>OZ026607.1:2631502-2696502 GCA_964020085.1 Micromussa lordhowensis
ACAGGGGTAACGTTCCGCAGACTACCGTTCCATCTAGCACTCCCAGTCGCCTACCACAAGGGAAACCAGATCGAAAGGTCGGCAGCAATAAGGCAGCTGCTCTTGGAACGAGTAATTCAATAAGAGCTACTACTTCAGTCAGATTGGCTCTCAATTCGTGTTTTTTAACTTTTCGAAATAATGCAAACATTGAATAACAGGACTGTTGTCTGTGATTACTGTATCTCAGTGCCGTGGCAGAGGAACTGAAGCTCGGCAAGCCTGTAACACCGGAGTACTTTGATGAAGTTACAATCTACTTCAGTGAAATCATGGCATTCATTGATCTGGCTTCAGAGAGCACGCCCATGGAGGTAAACAAATTGAAAAATATTAATTCTAATCACTAACTGCTATAAAGGACTCTCCTGTTTATATATCCAATATTTCTATCAAACACGAGAGACAGAGTTTCATTTTCAAACACCGAGAGTTGAAATATTACGCGCAACGGAGTATTTTTGACAAGCTTCGAGGTGTTTGGATATGTGGTTAAACACTGTCTTGAGTGTTTGATATATCTTCTCAATCGAAACTAAAACTAAGGAGAAACTGAGAATTAAAATCGTAAAATCTATGCTAATTAAGATCAGAGATCCAAACGTCGTCACGGTGTTGATCTTCTTTGAGTTTCGCAGATTTCGGTGACTCTGAAAATAGTTGAGTTTATGGCAATTTTCTTTTCTTAGATCGTCGCATTTTTAAATGACCTGTACCTTGCCCTTGACAATATTCTTGGCAACTACGACGTGTTCAAGGTAAGCCCTAACTTTTAATGATCGAATTAACAAATTGACTTCAGTTTTTCATGCGTCCGTCCTGTTATTGATCATAAATTTCGTCATCACATTGTCAAAGTAGCTGTGGATCCGCAGACTACTTTGACAATGTGATGACGAAATTCATTGTCAATAACAGGACAGACGCATGAAAAACTGACGTCAATTTGTTTTTTACGATAACAAATGGTCGAATTGCCCGCTCTCGCTCGCTGACGCGTCGCACGAATTTCAAATTCATGTGTCTGTCCGCATATTGACGATAAAAATTAGCCAATGAGCGCGCGAGAATTTCTGCAGTTGTCGTAAAAATGGTTATTGTCTTCACTTATTGCGCTACATTTACGTTAGTTCTGGGAGGTTGTGAGTACATATATCAAGGTAGTATCTCTTGAAGTGTTCGCTAACGTTTCGTAATCCGTGAAATCAAGTACGAAAATTCTTCGGTGATCCCTCGGTGACCCGACAAAAAGTCGAGAGTCTTCGGGTGATCTTCAGATAATCTTCAAGTGACCTTCTTCAGGTGACCTTTGGGAGAAATTGAGTCCTCGAAGATTCTTCATACTAACGTTTTTTGGAAAATCTTCGTTGTACAAGAAAGCAGCACTTCCTTGCACGTTAGGTAAGCATTTCTCAGTAATAACTATCTTTAATTTATTAACCTTTTTCATTGTTTTTTTTTTCTGTTCCAGGTGGAGACAATCGGCGATTGTTTACTTGTAGTGTCAGGCCTACCAGTCAGGAATGGTAATCGTCATGCCGGGGAAATAGCAGACATGGCGTTTGATATCCTTAGTCTTATGACACACTTCAAGATCAGACACAGACCCCGGATGAAGCTTCAGCTCAGGGTTGGGTTGCACAGCGGTAATTTTTGCAAAAGCTAACTAAGCCATCACTCCGTGAACTTCTCCTGTTGTCGCTATGTTTTACTACGTCTCTGGGAACGATGCCAGAAGCGCTTGCGCGAGCTAATTAAGGCGGGGGTAAACGTGAAAGCTGGTCGCTTAACACGGCCTTTCTGCCAATATCTCGGTCACGTTTCAAGCGACACTAAATCTCTCTGCTTATCTCATTAACCACTGTTTGGTGTGTAAATTTTTGGGTGATTTTTGGGCATTTTGGGAAAGAGATATTTTTTTCTCAACAGATAGGTTAAATTGAGGAAAATATGAAATGCTGAAGATTTGATGGATTTGGAAAATTGAAATTTAAAGTGAAGAATTATAGTAGACGGATACCAAACAGTCCCCTTGCAACCTGGGGCTCTCTTTTGCGGGGGTCAACTGTCTGGTAGTGTTTTCAACCCATCTTAATCCTAACAATTTCCTTTTTTATATCACTTCAAATTTCACGCCTATTCATGTTTACCCCCGCCTTAATTCCTGGTGTAATGCTTTTTCAAATTTCTGCAGTGAACTCTTGTATTCCACTCAAACTATTGTGGTTTCAGCTACCGTTCCCTAGTTTTCTTTAGCTTTGCTTGGCCCAGTAGAGTAGTTCTACTATTCAATATATTGGCCCTAAAACCCCTTTTTGAATTATGATATATCACTAACAGGCCATTTCCGAGTTCCCTTTTACCTCTGTGTCAAAACGAGTCTAGGTGCGAAACCATTCATATGTAAAATGAGTTCCACCTACATGTTGATTTTTATGCAAATCAAACTCATTTTCGCACTTAGTCTCGTTTTGAAACAGAGGCACAAGGGAACTCGGAAATGGCGGCATGGCCATTGAAGTGGCGCATGTATAACTGATTGTTTCCTCGCGTTAGCTATACATCTCATAATGCTTTGTTAAACTCACTGTCGTTTCCTTACCAGGCTCCTGCGTGGCGGGTGTGGTCGGAATCCACATGCCTCGCTTCTGCTTGTTTGGCGATACAGTGAACGTGGCATCAAGGGTGGAGACCACTGGCCAGGGTAAGAGGCTCAAGTCTTCAACTAAGATGTCAAGTCGATTTGATGACTAGTGATACGTGAATTGAAACACAGTTCTACTCAAATACTCACTAAAATTTATTTCTGTCGAGAAATATTTCCCTTTAAGCAAATAAGCCTGACGTATATGTGTACAGCTAAAACAGAACCAGTATTGATCGGTCAACTTAGCCGCGTATTTGAGATTTTCTCGAGTCCGTTAATGAAATTGTTTCGTACGCAGAAAATGTACAGAAATGCAACGAGGGAAGCTATTGCAGTAGTTGTAAATAAGCTCTTTTAGCTTATGATCTGCATTTCAAGAAAAGAAAACATATCGGGCAGGATGCATTAGATAAACAAGGGCAATTGGCTTCTAGCCAAAATTTATTTAAGTAATTGAGTTCCTTGTAGGTCTATTCAAGTTATCTAAGCTATGATGTCCTTTCAGCTCTCAAGATTCACGTCAGTGAAGACTGCTACAGAATTCTGAAGGAAATTGGTGGATACACATTCCTTAAGCGGGGCGAAGTTTACCTCAAGGTAAAATTCTAATTCCGGACAAAGAAAGTGTCCGACATAAAACCTTTCGAAAATAAAACTGTCCGAAATTTTTAAGCGTCAAAAATATTTACCGTACAGTATAAAACTTTGGACAAGCTCCAAAGCTTTTCGTTTCCTTTATGCTGGGCTATGTGGAGTGAAGTCTAGTCGAGACACCGCTTGACATAAGCTTACGTAACGGCTTGATCAATAGAATTAAACCTACGAAATGTTTTGCAAGTAATATATACGCTCAGTAATCGAAATGCTTGGTTTGGTTTTGCGTTGGCTGAACTCAGTCCATGATTCCGGTTTCTAAAAACCCGTGCAAAGTGTATCATCCAACTGGAGCAAACTTGATATTTTTCTCAACAAATCAGGAACAAAACCAAACCCAAATAAAATACATCGTGGTTGTGGCGCGCAGTTTGTCCCACGTTTAGTGTCTGTTGCATGCGATTTGTCTGAGTTGCCTCTTCCCGTTATACTATTCCAAAATTTCAAGGTCATCAGTAGGCCATACGTTTGTTTGGGTTGTTGATGCTTTTCGCGTTGTAATGAGGGTCAAAATCTTTCAACAAGAACTATTTTAATTTCGGTTCTATGGTCTTCTATTTGGGTTGTACGAGGCTAAATAGCGTCCAAACATCTCCAGCCGCTGACTGAAAGGTTGTATATGAATTAAATGCCTTTATTTATTTTGTTTAGGGTCGTGGTTTCTGGAAAACTTACTGGCTAATAGGCAAAGAGGGATTTAACAAGCCGCTTCCACACGCCATGACAGCAAACTCAGAACCATCCGTAGAGACTTTAAATATTTACTACGCAAGTTAAACTGCGTTCTAACTAAGCCATATACTTTTAGCATTGTGCATTTTGAAAAAAGATATTCAAAGATGCGCGGCACGAAATCCAGTGATAAAGATTTTCAGTAAAGCTTTACTTATAAATACCATAAATCGTTGAATATTAATTCTGGTTAAAAACCCTCCAGTAATAAACTACTTGATAAAAAGCCCGAGGGCTTTAATTAACGGAGATGGTCATTTTATCAAATTGTTAAGTAATAGCCCGGCCTACAGCACGTAGTTCATTTGATTTCTTTTCGTAACAATGTACATGTAGACTTTTGATGTTTGTTCTGTGTTTGACTTCGGGCACGAAAGTTTGATTTGTGTTTCATTGCGTCCCAGAGTTAAATTTTTAAGCATTCCGTCTTACGTTTACATGAAAATGTTTCAGATCGATTCAGAAAAGTTTTAGTAACGCCCACTTGCAAGCAATGGCTGCGAAGAAGATTAAGGTTGCTTTGGGAAGGACCCCCCTATTTAAGGCCACGCTATTATAAGACCACAGATTATTAATGGTATTTTACGATAACCACATCTATTAAGATAAAATATATCGAGCAAATAACTTCTCTGACCAAGGTTCAATAGACCACATTCGTATTTTCGGTATAGGACTGGAACTACAATCATGAACAATAGTCTTGGGACAAATTTGCACTTTTGGTGCTTTTGCGAACACGCCAGACGCAAATGCAACTTCACCTACCTAACCTCCCCCCCCCCCCCCCACCCCACATACAATGCTGAAAACTAGTACCTGCAATTTCACCTGATTTTCAACATTGTATTGGGTGGGGAGGGGGGACGGCAACACGTTTTTAAAAGGATAGCAGCACTTTTTTCAAACTTCAGTTGTAAAACACAGATAATTTGTTACATTATACCCAAGTGCCCCAAGGACTTTTGAACATGATTGTAGCTTGTACCTGAGGCCAATACGGGAGTCTTTTCAAATGTAAATGACACTCATCTCTTTTTAATGATATTCCCCTGCAGGAGCCTCCATTGCAAACTAGTTCCAGTCCAATACCAAGAATGCCAATGTGGTCTATTAATCTGATAATTAGGTCGTGTGTTTAGTCATACAGAAAAATGAGATATGGAACACTGAAAGGCCTCTGCTCTGTTTAGCAATAAGTGATGTAGAGGGGAAGGGAGGGAGGGGAGAGATGGGAAGAGAGGAGGAAGAGGAGGGAGGGAATCTCCCATAAAAAATAGATCCTTGAACAGTTGCAAAAAACCTGATCAGGATGTTCTGGTTATGCATAACATAACTCTCAGGCACGCACAATATTCACTTCTTGTTCAAGTCATGTTTGCCTTGTTTATGAGCATCGACTGGTATGACAATTATTAAGGGTTTCCATTTGGGCGATTGGTTCAAGAGATGATTTTGCTACTTTTCAGTGAATTTAAATAAAGCCTTCTTTTGTGTGCAATTGGTGAAAATGTATCTTGAGAAGTAAGGGATTAAGTCAACTCGCAAAATTTGCACAACGGTTGAAACGGTATGCCATTAAAATAACTAAACCAAAATTATTTTTAGTAACAGAAGTCATGTGATGTTTTCATTATGAATACGTTGGGATGTCAAAGGTGTTATCTTGAGCAATTAGCAAAGGAAGTTGAATACACAGCTGGAAATTATGATTGGTAAATATCAAAGAAGAAATCTACTAGTGGATGAAACTGAAATACAAGCACTGCTTCTAAGGAATAAAATTGCAGACATTATACAAGATGAATTTGCTGGAGAAATGAATCACCTGGTGTATGAAGAAGCGAGGCGCTGCTGTGAAGGATGTGAAATAGATGACCCAAGTCAGCTGCATCACGATTGCACGATGAAGGAGGAGGACGAAATATGGATCTGTCACTATGAGGAAGCAAAAAAAAACATTTAAAAGTTGATAACGTGTGGTTAGCGATTGAAGAACAAATACAAAAAAAATTAGATGTTTATCTTGAGGACTCATGGCTGAAGTCTGAAGTATTCACTCCACCTTGTCACAGTGGATGACACAAGTGCATATCTAATGTATAAAAACTTTGAACGAAAGCAAAACGCAAATGAAGATGAAATGTTCAAGGCTTGGATGCTATGAAAGCGAGTGAAATGAAGTTATAAACACTGTGTAAAACAAAGTGTTTTTAATAAATTTTCTTGTGTGAAATGACTTGTGACCATTGTTTTATTCAATTACTTTTTGTTGTTTAAGTGTATCAGCACTAGACACCATTGAGAACAAAGAAATGATTGTAATATTTACCTCGCCTTGATAATGTAGATGAAAGAAGAGCATGCATGTGTAATGTATAAAAACTTTGAACGAGAGCAAAATGAAACTCAAGACAAATGTTTGAAGTTTGGTTGTTATGAGTACCAGTGAAAGTTCTCAGCACTGTTTGTGTAAAACTAATCGTTTTTCAGTAAAGTTCATTGCTTGAACTCCCTTGAACCCTTGAAATTGCAGAATACCCGGCCAACTTATTTGCATCTCATTGAATAAGAATAGCAACTATTGTTATATACCTCGTTCTTCAAAGCACACCGACACATGTAAATGGCTGGGCCGGGTATTGTGCAATCGCTCCCAGTCTTGATTTCCAAAATCGAATGATTAATCGAAATAAAATTACTGTTGTTGGTAGAATGAGCAGAGTTGCAATCAGCGGATAAATGTACCAAATTATTCGTTCTTGAGATTTGCGTGGTGGGATGTGTAGTGAAATTTCTTGAGATGCTTGGTTTAGAGTTAGGTGACGACGAATGATACGTGGTTGGTTTTGTTTCAATATGGGTGGTTGGAATCTCTGAGGTAGAATGGATTGGAATCTTGGTGGATGAATATTTACAATCAGAAATGATCTTGATAGACTTGGATGGTTGAAAACGCACAATATCTTGACATAATAGCGGATTAGGAGCAACTTCAGAATACTCCGCAACTCACGCCCTCCTTAAATCTACTGCTACCGTGGTCCGCGGTCCGCAGTCGGCTAGCAAGGTTATATGTATGTACTAAGTGTTAAACTGAAGTGCTACCGCGGTCCACAGTCCCGTAGTCGATGAATAAGTATTAAACTAAGTTTTAAACTGAGGTGCTACCGCGGTCCGCAGTCCCGTAGTCGATGAATAAATATTAAACTAAGTGTTAAACTGTAGTGCTACCGCGGTCCGCAGTCCCGCAGTGGATGAAAGAACGAGTATTCGTGGTTTTTATATATAGTTTAATATGTAAATTATATCGACTGCGGGACTGCGGTAGCAGTAGATTTAAGGAGGGCGTGAGTTGCGGGGTATTCTGAAGTTTAGCCGCGGATTATTATTACGTAGATCCAAAAATACAATCTGTGGAAGCACTTTATATAAAGACGTGAAATTGAGGTGTTTGAGGTAATTGTCGCGCAGTAAAATGGAAGTATAGTTGTCCAGGGTTGACTTCGCATGCGGCATTGAACGAAGACCAACAGCTGTGCAGTCAATAAGCCGCAGTTCCTCGTGACAACGGCATTTTCCCTCTAAGCATGCATTAGTGTGTAGCCTCATAATACAAGCGTGAAGACAACGATGCTGGACAGAGATAACATGGTGCGGAGGAAATGTAAACACTGCATTGTCCGATGCGGGCAGGTTGCCAGGGCCGTAGCCAGAAAAAGAATTTTGACTGAGGCAACGTCTATGAATAACTTATGACTGAGGCAATCAGTCCATGGTTAAGTTCTCTTCCTAGGTATTAGGTACTATAAACAACAAAAGCCAACGAAATGACCGAGGCAAGTGCCTCGGTTGGCCTGTTACTAGCTACGGCGCTGGTCGCGGGTCAAAATTTTTAGTTCGATTAGCAGATCATTTAACTCAGCTCGCGTACACGGACTATCAGAGTTAAAACGAAAATAGTTTCTTACCTGGATCCTACTGCTAGTTGTGAAATACGATTTTCCGCTAACTGCGGGGAGCATGTGATTTCTAGAGATGTGTTCCATCTTCAGAAACCAAATTTAATAATCATTTCTCTGTTCTCAATACTGCACGGAGCTGATTATTTGAATAGAACAATGAACTCCTTCAAGTAATGAACTTGAGCAAACTATTTGAATAGAACAATGAACTCCTTCAAGTAATGAACTTGAGCAAACTATTTGAACAGAACAATGAACTCCTTCAAGTAATGAACTTTATTGAAAAATGATTAGTTTTACACATTGCAAACAGTGCTGAGTACTTTATTTCACTGGTATTCATAACAACCAAACTTGAACCATTCGTTATGAGTTTCATTTTGCTCTCGTTCAAAGAAAATAATTTCTTACCTGGATCCTACTGCTAGTTGTGAAATACGATTTTCCGCTAACTGCGGGGAGCATGTGATTTTAAAGATATGTGTTCCATCTTCAGAAACCATGCAAATTTAATAATCATTTCTCTGTTTTCAATACTGCACGGAGCTGATACGCTTGAACAAACTATTTGAATAGAACAATAAACTCCTTCAAGTAAATGAACTTTATTGAAAAACGATTAGTTTTACACAAACAGTGCTGAGAACTTTATTTCCCTTGTATTCATAACAACCAAACTTCAAACATTCGTCTTGAGTTTCATTTTGCTCTCGTTCAAAGAAAATAGTTTCTTACGTACCTGGATCTGAAATTCGATTTTCCGCTAACTGCGGGGAGCATGTGATTTTTAAAGATATGTGTTCCATCTTCAGAAACCAAATTTAATAATCATTTGGCTCTGTTCTCAATACTGCACGGAGCTGATACGCTTGAACAAACTATTTAAATAGAACAATAATGAACTCCTTCAAGTAATGAACTTTATTGAAAAACGATTAGTTTTACACAAACAGTGCTGAGAACTTTATTTCACTGGTATTCATAACAACCAAACTTCAAACATTCGTCTTGAGTTTCATTTTGCTCTCGTTCAAAGTTTTTATACATTACATATGCTGTCCTTTCATCTACATTATCAAGGCGAGGTAAATATTACATAGAGGATATTACACGGGGGCGCGAAGATATGAATTTTATTCTCCAGTGGCAAAACAATATTTTACGAACGAGCGCAGCGAGTGAGTAAAATATTGTTTTTTGCCACGAGAAAATGAAATTAATATCTTCAAGCCGCCGTGTAATGTTCTTTTTATTATGTACACATGCTGAAGACGGCGTTTTTGTTGATTTCCCGAAGATTTCCGACCACCTTCCGAAGATTTCCGAAGCAATTTCAAAATTGTTCCAAAGGCAGGACGAACGCTCCCAAACATTTTCCGAGAACTTCCGAAAATTTCCGAAGATGCCCGAAGATTGCCGAAGACTTTCGAGGAAGACCTGAAGATGTTTTGATGATACACCAACAAATTTAAGTACAATTTAAGAGACAAACTTGATATCAATGAAATCATCAATAAAACTCACGTGTGAGATTATGGAAAATAAACCACTCGGGTCCTGGATGTATTTTTTATGAATTTTACGAGTGGTATATTTTTCAGTTAAACATCCGTGTCTATATAATAAAATCATTTCTTTGTTCTCAATGGTGTCTAGTGCTGATACACTTAAACAACAAAAAGTAATTGAATAGAACAATGGTCACAAGTCATTTCACACAAGAAAATTTATTAAAAACACTTAGTTTTAAACAGTGTTTATAACTTCATTTCACTCGTTTTCATAGCATCCAAGCCTTGAGCATTCATCTTCATTTGCGTTTTGCTGTTGTTCAAAGTTTTTATACATTAGATATGCACTTGTGTCATCCACTTTGACAAGGTGGAGTGAATACTTCAGCCACGAGTCCTCCAGATAAACATGTAATTTTTTTTGTATTTGTTCTTCAATCGCTGACCACATGTACACTTCATCAACTTGTAAATGTTTTTTTTTTGCTTCCTCATAGTAACAGATCCATATTTCATCCTCCTCCTTCATCGTGCAATCGTGATGCAGCTGACTTGGGTCATCTATTTCACATCCTTCACAACAGCGCCTCACTTCTTCATACACCAGGTGATTCATTTCTCGAGCAAATTCATCTTATATAATGTCTGCAATTTTATTCCTTAGAAGCAGTGCTTGTATTTCAATTTCATGACATCCACTAGTAGATTTCTTCTTTGATATTTACCAATCATAATTTCCAGCTGCGTATTCAACTTCCTTTTGCTAATTGCTCAAGATAACACCTTTGACATCCCAACATATTCATAATGAAAACATCGCATGACTTCTGTTACTAAAAATAATTATATGACATCATTCTACCTATTTTCAGATTATGATGTAATACTTCCAATGACATCCCATCCTGATGATGTCACTATAATATTTTTAGATTATAATGTCATCATTTTTGATGACATCAGCCCCTTAGGGTATTGTGATGCCATCAACGCCCTACACCCCTGTGACAGAACTGTCAATTCCTACTACTGATACTAACAATGGATAGTCTATCATAATTCATTATTTTAAAAAGAAATAAAAAACAATTATGGTTATCATTCAATGCATTTTTTCCTTTCTTTTCATTGGCTGAGAGCCCACCACATGACCTGCAAATAACTGCCTACAAATAATGGTCTGCTCATGCGTAGTACTGTCTATTTAACAAATTGACGTCAGTTTTTCATGCGTCTGTCCTGTTATTGATCATAAATTTCGTCATCACATTGTCAAAGTAGCTGGATCAATATGGATCCGCAGACTACTTTGACAATGTGATGACGAAATTCATTGTCAATAACAGGACAGACTCATTGAAAACTGACGTCAATTTGTTTTTTTTACGATAACAAATGGTCAAATTGCCCACTCTCGCTCACTGACGCATCACACAAATTTCAAATTCATGTGTCTGTCCGCATATTGACGATAAAAATTAGCCAATGAGCGAGCGAGAATTTCTGCATTTATTGTAAAAATGTGTTTTGCTGCAAATGATATTCTGCTCATGTGTAATTGAAACCAAACTCTCAGTTGTGTGAAAAATGGCAGATCAGTTTGATGAGCTGTCAGAGAGCGATTTAAACATGAAAACAAAACTGGTAATCGAATGATGAAACAATTATCGAACTTGGTTATCGCAAAAATATTGTGATTTGTCAATGTCTCGCAGATCAATTATTCGCCTAGCCTTTGGGTTTGGCAAATAATCGATCTGCTTGTCATTGTCCAATCACGATATTTTGCTCAACCTCGTCCAATAATTGTTATTAGTATAAATTTACCGTAGTCTATTGTGAATCCGTGAATTTGATTGGCTATATTACCGTCGACTATCTGCTGATAGTCAACAGTTACGCATCAGTGCACATCGCGCGTCACGTTTGAACCCGTTCTTTTCTACGCGATACTTGACTTTTTTTTCTTTTTATGCAATGAGACTACAGTAAATTTATACTAAAACAATTAGACTACTCGCCCTCGTTTTCTACGAGCGTAGAAAACTTGGGCTCGCAGTCTAATTGTTAAATAATGCTCTGAAAGGTAACGTTGACTTAGTTGTACATCCCAATGGCTACTACAGCTTGCTGGTGTGCAAATCACGATCTTGGGATTCACAAAGAGATAAGAATTGTTTGATTTGTAGTGCTGTTTGGTCAGGATTATCAAGATGCAAATGGTGGCCTCCTTGAAGAGTCTTCCAGATCCTGATCTTTGCATGCTGAGAAATGACACTGAGCCTCTCTAGGTTGGTTTTTTGACCTCCCTCAACTAAGTTCTGACTACCTGAACCTTCTAATATCAACACTGCACACCGGATCTTGGAAAGAATCAGGTTTATAGAGAGCTGAGGTGGTAAAAAAGGAAAGTATAATTCTTTAAGATCTATGTATAAAATCTACAATAACCTGACTCCTGACGCTATGTCAGCTATTATTAAGAACAATGATAACATCAAGCGATATCAACTTAGGAAGAAACTGAAAATTGATGTCCCTCGTTTTAACACCAACTACATGAGGAACTCTGTAGCTCGTAGAGGAGCAATAGTTTGGAATACGTTGGTTCCTCAACTTAATGAAGACATAGACAATGTTAAGAAATACGCGATTATGGCTAGACGATCAAAGACTCTGTTACACCTAGAGTTTGACTGCATCTCCCCTCAAACATTAACCAGAAGGGAGGAAGATTTTAAGTATAATTAGTGTTAATAATTAGTCGATACTGGAGTACCACCTTGTATTTTAGAATCTTAGTCTTTATCGTTTTAGACTTGTAATTAGTGAGTAGCTATATGATTTTAGCTGGTGTATATCCTATTTATTTTTTAATTTATTAGTTATCTTACTTAATTATTTAGACACGACCCCACAAGCGAAGCGTCGCTTTAAATTTTTATCGTGTATAAATAAAGATTATTGATTGATTGATTGATTGATTGGATCATGCGAAAAAATAACACCATCCTTGGTGGCTGTACTTCCTCTCTTTGCGATTAACAACGCATCATCTTTACGTAAAACGTTACCATAATATGGCTCTCCGCGTCTGAGAGCCAATGCCTCTATGCTTTCATAAACACGGGAGTTTCTTGGATTCATGTTCGCCATTCCAGCTGCATATTTAGCTAACAAAAGGTCGGGTTTGTCTGCGCTCCTAGCAGGATATCCCCCATACTCAATCAATACAAGATTCTCTACTTCATTTGGGAAAGTTCCCGCATACAGCGATGCTATAAAAGCTCCCATGCTGTGGGATATGATGGAAAACTTCTCCCATCCTAGTTGAGAGACAGCTTTCTTTACATCGGCAACATATTCCAAGTGGATATAAGCTTATGGCATTCCAGGCCATCGATGAGATGATTGGCCATGTCCCGGGAAATCCATCGCAACAAATCGAATGTTTTCAGGCAGGCCCTAGTCTGCATTGTCACTGGAGTGAAAACGAGGGTGTCTGTCACGTAATGGACCTTTTTTCCCGATGTCACGCAATATCATCAATTTTTCGTATTTTCCAAATAAACAAAAAAATCAACTCCACAGTACAATTTATCGTGCCGAATTTAGAAAATCTTCGAAGTTTCATAAGAATCCGTTCTTGGTAAAAAATGTAAAGTTAGGGGTTCCATGCATATTTTTTTGAGTTTGCAACAGATTCTAATCAGGAGCCCATTACCCGGAGCCTCCATACGAATTGTACCCTTGAGTCAACCCTGTCCCGTATCTTTTTATTTTTAGAACTGTGATATCTGCGGGGTTTCTTTAACTCCCCGCGAAAACACGCTGACGTCCGCATTATTGAAATACTTTCGTGTGGCCTGCATGTGACGTATTACAATAGATCGTTTTCACTGTCACGCAATAAAAAAATAAATCGAAAACTATCCAGTGGAAAAAGCTGAGAAATTGTGATGTTTTAGAAGATAAAAAAATAAGACACTTCTCCAAGTTTTAGCCCTGTGCGTTTCCCCAAACTTCAGATATTCGTCGAAACGTTTCGCAGAAATTTACAGAGCCCAGTATGAAAACGCCATATTGGTGTACCTCCATGGTACACCAATATGGCGGCCGGAAAATAGTGTAAACATCTGGAACTTACTTTGGCTTTCTAGGCGACTGATTATCAGTACTGAAAAAACAAGTATTTACATAAGCACTTTTCCTAATGCTCTAGCTTTTAACAGGGCTCAAAATCATGAGATAAGTATATATTTTTCAACAAATTTGATCGTAGCCTTGTGTCACGCACCTCCATAACCCGGAAATTCAAAATGCTCTGGTTTCCAAACGAAGCACGCTATTGAGCTGTAAAGTTGTAAACGTATATAAATATGTCACCTCTTATACCTGATGAGGATGAAAACTTTGGTGGATCTTTAGTTTAAGATTTTAGAAAGTGATGACGTCACGTGAAAACGATCTATAGAAGACCACAGCTCTCTTATGATTGGCTATTATAAAAACACCCGCGAAAACCCTCGTGAGAAGTGCTTCTAAAAATAGAAAGATACGGGACAGGGTTGACTCGGAGGGCCAGTATGGAAGATGGAAGCTCCGGGTAATGGGCTCCTGATTCTAATGAAATTATACATATTTCCTAAATTTGGCATGATAAATCGAGCGGTTAGGTTTTTTTTGTTTGAATGTAAAACTCGGAAAAGCGTGAAATCGGTAAAAGTAGATTTAATTTTTTTACAAAATTTAATGGCAATATATATCTCTACCTGGAGTTTTGAAAAAGGAGCCAATTGTGCTGTCAAGTTATTTTTATTCCTAAAAATTTCAAACCACTTTGACTTGAAAGTCTTTTTGATTTTGTTGTTTCCAATTTAAGTTTGATTTTGAGTTTTCTAGACGAAGGCAGGGGCTGTGTCAAAAAAAATGCAAAACGTACTGTCAAAATAAAACTAGTTTGTGAAAAAAGTTTAAGCCAAGTTTAAGTACAAAAGGGTTGTATGTACATCGTACATATCCAAAGCATCAGGCAGTTCAATTTTACCTGGGCTTAGACAGTGAAAAAAAAACAGTAAATCTTCAAAATACCCAACATGAGAGTAAAACTACAGCAGCCCAGCAGTGTCAACAACCATTTTATTTTTTTGTTATTCGTTTTTGGTTTTTTAACTTTCTTTTTTAAATTTTTGTTTTGTTTTTGTTAAATTTGTTTTTGTTTTACTTAGTCTATTTTTCTTTTTATTTTGTTTTTCATTGTCATCTTAAATTCTGTTAAAAAAACGAATAAAAATGCAAACAAAAATTAAAAACAAAAACAAAAGTGAAAACAAAACATTTAAAAAGAACAAATGGTTGGTGACCCTTCTGGTAATGTGGCAGCTATAGAATGTGTTTGCAGCCTTCCCCTTGTTTACATTGTAGCTTTTTTCACGTTCTGCAAGCTAATCAGGGGAAACAGACTGTTGTAGTATAAAGATATTATGTCAGGTTTAAAAGAAGCTCACAAGGACTCGGCCTTCTGTTGACTACAGCAGAAGCAACAAATACATAATGATACATCAGACTGTCGCAATGTTTCCATTGACAGTGGGTCAATGTTGACCTTGATTTTTTCAGACATTTTCACTATTCTTGTATCCCAATGTGTTCACCAATGCATGTTAAGGGTTCGCTGAGGGCAGGGCCACTTCTAACTTTCCTAGATAAAACTTATCTACATGTAGGAAACATGAAAGCTGTTCTGCTTGTAAGGTAGTAAAGGGTGAATAACCCAATTTTGTTTGTAATCATCGATGGAAGACTATTGCCAGTTGAAATTTGACTTCTTGGGTTACATGGCATCAAGATTTCTCAACAATTCTGTTACTTCTTAAAACAAATGTAAAGTTGCATTTGTAGTCAGTTCTAACAAGTGTAAACTTTAATCAGAAATTTCTGGGTGTTTTTTGGAGTGTTGTTGCTTTCCAAGCTTAAGGGTGAGCAGTTGAACTGGACAAAAATGAAACTGTATTTTTGAGCAGTTTGCATAAGAACAGGTAGTCTATAATAATCTATTATTCTAAAAAATAACTATGAATTAGTCCCCAAAAGGCTATGTGGGCTTCGTAGTATGTCTGTAATATCTACTACAGCTTGCTGGTGTGCAAATCGTGATCTTGGGATTCACAAAGAGCTAAAAATTGTTTGATTTGTAGTGCAGTTTGGTCAGGATTATCAAGATGCAAATGGTGGCCTCCTGGATAAGTCTTCCACATCTTAAACTTCGCATGCTGACAAATGACACTGAGCCTCTCTAAGCGAGTTTCTTGACCTTTCTCTTCAAGGTGCAGACTACCTGAACCTTCTAATATCAACACTGCACACTTGATCTTAGACAGAATTAGTAATATAGAGAACACGGGTGGAAAAAAAGGCAACATCCATTCTTTAACCATTGGATCATGCGAAAAAATAACACCATCCTTGGTGGCCGTACTTCCTCTTTTTGTGATTAACAACGCATCATCTTTACGTAAAAAGTTACCATTTGCAGATGGCTCTTCTCGCCTGGCAGCTGCTGCCTCTATGCTTTCATAAACACGAGGAGTTCTTGTATTCATGTGCGCCATTCTAGCTGCATATTTAGCTAACAAAAGGTCGGGTTTGTCTGCGCTCCTAGCAGGATATCCCCCATAATCGATTAATACAAGATTCTCTACTTCATTTGGAAAAGTTCCCGCATACAGCGATGCTATAAAAGCTCCCATGCTGTGGGATATGATAGAAAACTTCTCCCATCCTAGTTGAGTGACAACTTTCTTTACATCAGCAACATATTCGAAGTGGATATATGGCATTCCAGGCCATCGATGAGATGATCGGCCATGTCCCGGGAAATCCATCGCAACAAATCGAATGTTTTCAGGCAGGAAACGAGCTGTCTTGTCAAATGTGTTGGCGTTGTCTAGCCATCCATGTAGCCCTAGGAAAGGCTTACCATCCTCTGGTCCCCATGCTTTTGCTGCAATAACTCCCCAAGGCGCGTGAAAGGAGAGTTCTTTATAAGAATTGGATAAGTCGGCCGCCATGTTGAACTACTCCAACTCGCCCTATTCTCCTCTCAATTGGGGTGAAAACGAGAGTGGATGTCACGTGAATTAACTTTGCGATCGGCCATATTGAATTTAGAGATAAGACGAAGATGATTAGAATTTGTGGCCCAAAACTAGCAAATTGTTGCTTTTTATTAAGCTTGTGGGGTGTTATAATGTTGGTAAGGTTTAACTTTCCAGTTTGAGTGCTATTTTTTTTATATTTGCGAGCATTTGTCGATACATCAACTGTTTTTTATTTGTTGTACGTAAGCTCATATTGAATCAGAAAACAATGTTTTATTGCTTTGCTTTCAGCTTCTGTTAGGTATATTTTTCAGTACAAGGAGTGTAGCACTTATAGACGATCTCCCTAGTAAGATGGAAGAAGGAAAAGGTTACAAATCGTCTGCAAGGTTTGTAGTGAAACACTGCACAACGGGTTTGAGCTTAACTTTAATACATGTATATATTTCATCTTCCATGTAAAAGTGTACGACTGCTAGAGTCGTCGAATTTGACCTGTACATAAGCTTATAAGCTATAAATATCGTAAAAAGAGTAGTAATTTTGAAGTATTTTTTGGGTTGGACTAGTTAGGTCCAGATAACCATCAAATGCCAATTTCTCCAGAAATAAAATAGTTTGAAGTACCCAACTGGTCACAGGAGGTTAGGGGCTAAATGGTTAGGGGCTAATCGAGTTAACCGCCGACCGGTTAGCTCAGTAGGTAGAGTTCTGGACTAGCGTGTGGGAGGTCGCGGGTTCAAACCCCGGCCGGACCAACACTCAGTGTTTTTAAATAACTGAGGAGAAAGTGCTTTCTAGTCTTCTCGGATAAGGATGATAAATCATAGGCCCCGTTGCACAACTCTTCATAATTAATTACTGTTCGAAAAGAGTAGGGGACGTAGTTCCCGGTGTGGTTGTCCATCTTTCATCTGATGGTTAAATGCTCAGAGATATTAGCTGCATAAGCTACTCTAAAGTCCGAGGGTAAATAAAAGTGATGTACATGTATGTGTATGAGTTCACTTGGGGGCTAAACAACCAGATACCAGTCCTGCAAGTTATGTATGAGGTTTGATTGATTGTTTTTGACTTCTCATTCCTTTAGAAATTGTTATATAGCAGCAGGAATTTATGGAGTCACAATGGTTCTTGCGGCACATCAGAAATGGGTGAATAGCAGAACGGGAGACACACAGAAACTGTAAGTAAATTTGTACTGGTTTTGTCATGTAAAGGTGTAACTGTTTAATTACATTCCAACAGTGATCAAAATTTATTGTCTCCTAACAGTAACAAGTATACACTTTCATAAGCTTGTCTAGTAGATGAGGGATGAGAATATTGCCTTGATTTACAATGTACATGTTAAAACCAAACCCTCCCTGCAGAGCTGGCACACAATTCAAATTTCAGTTGCCAGATTGTAGCGTTACACAATATTCCCTGTTGATTCTACAATATGTGTGTAACAGTACATGTAAGTACTGGTTTTTGTTGTCTAAGTTGTCCCAGTCACAGTACAGCTGCAATACTACTCTATGCAGTAGTCCTTTTAAAGGAGGATGCCAGTTTCAGCCTGGGATACTAGGGTTCAACTAAGTAATGAATCGGTCAGAGTGCTGAGAGCACATGCAGTTAGCTACATGTAGACACGACTAAGGAATGATTTTGCGAGACTTATGTGTACCAACTCAGTTGACTCATTTCAAGAACTAAGCATAAAGGTTGACTAAATTTTAAGTAACAAAAGTATGAGGGAAATGAAAGTTATTCTCAAGTAGGTGAACACTGCAGCATACTGTTTGTGTTATAAGTTATAAGAGAAAACTTGGCAGACCTGTTATCAAATTCAGTTGGCTTAAAGTCCCTAGTCCTAATAAAATTACAATCGGTGATAAACAGTTCTTTAATTTTAGCAAATGAAAATAGTCCCGAAAGCTGTTACTGCATGTAAAGTACATTGTATAAGGTCGTCCCCTAATGGCTTAGGCACCTTCTCCAAGCTCATCATTGGCAATGAGCTCTTTAAGACTGATGTTCACAATCTGGGTTAACACAAACAGAAACAAACAAGACCAGAGAGGAATATTGATGAGTTTTCCTCAAGTGTGTTTTTCTGTAAAAGGAGAAATGTATTTATCTCTAGGCTTGTTACATGAATGGTTTTAACAAAAATTTGAAAACTGGTACTATGCTCCTTCTTTGGAGCATCTTTTTGTAATCAGCAATTAATAAATTCAGGTATAAAAATATACTGAAAATAATTCTCTAATAAGTTAGAAAGCCATGATAAATAATCATTGATAATTTTCTTTCTATTCTTCTGTTTCTCGCCCTTTTCAGTTTTGGAAAACAGTACAATAATGCAATATTATATATCTTGTGTATGAATAGTAATTTATGTTAATTTTAAGTTTCTGTTGTGATGATGAGATACATGTAATATACTTTAGAGTTGTTTGAAATCTATGCCTTCTTTGTAATACCTTACTTGTTCTGTCAGTTTGTTGTCCCCTTGTGAATTGTAAAATCTGTATCAGGCTGGTGGCCCCTACAGCCAACACCTGGTTTCTGTAGCATAAAGCTCTGCTCCCCTGGATACGAGGTTATTCCATCACAGGATTACCCCCAACATTAAATTTGCTGGTACCATTTTTACACCTGGGTGGAGAGAGGTACTGTGAGTTGAGAATAAAGTGTCCTGCCCAAGAACAAAACCGATCCACGGCCAGGGCTTGAACCTGGAGTTGAGTGCACTAACCCTACTGTAGAGTTAACATAATTTTCAAGATTGCAAACCTAACCGTTTCTTGTCTTTCACCTTTTGTGATGTGGTAATTTCTTTTGTGCTTCTCTAGGATGCATACTTGAACAAGACTCTTCCAAAGCTGTCATTTCCTTGACAATCAATATTAATTATAATGTTAATTTATTCCTCCCTTATTAGAAAATTGTACATACTAGAAAATGTTCAGTTTGTATGACTAGGAAAAATGCCTTGTTCTTTAAATGTTTGCATTTAAACTGCAGAAGTGAAGTTCTAGACTGGGTAATGTACAGTAAGATTGTCTTAGCTATTGTAAACAATTTTCCAAAAATCAGCGAACATGTAAATTGTTAAATATATGTTTGCCTTTGTTAGGGCTAAAAAATGTATACTAGGTAATCTTCAAGATATTCAAGATTTCAGTGAGACAGAGATTGTCCCTACACATGTATCAACATTCTATGCATTACTTAATTTTCTTTTCTGGAGAGAAACATGCAAGTGTTATTTTTAGAAATGGAAGTTATTGGTTTTGGTAAAATATTTATTTTTTGCCTTAAGAAGGCAAGGTGATCCCCGCAAGATCTTCATGAATGGATAAACTGTATTTGCTACTGTTGTACGTACATGTAGAGTTTACAGAATGCAAATTAAAGTTGAGAATGAAGCCTTGAGTGTGATTCTCATGTTAGAATGGAACACGGTTGTATTACATGCTTGTTTGTTGGAATTTCAAACAACAGATTCTTTGTAGTTTTTTTTATTCCAAACTGTTTCCAAATGATCAACTTCTTCTAAACTAGCATCATGGACAAGGCAATTTCCTTTGAAATCCTTCCATAAGAATTGATGAATTGCAGTTAAACATGAAAAAAAGTAATTCAGTGTTATAAAAAGCCATCACTAGAAAGAGTGTTCTTGCTCTATCAGTGAAATGAAAGATTTCTTATGATATTTCATTCAAATCTTAGAAATACATGACTTCTGAAAGACTATCCCATCTTCTCAACATCACAATCTATCTCAACTTAAACAAGTGTATTTTGATCTCTTTCCTTTATATACTTTATGAATAATTTATTATGTTGTGTCCATATTTTCAACCAATCATCTTTTTGCTTTGTTGCCCTGAAACCGTTCAATGATTGGTTCTTAAAATAATTAGCAGGTCATGAAAAATATTTCCTTTGAAATCCTTCCATAGGAATTAATGAGTTGCATTTAAACATGAAAAAAAAAACCCTCAATTCAGTGTTAGAAAAAGCCATCACTAGAAGACATTGGTTTTTGCTCTATCAATCAAATTTTTTTCTTAAAATATTTCATTCAAATCTTATACATATATGTGGTTTCTGAAAGACTATCCCATCTTCTCAGCATCTCCAGTTAACAAGTTTATTTTGATCTTTTTCCTTTATATACTTCATAAATTATTAAATATGCTGTCTCCATATTTTGAACCAGTCATCTATTTGCTTTGTTGCCCAGAAACTGTTCAGTGATTGGTTCTCAGATCAGCAGGTCTACCTTTGAACTGTATAAGTGACGAGTAGTTGTTGAATTAATTAAATTCAGTTTTTTTTTAGAGTGAATTCAAAGCAAACCTGTTGATTAGAAGATTATGATGAAATTTTGAATGCAGGCCTTGGCTAGATTTCCTAGTTCTTATGCGTTTTCCTCATATTTGTTTCTTTGAGTTTCCTTTATGAGGATACATTGCTATATCATAACATAGCTGTTCCAAACATTTTTGATTGCAAAAATATTTTAAGGAATCTGTTACTTGAAAAGAAAACAGTTTTTTCATACACAGTATAACTGCATTTTATAACCATATGTGAAAAAACCTATGCTATTTTTAAGATGTTTTTAGAAATATGTCTCCAAAGTTTGTGAAATGTTTCTTCTTCTTTTGTGTCTTGCCTTTCATCTTTTGTGCTTTCACAATATGGTGTCCAAATTGTAAGTAATAATTTATTACCAGGCAATCATAAATTAGCCACCTGCCTCCTAGCAGGTCAATCACTGCTGTGTGTTTGTAATAAATTATCTCTTTTCCCCTCAGTAGATTATGTACATGTACCGGATAATCGTTACGTAATACATTTTTTGTGACAAGCCTCCAGGTCTTAAAAGCAATATCATAAATTTTTAATGTCATGAATTTGAATAACGAAAAATATGATGATATTGCAGTTAAATACGTTGTACACATATCCATACAAGTGCCATTAACTGTTTCAACTGCTTCACTGACTGTTTAAACTGGCATTAAATAAAATTATTGTCAAACATGCCAGTTATTAGATTTTAGAATGGTCCAAAATGTAGATTGATGTATTTTTCACGATAGCAATTTTTGCTGGCAGATGATACATGGGTTACAAATGGGTTCATATTTTCACTGATCCACCAGATCCACCATTGGATCAATGTTTTCATGGCAAATACAGTTTTTTCTAACAAAATACATAGCTACACTTTATCCAGGGGCAGACAATCTGTCAAGGTTATCAACATGAACTTGATAACAGTAAATAACCATCATGTGAGTTTCAAAAACTGATCAATACTTTGAGCATTGATCTGTCATAGGAGTAAATAAAATTCTTTGATCCCATTACTTGATACATCATTTTTCCAAATTTGTCTTTTGTTAGCAGTTGATTTTACTATTATTGACATATGTATAGTCAACCAACCTTTGCCCTGCCCTACATTGTAAAAACAGGATATATTGTGTACATCGAACAATGTGAAGTCTAAACTGAAAACTGTGTTTAAATTTTAAAATGATTTATTTCATTACTTACATGTACATATAGGAGGAAATCTCAATAAGAAACTGGCTTTGTTAAGGCTTCCTCTACAATTTATTCTTAATCTATATGGCAAATCAGCAATTTTTATTTTTTTTAATTTTCATTAATATCATTGTTTTAACATTTCAGGGTTGTGACGTAAAGAAGTTACTGTCAGGAGAACATATATATTACGTTAGCTTAAAAATTGTACATAGTGCTTTAATTTGTTGTAGACTGGCCCTTAAAAACACAACTGTATGATTTTACACGTAATTTCACGTAGATAACACGTAATATAATAATGTAGAAAAGAACTTCTGTTTGGCATAAATCTGATCACATCTCATGACCTCAGTACAGAACATGGAGTGATTTTACCTAACCCATGAAATAGTTAGGACACATTTGATTATTTTCTTTTTCCAGTTTGGCTGTTTTTGAAAAATGTGTTAGATGCACGTTGTTTCACAGGTTAAATAAATCACTCTGACTAATTGATACAGCTGTTTTATCATTAAATGGCAACTTTTTTGTACACACCTAGTGCGGGTACTAATCATTTTCGTTTTTGTCGGTGCACATACAAGTACAACTAGTGTGAGTTTTTATTTTAATTTGGGTTTTTGCTTTTTTTGTTTTGCAGTTATATTCAAGCATAGCAGTGGTGTATGTGTTCTAGTCATGTTTAGTGTTTAAAAAAAATAAGAATCTGCTTCTCAGGATAACAAACATGTAAGAAACGATGATACATTATTTTCTAATGCAAACAGAATATAGTGCAAGCGGAATATAGTTTGAATCAAACTAATTACTAATAAACAAATAACAGACAAATATTCCTATTTCAGTTTCGTATTGTGCATAATTTTGATGATTGTCAATTTTCTCAAAATCTTTGTGATGTACAATGCTGAGGATGAACTGCGTGACTAATGTAAGGACTCAATTCCCAGGATCAAGTTGTCTTGTATGCCCAAATGTATCTTTGGGTGGAAGTACATTTCTCGTCAAGTTGAATCCCTGTTATTGATGTAAAATTTACTGAATACAGTAGAAGTAATAATTGTTATAATTTCTCATTTCAGAAGCAAATTTTTGGGCCAAAATATTTTTCTGTAGTGCAAGATGGAGTGATAAAATATTGATGCAAAATAGGAGTAATTCCCCATTTACTCCCAAGTTCAATATCTAAATTTCCCGGTTGTCTTAATTTACTTTGCAAAAATGTGTGTGACGATCAGGTCCTTGATGCTCACAAGTAAGAATAGTGCTAGGATCTAAAGGGTAACAGGACCAAAGGTTTTATAATTCGAGAATACAAGTTGTGTAACAGAAATTTTAAACTTGTATTATGCTTCATAATAGCATACATTACTCTGGATGGTTTTATGTAGGTGATCGTTTGTAAAGAATTCCATGAACTGGTAGCTGTAAAATTTGATGTGTGGTTTTCATCTGCAAAGACGTTTGACAATCTATCATTATGTCATCTGATCGGCACCACAAAGTTTATAAACTATAATAGATGTGTTCAGCTGTAGATGTGCAAATGAATTGTAGTATGTCTTAACTGCAGGATTGTGTATTATCATTATGGAAATGATGATATTAGAGCTTAAGGGTGAAAATTCTGTAATATAATGCCCTAAGATGCTATGATTTGTAAAAACAATTTCTGACATTTAAGAAACTGCGAGATGGTCAATAAAATTTGAAATGAATAATAAATTGATATGTTGGTGTGGTTTGTCTATTTGTAAGTAGATGTTATTGACAAGTTCCCTAACATCTGACTGTAGATTGTGAAACCATATTATATGACTTGTGTTTGCAGAAGATATAAAATGCTCTGATTGGCTAATACTATAGGAAAATTCATTACCTGACGAAGGAATTCCGCATTAAATTGCACGCGAAAACCGATATCGCATGAATCGCTTTGCGATTCGTGCCATATCGGTTTTCAAGTGCAATTTAACGCGGAATTCACAAGTCAGGTAATGAATTTTCCTTGAATCACATAATTGAATAAAATTGTTGAAAAAGACATTGTAGAAAAACTTTTTTGCAGTTGTTGTGTTACAATGTGACGACAGTTGTTACGTAGATGCGAAACAATATCACTTAGCCTCGTTTTCAACTCACAATTCCACGCTAAATGCCTCGCTTCATAAACCAATCAGAATGCAAGATTTTATTCAATTATGCGATTCTAGGTATTATTCTCCTGCAATGTCTATGGGCTGGTTACAGGCTTGCAAAAACTAAGCGAAAAAGTCATATAGTAAACTTCTTACTAACCTTGAACGTTTGGTCTTTATAGTGAAATCTTAAACCTCAGCCCTGACGTATTGACGTTGCCATCGCTCGGTCAATACAGCAAGGTCTGAGATTTTCTCTGCAAAGATCTCACTCGGTTTATTTGTAATTGATACAGAAATCAACCACAAGAAATCTTATTCGTTCAGGTCAACAAAAATCGGACAGTTTAATACAAGGGACAGCAGATGATAGGGGTACTGGCTGCCCAAAATAACTTAAAAGTTAAAAATGCCAGGCAGCCAGTTGAAAGAAAAGATATTTAAATTAAAGTGCCTATAACCCCCAAAAACTTTTTTTCGTTTCGTGAAATCTTTGCATGGAATTAGGAAAAATGCCGCCAAAATTTTTGCAATCGGTTAAAACCCAAATTTTCAAAACACGACCGAGCAGCATAATCGCTTAAAGAAGTCTGGGTATAGCGCGATTTGTGACGTCATTCCAGGCCTTTAATCGCCTTCTTGTTTACGACAGAGAAAGAAAGACGCTTTGGAAAGTCCGGAAACTTGTGTACACAACGCTCGAAGCTCGCAAGTCGAACCTGTGGCGAAACGTCGTAGAAAAAGCAGGGAGCAGGCCACTTTTTCAACCGTTGTACTGATTGCTACAGAAGCAAGACCGCAAGCAGCAGTTCATGTATCGGAGCCACTTGATGCGTAGGCATCTTCTGGTTCATATGACATCATCTTTGTTGTCTTCTTGTTCGCTCGCGTTTGATCACACCTCGACTTCTAAGTCGTACTCTACCTCCGTTTCTGAGGCCTCGGAATTCCAAGCTTGAATCAAGCTAGTATCGCTGGACGACATTCTCAATTGATGTGATTATTACGTATTTTTTGAGTTGAATAAACGTTCTTTCAACAAAATACTGAACGCTGAAAACACCGAACCCGTACACTCTTTTTTTTTTAAATAAGAACCAGTAAAATTTAGCTCAGGCTCGATGTTCTTATTTTTTCGGCCATTTCAGCCTCAAAATGTTCTTATTTTGTTCTTAAAATTCTGTGTTCTCTAATGGCCCCACATGTGGTCACAAATGATGACATTGATGGGACTGACCTAATTCTATTGTAATATGTGCCTGTACTATACACTGTACTGAAATTACCTTTCACATGCATCATATAGTGACGGACAAAGAACCTGTGCTTATCAGTATATGTATACAGTACATGAAGTGTTCATTGTTCATATTCATAGATGTAATCTGTTACTGTTTACACACGAAAAGTGTGATAATGAAGTTTAAGAGTGATATATATATCTGAAAGACTGTATAGTAAAGACCCTGAATTTTGAAAAGAATCATTAGCTTTACACTGTCGTCGCGGACTGATGTTTGTTTGTTGAAAAAATCATTTCAGCCTCAGATTGTTCTTAAATTGTTCTTATTTTTCTAGCGATTTCAGCCTCAATGTTCTTATTAAGTTTGTTCTTATTAAAATAAGAGTGTAATACAAGGACAATAACCGAAGCGATGCGAGCAAAGGCCTGGAATGACGTCACTAGTCCCATTCTCCGCTTTGCTCGGTCGTGCTACAAAGAAAGCTCACTTTAAAGTGGTACTATGATCAAATTTTTACCCCTTGTTTTTTTGAGTGTATCACAAAGAATTCCATGAAAGAATGAAAACGCTGTTTACCGTTTGCAAATATCTGCATTAGTTCCGGAGATATTTAAGTTTGAAAAATGGGTAAAATATGCAAATGAGATGGCTGATGACATCATACACTCAACCCAATATTTTATTGAGTATATAAATGGAGTTATCTTAGCCAATTTGCAGTGCAAAACCTTCAAACCTGGCAGGCTAATAGATCTACAGGAAACACACCTATGACTACAAAAAATTCTGTTCCCATGGCAACTCATTCTTTTCCAGGCCCCACCCACTTTATTTCAATATTTTGGTGATTTTCAGCTTAAAAATGTTAGAAAACACCACAAAGTCGAGCTAACATATTTATAAGCTTGCTGGATCATGCATATAAAGTGCTGTTAGCAATTATCAAAATGGAATGCCAAAGGTGGCCAGAAAACCTTTTAATATGGGTGAGGTCTGGAACCCAGTATGTTGCCATGGTAACAGAACTGTTAAGCTCATATTGTGGAGCACATTTAGTAGAATCTTACTGCAAAGAATCAAACATTTCTGTTACAAACTTGCTGAGATATCTCTTTTCATCATACTTGGACAAAATCTGTTTGAGTATATGACGTCATCACTTGCCTAATTTGCATATTTTAAAAACTTGAATATCTCTGGAACGAAAAGAGATATTTGAAAGAAGTAAACAGCATTTTACTTCTTATGCAGTCTACTTGTTTATGTTTTAAAATGGCTTAAATAGGAAAGGTGCAATTTTCGTCATAGTACCACTTTAAAAATTCATAAAAAATTCGGGTTTTAATCCATTGCAAAAATTTTTGCGGCATTTTTCCTAATTCCATACAAAGATTTCAGGAAACGAAAAAATTTTTTTTGGGTTATAGGCACTTTAAGGTCAGGGACACAAAAGCAGGCAGACATAGATACACACAAAAATAGAGATAAACAGAATTAAACAAAAATACTACTACTACCACTAATAAATTATTCTGCATCATCCACACACTGGAAGCAGTCCAATTTTTATGGTGATTAGTAAAAAGGGCTGGATGGCATTTTCACCCAGGCCTGTATTACACGTCTGGATTGAGCTCCACCAATAACACACTACCCTCCACTTTTACTTTTAGCTGTACAACACATATTTCACTTTTAATTTTAATACTTTTAATTACTTTTTTTCTGTTCAATTTTCTTTTCTTGTTTTCTTGAACATACATGTAACACTGTAAAAGTATGCTTGTGAATGGAAATTACAGGGTTATTTCCCTTAACTGTTTATTTTGTGGTGTTGTAGCTGACCACCAGAAGCCCTATGCCCTAACTGGTGAACATGAATTTTGGGGCTTTCAAGTTTTCTCTCAATAACCAGCTTCTTTTAGGTAAGGGTTAGTCACTTATGATGTTTGTTTTCCACAAAAATGGACTTAACATACAAATGGAAACCTTCCATGTTTAGTCAGATATTTTTGGAAGAATGCACCACTCTTTAAAGCAGTTCTTTTCTGCATTTACGTTTCCCATCACTGCACATGCTCGGAAACATTTCTGTAGGTTCATTGGGCCTCTATCCATTGTTCTTCAAGGCAAGCCCTGAGATATGTATCAAACTGTTGAACTAATGACAAATCCTCTACTTTGGTGACAATTCTGAGGAGCTTTGTACCAACATCAATTACAGCTTCAACCAGGAAGAAACTTTGTCCAGAAGCCTGTTGAGACACATTTTCATCATTGTTAATGTGCCAGGTTCAAATTATGATAATAATATAAATTCTTTCCCACACACCACTGGCAAGCTCACCACCGCTGTCTGACCTTTATTGCAAAATCAAAGCTAATACAAGTTGCATTACGTTCAAGGCTTGTATGTTATAGTGACATTGTATAAAAAGTTAAAATCTTCTCATGGGTGGGAGGGAAAGTCGGCAATGGTGGAGGCAACAGAAACACCTTCCTGTCCCACAGGTTACATGACCTATACTCAGGTCCCAGTGGTTTGTGAGAAAAAAAAACATTTTTCACCTACTTCGTTTCACTCAGCCAGTTAAAAATTGCTCTTGACAAGTACAATAAATTTTAAGTTACCGCCCCCCACTCCCTAATCTTCCGTTGACAGTGCAGAACAGTCAGTGTGGCTGGGACTCCAAAAGACGAATGCTAGTTGCATTAATGGATGGTCAAAAAGGGCTTGATTTTTACATAATAAGGCCTCGACAGAGCATTTGTTTGAACTAAAGTGGAGATCAACCTTGTTCCCAGAGTCTCTCATATTCCCTCCCACTCCTCTCTCACTGCAGGAGGTAGGAAGATGAGAGACCCTGGGAATGAGTTTGAGTGGAGATTATAATGAAGTGGTCATATCAACAGAGCAGGGCAGGGAAAAAATTAAAATGCAGTTGCCAAGTGGGCCAGTACGTTTCAGTTTTCAGTTGCCCCCACTAAAATATTCCTTGCCGAATAGGTGCACAATGTTCATGCCTTATCAACTAACAAGACTACTGAGGCTAATTTCACTTGCCCATCACACTTCCATTTTCACTTGCCCAAGAGCAAAATTTACTTGCTAGGGCAATTGGACCTAGTTTTTTTCTTGCCCTGCAGGGTAGACTTTAGAGTTAGTTCCACTCTTGCTTTTATCCAGATAGGGCTCCAGGCATCCTGTGGACAGCCACTTTTTGGAGAAAATTGTTTTCTTGTTAAGGTTTTATAAATACTTGCTGGCTCAGGCTGACCCAATAGCAAATTTTGGACCCCTATTTTTCAAATCCTGGTATAAGACCTCTTTCACTCTACTTACAATCCACATTCCCTCTTCAAGAAATCCTTAAAAAATAAAAGAAAAATTTGGGGGTGCGGAGTTCTGACTTCATTATCAACCCCGTAAGAGCATGTGCCTCCCTTGGTGATACTAGTGTAATATTTCATTTCACAACAGGAAAACATATAATTTAAAATTTTCTATTAAGTACCTGCTGTGCATAGAAGAAATATTTCTGAACAGTTTGACCAGGAGGACTGCTGGCCATCAAGGAAACCCTATATTCAGAGAAATGTTGCTGAAACTCCTCAGGAGTGGATGGAAGATTTGCCATAGTCTCCTCCCAGCAAGAACTAAGTACAAAAGGTTGACATTGTTATAACATACGTGTAGGTTAGCTTGATTGAGATGAAAATGCTATTTTGGTTGCTGTGTAGATTGCGTGTGAAATGTTTATTTTTCTACCTTTTTTTTTGGGGGGGGGGGAGGGGATATGGATGAAGCTCTAGAGAAATAATCAGATTACATGGTGTTTTGTCCTCTCAAGAATCAAGGCTGGGCGATCTTGTGTTGTCTTCTTCAGATTAATTTGTTTGCCACTTTCAATGATGAATGAATGAGGAAAAAGCCAAGAAAAATGCTACAAAGGCGCAGGAGTGAGAAGACAAAGAGGAGGATATAGTGAAAAAGGAGAAAAGAATGCAGAGGAAGAGATGAAGGATGGGGGCAGGAGCAGAAGCAGCCTGGGTAAGACAGGGCTGTCTTAAAGTTTTGATTCACCTGTAGCCCTGATCTTAACACGTCACAAACTTATTAGTTTATGGGGGAATTGTATAGGCAGGTTCACCTGTAACATCCAGGGCTCATCAAAATACTCAGCCGTAGCATGTGTCATGGGTTACAGCCCTTTGTTACAGTTACAGTTGTGTCACAGCCCTTATTGACAGCCCTGGAAGAGGTGTTGTTTTTACAGGCTGTGGTGGTGACCATGTGGCTGAGTCCATGCAATAAACTTGAACTCTGCTCATCTTGCATTCACATCTCATGGTATAATTCTCCTACAAGCCATGTGAATAAAGCTGACTTAAGATTATTTTTCACCTTTGTGGAAGAGATTTCCACTTTTGCTCAAACTGGGCAGGTGTCAAGGCTGGATGATCACTCAGTTCAATGAAGTCTTCTTCTTCCGGGCTGTCTACCTCTTGTTTATCATTTGCAACATCATCTCCCTTTGGATCAGTAAAGATAACAATTATTCCATGAACGCGCACTGGATATGAGATGGTACCGGTAAATGCCATATCCAACAAGCGCGAATGGAATAATTGTTTTATTAAATTCTCAACCTTCGGTTTTGCTAAATTTTATTCAAGTCTAAGAAACGATCGGAAAGTGATGTGACTTTCGGGCGCCAAAATGTAACAATAAAAATTATGCTGAGCGCCGTTTGCCGCATTCATTTCCATATAAGGTCAAACGCAGGTATAATGGCTGGTAACTGAGATCTAGTGAACCAATCAGAAAGCTAGAATTGCATTATCCGAGACTGAGAATTTAATAATTAATAATATTATTTTTTAATTTTTAAAAAGGCAAATTTGAATCCACAAAGTTACCTAGTTATGGTTTTTGAACTGTTCCTTTCTTTCCTTCTTTCATAAAATAGTTATCACATAACAGCTTGTTATCACAATTGTTAAATAATAGAAACCACAATCTTAGGTTTAATCCTTGATGAAGAAGTTTCTTGACACAAAAGCTAGATAAGCTAAGTACAATATTACTCCAACCATCATGTTTTTGCATTTGTGTTGTTTAATGTAAGAATGAATTACCAAAAGGTTGCCAACAGTAACAAGGTGATCTGAAGGAGGCAAACTTAGTTCTTCTGCTTCTATATCCTCTTGTTGGTGTGACAGTCTTTCATCTCCTGCTAGATAAGAAATGTTCAATATTATTGTTAAGTCGTATTACAGTAACAGTGTTGTCATGAAGTGTGATATTGACTGTATACATGCGATGAAGTCTGCATGTGAGCCAATTGGCCCATCATGCCAATGCTTATCTCCAGTTTCTCTAGCATGAAGTGACTAGGAGTATTTCTACTCCTCTCTAGATGGGATGCTAGTCCATAGCAGGATTACCCCCAACAGTAAATTTGCTGGTACCAATTAATTTTATACACCTGGGTGGAGAGAGGCACTGTGTGAGTAAAATGTCAACACAATGTCCCTGGCCAGGGCTGGAATCCGGACTGCTTGATCCAGAGGTGAGCGCACTAACCATGAGGCCACCTTGCCTCCACACTATGTACAAAAAACTTCAATTAACTATCTATAACTGTCACAGGACTAATTGCCATTATCAAGATGTTTATTACCATAAGTTGTTCTCCATGTTACACCAGGGTGCAAAGAATTTTCAAGCTTGCCCTTTGGCCACACTGTAACTATGACGTACTAACCAAAAACTCATTCTCACTAGCTTCCAAACATTTTGTTACTTGCATGATTAATTAGTTTATACTACATTTATTTTGTAATTTAAAATTTCCCCCCAAATTTCCCAGTAAAGCTTCATTTGCCATCAGGCAAGCAAGGAAAAGAATCCACTAGCTGCAAAATCCACATGACCCAGCCTATAAAACAAAGTTACATGTAACCTTTCTTTGAATGCTGTTACATCAGGGTAAAAATGATGGGCAATATATCTATACTGTAGATAGACTTCAACCAAGTTTCCTGCTAGACTATAATATCATAAGAATAATGAATGCAAGCATAGCTTCTCTTACCATCCACTTCTTGTGTGTATGGCCGTCCTTTGATATAAGGTATGGTTTGACTAATGAAGTGATCTGATGGCTGTCCGTATATTATTGATATTGTGTTGAATTCCTCAAAGACATGTTCCTATAACAATTATGTCTTCAGCTGTATTAATGTCAACAGTGTCCTTTGTTTCACATCCATAAAGATTCCATTACATTAAAAGCACAAAGAAAGAAATTCTACAATAACTGGAGACATTCTTGTGTGCTCACTGACTAATTTTCATTGTCAACCAGCAGCCAGACACATTCACAATTTGGAAATAATCGAAACAGATGTCGATCATTTTCGGAACAGGTTGGCCCAGAAATTATATTGCTTCAGAAAGCCTGCCAAATAAGCAACTTTCATGCTTGTCTCACCAGATACCAAATGAGCCATGTACAAGTTCAAACTACGAAAACACTGACAAAAAACTATGACTACTAACAGTAATATTATTCTAGAGCTAATACATGCAAAAAGTCCTGAGTTCTGGAAGGGATGCATTTATTTGATTAGGAATCTAGTTCAACATAAAAAAGTTGTAGTAGGTACTGTACCTTTGAAGTAGCCTGTGTGTGGGTATTTAAGTTCATTGGATTCACGACTGGCTTGGAATTTGAACCACAGACAACTCTCTCAGCCTGTTAAAAGATTATCAACATGAATGACTGAATCTGACCAACTCGCTGACTGACTAACTGGATGATCACACATTTACACATTGTTGTCTCCACTTTTTGTTTAGAAAGTCAATCAGTGAGTCTTTACCTCTTTTACATTAGTTTTCAGGAGTCTGTAATACAACAGAGCTCTGTCGTGTACATCCATGTGAGATTCTTCATCTGAAAATAAGTCAATTGCACTGTTATTACTGATAAAACTGATGTGGCAACTTTATTTTAAGGACCATGCATAGCAACTGACTATCAATTACATTAAATTTTATTCTCTCTACAATACATGTAAGCTAAAAATTTCTCAATAAATAACTTACAACATATCACTGGATGTAGGAAATAACAGTGAGAAATTCTTGGTTACAGGTGATACCCTAATTAGATAGATTTAGGATTATCAATATTGGTCTAAGAAACTGCTGTATTATTTTTTCTAAGATAAAATTGATACACAGAGGATAATACATGGGCACACATATACAGGGCTGTCAACAAGGGCCGTAACCGGAACACCTGTTATGGCTGTATATGTTTGATGGGCCCTTGATGTTACTTGGTGAACTGTCCTGTAGTTGATACAATTCACCCACAAAGTAATAAGTTTGCTACGGGTGTGAAGATCAAGGTTACAGGTGAATAAGAACTTAATGACAGATTTCGAGTGTTCAACTCAGTATCTCATGAGTCAGCGCAGTGAATGAGTTAGATATAAAGTTGAACACGAGAAGAGATATGCCATATCTACAAGGAACCATGCTTTATACGTATTTTGTTTATTATGTAAACATTATGATACAGATAATGACGTTTTTGACAATTTTCCAAAGATTTCCGATCACTTTCTGAAGTTTTCCAAAGATTCTCCAAAAATTGTCTGAAGGTCACACAAATGTTTCCAAACATTTCCAAAGATGACCAGAGATTACCGAAGATAACCGAAGGAAGATCTGAAGATATTTCAATCATACACCAACAAAGTTAAGTACAGTTTAAGGTTCAGACCTGATTTCAGTGAAGTCATCAATATCTTCACTAGTGAGGATATGGAAAATATGCCACTTGAGTCCTGGATGTGGTTTCGTATGAATTTTATGAGTGGTGTATTTTCCAGTACTGGTGTCTTTGTACATGCAATAAAATGTGAAACTCACCTACACAGAACTTGAGAAGTCGACCCAGCATGTCTTGACATTCAGGTGGTTTCTTGAAAAATAGTTTCATCGTGGCAGTAAGGAGCTGCAACTTAACTTCTGCTGATTGTTCTGAGGCAATTTTGTCCACTAGTGGTTCCAACATGTATGGACTGTCAGGAATTGACTATGATGACCAATACAAGAACTGATTAGCACATTAAATTAATCAGAGGTACCATACTTCTTAACATGTGAAACTATTAATAATGATTTGCTAGCTAAATAGTCAAAGTTTACCCGAGGTTGTTTATTTTCCTTTATATAAACTGAATTAATAGTAAGTTATGCAACTACACTCTGATTAGATGCTGAAACACATCCTGTGGGTCATGATCAATTTTGTACTGTAAAATGTCTATGTACATGTACATGTATAATGAATTTCGTGTGGATAACTTCATTTATATGGTTAGCTTTGAGTAGGCAAGATGAAAAAAATCCTGTATTGTGGTTGGTTACCTGAGCAGGCAAGATGGTGCTATCTTGCCCTCTTTGGACTAGCCACTGTGTCCCAGAAGAAAAATTTCCCCAAAAGCCACATATGGCCATGTCCTTTATTGACCAAGCTTGTTTGGTCAAGATGGCTGGATATTGGCAAGTTTATGGACCTCGACTCCATTTGTCAATAACCCTCATGTATAATTTTATCTTCTTTGCAATAGTAATATTCAACTATGACACTACCTGTCCATACTCTCCCAGAATCCAAATGATAGCAGATAAACCCTTAGGATCCTGAACTATTTCGAGGCATTGTGCCATCTGTGGTAGAACAGCAATGGTTGACTTTTCATACTTAAGCAGCAAGTCTATAATGGCACAAATGGTATTATGACTAGAAAGTGACACCAAAATTACATTTAGCTAAAATTTATAAATAGGGCTTGTACCCTCTTTTAGAAACAAATTTTCAGCATTTATTTCACTACCAAGCTTAGCTTGAGGGAAATCTTGATTGTGTACATGAACGTGCTCATGTGCGTGCGCTAATGACGCAAAAATAGTGTGGATGCGCAATGCAATACTGAGTAATCACCTTTAAGTTAACAGATTTCCAGAACGTTCCAGGATCAGTAACCTTTTTCCAGGACTTTCAAGTCCTGGAAAATGCCACAATAAAATTCCAGGACTTTTCAGGTTTTCCAGGACCCGTACAAACTATTAATATAAATATATTTCTCCATTTGGGCTCAATTCTTTTCTGGTGAAACCACAAACAAGAGAAGAAAACTCTGTAGTGGCTTCACTGTCTGTGGTTGATACATTGCTATTGCAATTTATGCTCCATTGCAACACCCAAAGGATTTGAAAGAAAAATACCACAACTATGTACAGTGTAGGCTGGTATAATTTACTTACCTCTAATGACAACCAGAGTCTCTGATGTAATGTACTCAATTTCCCAGGAGAGAAATGTGAGAAGTACATCAATACAATACTCTGATGCTTCAGAGAGACACATGGCAATTTCACCAATAGCTCTGATTGACTTCTTGGACATTTTAATGTCTACATCATGAACATGAGAACTGTAGAGTTAAAAGAAGTTAAAAATATTCTAAACAAGAAAACTATTTTCTAATTCAGCTGGAAACTGACTTGAAGTAGGGTTAATGGTCTGGTTTCAAAAACATCCATGAACCTTGCCACCTTGACGAGGGTGACAAGAGTGGTGAAGGTGGTGAGGGTAGAGAGAGTGGCAAAGGTGGAGAGATTGGTTTAGGTTTAGGTTTAACTTTATTGAACACTCCTGAATAGGGTTTTTCAGTGAACAGTACAATAAATGAATACAATAAGAAAATATATATGTACAGTAAAATGAATAAAACTATGAATTAAAACTATTTTTGTTTTAAAAACTCATTCAACATCCTTGACTTTAGAGTTTTCTTGAAGTTTGCGAGGTCTTTACACAGTTTTAAATCTTTGTCTAATGAATTCCATAAGTTTACTATCCTATAGTGGAATGATCTCTGGCCAGTAGCAGTTGTGATGGTGACGAGGGCAGCAAGGTGGCCAAGGTGGTGAGGGTGGAGAAGGTGGCCAGGGTGGCAAGAGTGCCAAAGGTGTGGAGGATTGCAAAGTAGTGAAGGTGGCGGGATAGCAGAGTAACAAAGGTGGCAAGGGTGACAAAATAGGGAAGGTGGCAAAGGTTGCAAGGGTGGCAAGAGTGCCAAAGGTGTGGAGGATTGCAAAGTAGCGAAGGTGGCGGGGATGGCAAAGTAGCAAAGGCGAGGGTGGCAAAGTAACAAAGGTGGCAAGGGTGACAAAATAGGGAAGGTGGCAAAGGTCGCGAGGGTGGTGAGAGTGGCAAAGGTGGGAAGGGTGGTGAAGGGTGGCAAAGTTCAGGGGGGGAGGGGTGGCCAAGGTGGCGAGGGTGGCAAGGGAGACAAAACAGCGAAGGTAGTGAGGGTGAAGAGGGTGGCCAAGGTGGTGAGGATGGCAAGGGTGGTGAAGGTGGCCCACCATTCTAACTCACCTACCTCAACTCAGTTACAACTTCCTCAACATTAGAAACTGATGCCATAGTTGTGAGAATATCAAGCTTTTTAGTTTTAATATACTGTGGATCTGTGTGCCTTGAAAAATAAGAACAATAATATCATTAAAAAATGCTCTATGGGTCCTGTGTCATAATTTTTTCAAAACCCTTAGTTTATTTGAACAATTACTATTTTGCAGAAGGGTTCTGATATACATGATGATAGTCTGCTTTAGGCTTATGACTGTTAATATGGAGCAGGCTGCATCCATTTTTAAGCAACACTTTTCCATAAGTGATAACATTTTGTGCATAAAGTTTGTAAGAATTTTATGTTGCTATTCAAGCTAAAAGGTTAACAGTAAATAATGATTTTGATATGGCTTAGAGTATGTAATTTTAGGCTTAGTTAAACTCCAGACAACTTGTGGCCAGTAGATTCCCTGTCTTGATACGTGGTGGTCAGATGGTACAGGAGAAGCCTCAGTGCTTAGATGAAGTCAGGCCTCATGTTGCATCATATTTATAATCGTTACTCTCTACCAATTGTTGATGAATGTAATATTTTTGTCATTTTCTTTAAGGAGGTAAAAAATGTAACTCCATTCTTTAAAATAACTCAGTTGTTACTAAATTTAAGTTTTACCTGGAGAAAAATGAGCGGTATTCTTGATCTAACAAGTTCGGCATTTTGGTTAACAATAGTTCTATGTGACACAAACACACATAAACCAATTCCGAGTTACTTGATGAGAGAATTACCATCAGAGGACCTATCAAAAAAGACAGCAACCATAATTTAGGAACACTTCCTAACAGCTGATAAAGAGCGATTGTGTACAATTTTTTAATAATTAATAATTTACATGTACAATTTTTATTTTTAGGACATGGTCTGGGTGTTGCCGGTTTTAAGTATTTTGTAGAATTAGATTTTTGATGTTTTGAGTCAAGTTTTAAATTTTGACACAAAGGTTAAAACCAATGATCAAAATTAAAGAATCTGCTTGATCTAGGATCATTTAATTATAACTGCTGTGATGGTTTGGAAGTCTTTACAAGAAAAGCCAATAATACTTATTATGTTATAAATTTACCTTTAATTCTATTGTAAACATGTCCAGTTAACTCCTCCATGTCTTTGGTCATGTGCATAACCAGTCGTATACAAGCCATTACAACTGCACTGTTAGGGTGGTTCAAGCGATCATCTAGCAGGTTCTAAAATAAATCATTCCAAATCTACAGGCATCAATCATTAATTACTTTAATTGAAAGATAAAGAGCAATATGTACATTGTAAGAAAAAATATTATTAATACACATGTATAACACAGAATTACAATTATATAACAATCTTTAATTTATCAATTTTTATTATTTAATAATTACTATACATGTAATGCTGGAAAGATCCTTCCTAAATATTTCAATGGTGACCCTCAAGGGATCTAAATTCTTAATGAAATGTTTGAGTACTGTTCAGAGGCAAATTTAAGATTCTCCAGTAAACAAGAGCCTACTGTTACAGGGCTTTCATTAAGGGCCAGGTACATTGAGCGGCTATGAGGACTATTTTGCTTAGTTTGACCATCTAGCACAAAGTTTTGCTGATAGAGAAGTTATTAAGTTCAAATATTTTGCCTGCCTGTGAAAACCAGTTGCCATACTGCTGAAAATGTTAATGAAACCCCTGCTGTTTTGGGAATCGACTATTAGTAAAAAACTATGCAACAATATGCCAAAATTGTACACTTACCAGTATGTCAAACAACTCATCTGCATCACATGGTTTATAACGCAGCAACATCTCCATGACCATACTCTGACCCCAGCCACTGAATGCCTTCAGTCTGATCATAACATTAATGAATTACATCATGTTACTTCCTTCAAGTGTCAAAGCATTATTTTATCTTGCAGTACTTTACTGAGGTATGGATCAGGTGCAACTGTTTAAGTGGGTATCAGGGATTTTTTGTTTCTGCTCAGAGGCTCAGTATTCTCTGCAAAGTTGTTGCTATTTAGTTTCCATCTGTGTAAACTGATAGCAGAACTTTACGCAATTCCCTCTGTTCATGAAGAATACACATGTCACCAAACAAGTTTAGGGAAAATAGAGAACAATAAGACTTCTATACATTGGGCTTGCCAACTCACTAATTTATAGATTAGTACACAAACTTTTAAAATATTAAGCACCCTTGATACAGTTTGTGATTGATTTCAGTCTTTTTCTTGTAATAGCTAACTTGTTCAAGACAGCCTAAGGGGTTCAACTCTCAAAAGTGTAGTTGCATTTTCTTAATTTTCTTAATTTAACAATTACTGCCAGTTGTTTAGGTGATTAACTTGAGACGAAAACATCTTAAGAAGTCCTAGCATCATGATTAGTACATACAACTGTAATTGTATGTTTACCTCCTTAATAAGTTATGAGCGAGCTTTTTGTTCACTTGTAATCCACCCTCAGCTGCAAGGATTTCATCCAAAGCTGAAATGCAGTTGCACACTACCTACATTGTAGAGACAAAGTAGTGTTCTCTAAGACCAAAACATTTAAAGAAATGTACATGTATGAAGTTCAATTGGAATTTCCAGAGGGGTGGTTGTCTTAGAAAAAATCCCTTCTGTGGGGGAGGTATGGATATTTTCTGGAACTACACAATAATTATAATCTCTCTGACCAAGCGCAAATTTTGCGATTTAGATGAACCCTTGATCAAAGAGCCAAACTTAGAGGATAAACAGCTTTATAAGTTGGTTAGTAGTTTTTAATTTTTTCATACATGCATGTACTCGTCTTGAATTTCATGTGAACATGAAAGAGTTTTGGATACATGTATTATTCGTGATAAGGTGAAAAGGCCAATAATTACATGTATATGACTTGGGTTTGTAGCCGATCAAACGCATGTTCTGATTGGCTAATACTAGGGCATTATTCTCCCGTAATGCCCACGGGCCGATTATGGGCCGGCAAAAGCCAAGCAAAAAGCCATATAATAAACAACTTATTAACCTCGCACGTTCCGTCTTTACGGGAAAATCTCAAACCTCGGCCTTGCTGTACTGACCTCGCTATCGCTCGGCCAATACGGCAAGGTGTCTCAGTCCGAGATTTTCCCGTAAAGACCTCACTCTCGGTTAATAAGTAGTTATTGATTAATTTTACAAAGGGGTATAGGGGACCATCTACTCACCCAACACAAGATTAAATTCAACTCAACTAATCTTCTTTAAAAATCGATGAACAAGACTAATGAAAATTGCTTATGAATGTGACTCATACAATGAAGATCATGTCGTAGAAATACTTTCCAGAAAAGCATGCTGATTGTGACAGATTAATAAAAGCTACCGGTACAGGACATAAATGGTAGTTACAAACCTGAACATCTGGGTCTGTTAACAATCTGGAGAGTTTATCTATGATTCCATTATCTGTTGTGATACAATTGACAAAAGTATGGAAGTGTTTGACAACTGAGCCTACAGTATTCATTTAGGCAACAGAATGTATAAGCGTGAGTAAAAGAAATTGTTGTCCACCTCCTTTCAGTCATTTAAAGCAACACATTGTCATTCAAGTGCCATGAAGTACTATCTTTTTTGTTTTGTCTTGTCTAGCATGAAACAGAGGAACCTGGAATAAAGGCAACATAGAAGAGCAGAATTTTTACCTTCAACAAAATCAGGAATAAGATGGTATAATTTCACACAACCCATAACTGCACAACGACGCACATAAGAACTATTATCTTGTAAACCAGCAAGGAGAGGCTCCACAATATATTCTACAAGATCTGGTAACCTGCAGGGGATAGCAAGAAAACAGAAAGAGTAAACCAAGCAAAGAAGTTCATGATGGAATGATGTTAATGAGCAGCAATAACCATAACTACACCACTGGTTCAGACCAAATTTGGTTTTGCCTTGAAATATGAACATGTCTCAAACCAATTTATTGGTAATTGTTCTTCCATCGCTGTTTCAGATTATAATGAGTAACTCCACTTTTCACACATGTGCATGTATATCCCCTTCTTAATTGTGACCAATCCCACTATTTTCCTCCACTCCCTGTACAAGTACATGTAAGAAGTCTCTGTGAAGAAGACAGAATATGGGGTTCTAAGTTTGTGTACCTTAAAGAGCACATGCTCCTCAGGGCAAGACCTCTGACCATTGCACTGCTGTCCTGGGAGTCTTTTCGCATTGTGTTAACAGTCAGCAAAGCCAACTCTGGGTTGGATTCTGCATAGCTACAGATGTATAGATAAACAAGCTTCTTCTGGACAAGATCATGGGTGGCTCCTGCCTAAAGGAAGCAATATGAAAAGTTCTGCATTGCATGAACTCAGGGAAAAGTAGCTTGCATTGCATGAGTTACTGTTTAATATCCGGCTAATGCACCATACAAGAATGAATTTAGATTCTCTCCCTGGATAAATGTAGTTTTGATCTGCTTGCGAAACCAACGGCACATGCAATGGCCTGAAAAAGAAAGTCATTTCAACAGATGTCTGGTATCAATAGTACAGGGTCGTCAGGGGTATTGTCGTGATGCCTGATTAGCTGATTTTATTTTCTGTGAAACATGAATTTAGGAAATTATTCTTTGTGATCTGACATGAAGGGTTTGCGTGACCTAAGAAGAACTTGAATTATTAACTGATATTTGTGATATTACCACTCTTCTCCACGATTTTGAAAGGCGAGTCCTCCGAATGGTTAGAATCGTCTATCGAGAGTGACTTCAGTATGCGATTTGCAATAAGGAGCCTTGACTTACATTGTAGCCTTTCACGATAATTTTTTACTTTCTTTTTTATTAGCACTTACGCACTCTCTTCAAGTACTCTTTCTAGTATAAGAAGGGTTATTAAAAAGAGTATCTTACTTGCTTATTTTCGTGATTCGGGAAAATGACATTTTTATATCTGTGATCCTTAATTTTTTCCTTTTGTGAAACATGCAAGAGACCCCCAACCCACCCCTCCCTATGCGACCCTCATAGTAGTGCCTGAAAATTATACTTGCATTAAGTGTATTAACTATCCTAAATACGCCGAAGCAACATCTTTACCAAGACTTGCAGTAAAATAAGCTTCACTGTAAAATGCCATTGTAGATTCTTTACTATTTTACCTTTATCATGTCCATGAACAGGGCAGATAAATCCATCCCTAAAGTCATGCATGAGATCACCTTCTGAATGACTTTCCTGTACAAAGAAGCATCTCGTTGCACCTCAGCTGACTGCAAGCTCTTCTTTAATTCACTAACTTCTCCCTTCTTATTTGACTCACCGAAAAATGTTGCTGAGCTGGCTGACATGTTGAATCGAATTCTCAACTGTAGGAGTATCGTGCATTTGACAAGCCTTGATAAATATCACTCTTTCAATCATCTGCAAGCTATTTTAACAATTTTAAAATAATTTCCAGTTTAAATTTGCCATTCTTATCGCTGCAAAACGACCACACAACATTCCTTTCTGAATGGAACGAGAGCTTCCCTAAGCTTCCCCGCCAGAGACACTATGTGTCACCATACATAAACAAACAAGCTAAGCTGGACAGTTTCCAATCTTCCTCGATCAAACTTGCAGGCCTGGCTGTTTAGGAAAGAAACAGAAACAAGATGGCGGCCTTCAATGTTCTGGTTTTCTGTAAATAGTTCGTTAACGGAGTGCGGATCTCCAAGATCGCGATGTACCGTTGGTAATTATGTGACCTATACATTCTCCTTTTTTAAGGAAGAAATTAGAAAAAAAAACATTGCCACTATATATGGCTTCCGCAAAAGAACTCCGAGCTACAACACATGTGAGTTTCGTGTGTCAAAGATGCTACCAACCCCTGAAGCTGGATCACTCCCTGTTGTCTTTAGACGGAGAAACGATTGCAGAGCTAACAGGTTAGATCACCTGCGCTACCACTGACAGCAAATTCATAACCAGAGCATTTATTATATCGTTATTGTCATGAGACCTCTATCTAATATAATTTGCAGTACATTCAGTGCATGCACTGTCAGTGCATTTAATAATTAACAATTATTGGACAGGGCTGAGCAAAATATCGTGATTTGTCAGTTGCGAGACACTGACAAATAACGATATTTTGCGATAACCGAGTTCAATAATTATATTATCACTCGATCACCAAGTTTGTTTTCATATTAAGTCACTCTCCCATAGCTCAGGGAAGCAATCTGCCATTTTTCACAAAAAAGCGTGGTTTAAATTACGCATGAGCAAAATATTTTTTGCAGCAAAACACACTTAGACCTTACTATGCATGAGCAGACCATTATTTGTAGGCAGTTATTTGCAGGTCACGCGGTGGGCTCTTGACCAATGAAAAGAAAGGGAAAAATAATGCATCAAATTATAATGTAGGTTACTACATGGCTACATGTAGCTCTGCAAGTGGGCAAGATAAACCAAATTCTGTGCTGTGATTGGCTACCCGAGTGGGCAAGATGGCGTTATCTTGCCGCTTGGGACTACCAGCTGTATCCCACAAGAACAATTTCCCTGAAAGCCATATACTAAATCCTTTATTGACCAAGCTTGTTCGGTTGAGATGGCTGGATATTGGTCTTGTTCTTTTTTTGAGAGTTTATGGGCCTTGACTCTGTTTTGGTCCATGCACACGCAAAAAAAGAACTTGACCAATGTCTAGCCATCTTGACCTCACACTTGGTCAGTAACCCGTATGTGTTGGATTAAAAAATCTCTAAGTTTAATAATCTGAATTGTGTACTGTTACTGTAGGAGTTTTATAAACCAGTGGGTATCACATTTTTCTTTTTAAGTTTTAAGGCAGTGATTTAATAATAATTGAAACTTATATTTTTTAATAAAATTATTTATATGAGCAGACATACATGTATCGCAACAAAATGTATCCATCTGCTTAAAAGGGGTGGGGTGGGTGGTAAGGCAGAGCAAATTTGTGACTTTTCTTGCAAAAATGGTGCCAGGGATTTCCCGATTGCAAAAGAGCAGAGCCATGAAATGATGCACCCATATATTGTTGCTGCTTGAAAGGTTCCCGTTAGTTTTACGCTATTTGGAAACTTTCTAACAGTTCTATTAGGGCTAGTAACATGCAAACCAAGTGGTGTATGGCATTTGCAGACTGTAGACTTTTTAACTCAATATTGCATTCCCATTTCCATTACTGATAGCTAACCGTAAACAGGCTAACCTGAGTGTTATTCAGGCTAACCAGAGTGCTATTTAGGCCTAAATGTAGTTTGCAAATGTCATACACTGCAAACCAAGGCACTTGTGTGATTGTATATACTCATCATGAACACCCTAAATATACCTAGGAAAATAATTTTTGAATTTAACCATGGACATTGCCTCAATCACAATTTCTTTTCTGGTTTCCCCGCTGTCAGTCTGTTTGATTTGACCAAATCAAACAAAATGTGAGAAATATGGGATACAGAGTTTTATGAGAACTCATTACAGTTTGATGAGAACTCTAACAAATCAAATATTTTATGGCATGTTAGTGTTTAAATACATGTAACATTATTTTCATTTATATTTTGGTTATGCAGCTCCCTTCCCAGAGTTTGCAGCTCAGACAGATAGAGGGGAAGATACAAGTGGAAAGCATGATTGTACTTCACATCAGGTATTACCTTGACGCTTTTGTCCTAAGCTTAAGAATGAGTAATAATTTTATTGATGTAGCTGTTACCAATTCTCCCATTTCTTTTAATGTTTGCGTTTAATGTTAGTTTACATGTAGGTAAGAGTTTGGTACACCAGGACATTAAGAATATATATCTCCTACAGTTTGTTGCTAATAATTTCCTATATTTTTTTTGTTCTCATGTCTGCTTGATTATTAGATGATTTCATGTTACAAGATAAAAAGTTAGCTGAATATGAAAGTTATAAACTGTTGCATGTAGATTATAGCAATTGCCCTCTTTGGAATTAAGGAATCAGTAAAATATTCAGGCTCAAAACGTTTTGGAATTTCCTGAGTAGCTTTCAAACATGTCTTAAGTAGTGTTACCCTCAGCTGTATAGTTAAATTTCCTTGGCTTTCCATGAAATTTATCTTGTCGAGGAACACATTTTTTTCAGACTTCTAGTAATACAGAGGAGGATGACACGGTCATAAGGAGAATCATTCCTCCAGCAAGGTAACAGTCGCAATAATGTGCAAATAGTCAGTTTAATTTGATGATTAAGGAACATTATATATTAAATGAAAGATCCTGATTTTGCTAGTGAGAATTACATGACTGAAGACTGAGAACTAAGTGATAAATTCAGCTGTTTGTGCATAAGGTCTAGAAGATTAAAAAATGTGGCATCAGTTGCAGCCTTTCTGTTTGTCAATAAAAATATTTTCACTATATTTAACTTAATTTTATTGCAGCTTTTAGGTAGTTTTAAGCTACTCAAGGTCAAGTGTCAACTTTAAATGAAATTTTAAAAGCTTTTAGTAATCACTTAGACTTACATTTCTATGCCCATTTGACAAATGATAGTGCTGTGCAACAACAACAACAAAAATGGCTTGGTTAACGTTTATTACATAATAATAATATACTTGTATAATTCTGCATTTAATTACGGGTTAGAGACTGTTGTGATTGTTTTGTTTTCAAATACATGCATGCGCTTACTGTACAATGAACGAGAAATTTTCAATACTACACGAATCGAAGCTGAGTGCAGTATTGAAAATTTCGAGTTCATATTTGTACAGTAAGCAAGTGCGTGTATTTGAAAACAAAACATGAACTACCCTTCTCTAACCCTTTTAATATTTTGAGTTCACTGCTGGCGATAGACTTACAATGGCTTCCCGCCCGAACACTGCACAGTTTTTATGCGTTATTGTAATAACACACTCTGTCACTTTGATGTCGCCAGGTAACAAGAACTCGTGTGATCAATTTTAACCAATGACGCGTGTGGATTTTAGGCAGTGAACGAAGATTATTAATGTTGAGTATTGATCAGGCTCTGGTTCATTTCAGACTACAATCTCTAGAAGGTGGCTTTACTGTTATTGGAGATTCACAGCCAGTCAATACAGAAAACCTCAGCCATAGGCTTAAAGTAAGAAAAGTTGCAATAATTCCATGTCAGACAGAATTTCATTGTAATCTTTGAGTGTTACTTTGAATTCATTAAATTATTATTTATTTTGGAACAAATAAGCCATACAGTTGATCGTACAATAAATTAAAGTAAAACATGCAGTGTAGTAATAATGCTACAACATATTATTATTAGACTAAGAGCCTAAATTTCTATGAGCAATTATTAAAAACTGGATCATTGGATAATGCAATTCGAGACTTTTCATTGGCTTAGCCATCATGGTATATGAGCCATTATACCATGATCTACAAAAATGGCGTGCGTATGCGTGATTTTTTGGCCCTTTTTGTTTTCATTGTAGTCTAGTTCTTTATTTTTTGGGGGCGTTTTTAATAAAACAATTATTCCACTCGCGCTTGTTGGATATGAGATGATTATAGCCAACTCGGCGCTACGCGCCTCGTTGGCTATCTATCATCTCATATCCAACGCGCGCTCATGGAATAATTGTTAAATAGTCAAGGAGGTGTAGCAGAGTTGACTATCACTAATAGAAAACTCGGGCAAGTACTAATATTGTTTTAGATACTCACAAAACCTACATTACAATCTTGTACATTTTGTTAGCCCTTAAGAATAATTTCCAGTTTCAAGAGTAGCATGCATGCAATCATTGTCTATCAGCAGACAGAGAAAGATGACAGAACCTATCAGATTTGCAGATTTCCAATAAAACACAACAAAGTGGCTACTACAACGGCCATTGGCAATCATTGGAGGGATACTCAAAGATTGAATGCAATACAGCAAATTTACATAATAAACCAGCATTTATTCAATAAAACAAAATAAATAAATAGATAAAACATAAAACAAACAAAAACAAGAAGGTAAACGTGGTCCAAGTAATATGTAGTGTGCATATTGAGTGGTCATTTAAATATTGGTCATGGTTTTCATTGAGTTTCAAATTTTGTATAATTCTACACCTTGTATAACTGTACGGTTGTAAAATAATGTGCTTGGGTGCTTAGGTTGGGTGTCACAACAAGGAATTTGAACAGGTCAATTTTCACTGCTCCTACCAAATCTTTATAAATTTGACCTTGACCTTGTAGGGCGTTTGACCTGAGATCCCCCACTTACCTGGAACACTGCTTTTATGAAGATGAAATAAGTGGGTTATCATTACTGTATAATGGATACTGTAGGGTAATTAACAATTATCCTGCGAAATCACGAGGAATATCGTCTGATACTTAGCTAAAATCAGACGATATTCCACGAGATTGAGCAGGATAATTGTTTTATTATTCAACAAATTGATAACAAAACAGCCTAACATTTTTAAATCTCTCTGTCGACATTTTCTCACCTCACTTTTTCTTCCCACGTACGAAGCTACGTATACCGCCGGATATCTGTTACCTACGGATGACAGATATCGAGAGCATCATGACCATATTTGGATAGTGTTACAATTTGTTAAATAATAAATATGGATATTGGCTGGTTTATTTTTTATCATTCAGGTCACCACTCAGCTGTTTGATGTGATGTCTGGACAGTCAAGCATTGACCACCCATTATGTGGAGAGTGTACGGACACCCTACTAGATCAGTTAGACCAGCAGCTTAAGATCACAGACGATGAACTCAAAGACTACAAAGTATTCTTCAACAAGCTTAATGACAAGCCTTTGCTAGACGGCGATGCATTGTCTAAAGAACTAGAAGAGCTTAGAAAGGAAGAGGAGGAGTTGATAAAAAGATTGGAAGAAATTGAAATGGAAAGAGGCAAAGTGGCTGAAAAAATGGAATCAGGAAAGGAAAGGTCTAAACTGCTGGAGATTGAGGAAAAGAAGTATTGGATGGAGTACAGCGAATATCAGAAGGAATTGTTAGAATACGAAGATGAGCAACATAGGTTAGTTATTTTATTCATAAAGCATTTTCAGCGTTTTTAAATACCCAAACTATCACAAGTAGTTGTAGTGTAAAACAGAATTTTATTTATTATTATTTAAATACTGACTGCAATTTTAGCATTTCAAGTTCTTCAGTTTTTTTTTTAATTTTTCCTGACCAGTGTTGATAACCAAATGAGATATGCTCAAGCCCAGTTGGACAAACTGAAGAAAACAAATGTATTCAACAGCACTTTTCACATCTGGTGAGTAGAAACTACTACGTATTAGTAGAATTCTACTAGTATACTAATGCAAAGGCTGTAATCTGATTGGCTGAGCCATTGAACACTATCAGCCATTAGTGTGCAGTGGCTGGAACTCGTCTACGAAATGGCGTTTTACCAAAGTTTTGGAGGAAAATTTTTGGAAACCGTTATTTGCAGTAAACATTAGTAAGAATTCTACTAAAACAATTAGACTATTCGCTCTCGATTTCTATGAGGTGATAGTTGATTCGGCCTCATCAACTATCACGTCATAGAAATCGAGAGCTCATAATCTACTTGATTATTAGAAAATAACCCAAAGAAAATACCCATGGTGATTAGTTTAAAATCGTTTTTCTATTTAACTATAGACTAACATTTTTAAAAGGTCCATTGAAAATAACACTAGTTAATTAATTGTCTGTTTTAGGCATAAAGGTCATTTTGGAACAATAAACAACTTTAGACTTGGTCGTCTTCCTAGTGTACCGGTGAGTTTCACTACAGTAGCTGTAAGTATGTTGGCAATTTGACAAGTTTTTTTGTGCTGCTAGGATAATGATAAAAAACTGTAGCTTTATTTAGATGACTTGTATGCAGTAATTCCAGCTTATGGTCTGTTGATTGTTACACAGGTTGAGTGGAGTGAAATTAATGCTGCGTGGGGTCAAACTGTTTTGTTACTTCATTCTCTAGCCCGAAAGATGAACCTCACATTTGAAAGGTAAGGGCTAAGAAGGGACAGAATTTTAAAAAAATATTGGAAACTGAAAGGAATATATTTAGTAGAAATAAGTGTTTTTCTCTGCCTTTTGACCCATACACATTATCAGTGAAAACATCACCAAGAATCTGATGTGATAACAAACTGTAGCTAAGCAGTCTTCTTCTTTACCTCGTGTGGTTCCCTTATTCCCTTTACTAGGGCTAACGCCCAGTGGGTTATTCACGGGTTTATTTAGCACTTAAATTTACACTTCAGAGTTAATTCTCTGTGTCATCATTTGTGTTCTTAGTGCTACGCGGCACAACATTCATATGTACCCTTACTTTCTCTTCGCCGCGATTCACCATCTAAATCATCCCCGACTTTCTCTGTCCGACCTCGTAGCTCAGTTGGCAGAGTAACAGTAGATCTAATCCGGAGGTCGTGGGTTTGATTCCCACCGAGGTCAAAAGATTTTTTCTTTACCTCGTGTGGTTCCCTGATTCCCTTTACTAGGGCTAACGCCCAGTGGGTTATTCACGGGTTTATTTAGCACTTAAATTTACACTTCAGAGTTAATTCTCTGTGTCATCATTTGTAGCTAAGCATGGTTTGTTCAACCCTGTTGGGAAAGACTTTTACTTGTGGTTTGACAAATGGGTGTCTTGGGATGCGGAAGGGAATGTCCTACCTTTCTCCAGGATAGTTTTAACAGTGAAGCACCGTTAGTGCATTTTTCTATAGGACCTGACGTCTATCAGGTCTAAATTTTGGATAAAGCTAACTGTGAATGGTAATATCAGCATGTATAACATTACATTATCTGGCTCCAGACACCCGATAGTCTGTTTCACAAAAACAGTGCAATTGTACATGTATGGTGCATACTAAAAAGGTCTGGTCCTGTTTCTTTCTTATTTTAGATATCGCTTGGTTCCTTATGGAAATCATTCTTATCTAGAGTCACTCACAGACAAGTCCAAGGATCTTCCCTTGTGAGTAGCTCAGTTATTGTAATTGATTGGCGTTTTTCAACTATGCTCTTTACGTGAAAGGTGAATTGATCAACATGACAAGAACGTGGGACAAAGAAAAAATCTGACAGAAATCGAACCCTTGATGACCCACCGAACACCGGGCAGGCACTCTATCCATTGAGCTCTGAGAACTCTTGGAGAGCGAGGTCATTTAACTGAGTTCATATGTGACAGGCGCCTGCATACAGGTACTGCTAGGATCAGTATTATTGACCACTCACCATGACTTCCACAAGTCTTTGGATTTGTTGATTTGTCACTGACAGCATTATTGGCTCATTATTACAAAGTAAACTGCGAGTTTTCTTTTGAAAGTAATGTTTAATTATTTATATTTTAATCAACGTGAGTGATTCTTTTCTCACCTTTCTTTCAGGTATGGTTCTGGAGGGTTTAGATTCTTCTGGGACACAAAGTGAGTATAGGTTAAAGTGAGGCAGGGGGTGGAAAGGAAAGCGAGTGAAACGTAAAGGAAATGGTTCCTTACCCTTCCATTGAAATTGTGCCTTTCTGTTTACCACTTAATCTGTTTAATTGAGCTTAATTAACGGTTGGAACAGCAACACTAACAAATTTGTTCACTGAAAAAATAATAAAACAAGCTTTATAACATGCAAAAACTTCTCAACTTTTGGCTGTTTTACTTTTATCTGCCGTGTTTGTCGAACACAACCACTCCACTTTGACTTCAGAACAACTGAAGCTACATAAGAAGAGCTTCGCATATAAATCCCAACTGTTGAGTTGAACTCAGCCTTTAACTATTTGAAAGAAAAGTCTTGCGAATGGAATGGAATTTGAATTCTTACCTGCATTGCGCATATTGCAATAGTTTTCTTCGGTTTTCCAAGTTTTGTCTGCTTGCAATGTTGTCTTCATTTTCGAGCGAATTTCGTTGCAGTTTTTCGCGAGAGAACTCACTTTAAAAGATATCCGGTGTAACCTTTTAAACAGTGTTTGAATAAATTTCGCGGAGTTATTTGTTTGGCTTTAGGGGTTAAATAATACAAAAACTAATGTAGTGCAAACCAAAAGCTGACCTCGTGGTTTGTCGTCACAAAGAGCTCGCTCAAACTTTTTCCCGCCATTCGCTTGAGCGCGCGCTAACAAGATACTTTGATACTTTGTGATTGGTTCAGCAAGAACTTGCACGGAAACCATCGCACTTTGATTGGCGAGTTGTTAGAATATATTTAAATATATTTGATAGTCAGGAAGTCGTTTATGGAGCGTATATCTGGGACATTGCTGACAATTTAACCGCTGTATAAACCTGACCGAAAGTAAATATTGTTGGGACCAAAATCAACCATTCAAATTCTGTACAATTTTAAAATTTCAGAAACATTTTTGAGAAGCAAGAGATAAAAAGAATCTGTAATAAAGTGCTGTTGCATTTTCGTGTGGCAGGCAAATGACATTCAGAGATTTCTGAGATTTCTATATTGTTGGTTATCGTTCAACCCCGTCGTTCAATCGTTCTAAGTTATAACTTAGAACGATACTGTTCTTTCGCGAAAGTGTTGTGAGCAATTCCATTTTAATTGTCTCTTTCCATTTCATCCAGATTTGATCAAGCCATGGTTGGATTTTTGGATTGTTTACAGCAGGTATTTAAATTCACTGCTTTTTTAATAACTAGAAAAATCACTCCATAGGAACAGTTGTGACCAGATGACGAAACCGGTTCAATAAGTGTTGCGCTCGCGCCGTTCATCGATCTGTTTACTACAATTCGAAAGGTTTTTCCGTTCAGCAGCTCTGGTGACCATGAAAATGTTTTTCTTTTGTGAAAAGAATCTGTGGATCAGTCGTTGAAGTGACTAAATTCGGTAAGCGCTTTCGAAAACAGCTTTTTTTTTGTTATTGTCCGTTACTTCGCATGCAGAAAGCCCGCGACATATTCTTATTCGTTTTTCAAATGCAAGTTTTTCTGTCCTTGGAAGGTTCCTTTTCTAGCGCAACCAAACTCTGGAGGTATTCAACACGAACGAAAGCAGACTTTGAGATGAATAGCTGTTACTTTCTGTTTATTGGTTTTAACATTTTTTCTTTAGTTTAAAGAAGCGGTAGAGAAAGTGGACAAAAGATTTTGCCTTCCATATAGGTAAGAGCATGTGAAAGAACTAGAATAGAATGGAATAAATAAGAGTTGAATAGAAACTAATTTGAAGGCCTATCGCGTCGGCTCCGCGAAAAGTTTTAATTTTTGGCTGTTGGTCAGCTTTCCAACCAATTTTCTCTCTTATATTTTACTTCTTATGTGGGGGGTAAGGTTGTATCCGATCTAAAAGAGGTTGCGTGCGGCCTATGTAGAAATATTGTGGCCTAAACAAGAATTTGATGTGAGTTTTATATCGACTATTGTAGGCTTGGTTTCGAGCGTGACACCTTTTTCCACAGTCGCACACTACTTGGATTGCGTGACAAATTGATAATAATCATTCGTGACGCCACGTCGACGTCACTAAATATTTGTTTCAAAGTTTCAGTACTTGTTTATTGACTCACCTAATTGGTAATATGCATTCGTGACGTTGCCATTACGTCACTAATTACTGATTAAATTATCCTAATGACTTGTTTACAACCTGGCGCTAATTAGTTAATTGGCAATTACATCTATGACGTGTACCCTACGAATTAAGTCATTTGCCGCTTGTTACCGAACTGTGCAGACGTATTTTTTTAGCTCCGTCGACAAATTCACCACAACAGTTCTAAAATGGCCAAAGCTCGCCGAAGTGCCAGGAAAGCCGTCGTCGCCAAGAAGAAGAGGGCAGCACGTCGGAAGGGAGGAAAAAGGTCCGCTCTTTCCAGACCGCTGGTCCTCAAAGCCATCGCTGCGCTGAAAGACCGCAAGGGATCAAGCCCCAAAGCGATCTTGGCCTACCTTAAATCGCGGCCTGGAACGAAAAACGTTTCTCCCCTGCAACTAAAGCTCGTCTTGGCGCGCGGAGTGAAATCGAAAGCCCTCCTCAAAAGTGGCGGTTTGTTTAAACTTAAAGCAAAAAAATCCCGATCCCGCTCGCGATCCCGCTCAAGGTCAGTCTCCAAGAGACGCTCCCGTTCTCGTTCTCGCTCTCGTTCAAGATCAAAGAGCAGGAAATCGGTGAAGAAAGTCACCAAGAAGGCCAAAGCAAAAGCCAGAAAAGCAAAAAAGGCTCCCAAGAGACGCACTACCAGGCGCCGTAAAGCTGCAGCCAAGAAGCGCGCTGGAAGGAAATACTACAAAGGCACGCGCAAGGCAAGGAGAGCCGCGCCCAAGAAGGCACGCAGAGTCCGCAGGAGGCGTCGATCCGCGCGCAAGTGAAGTATTCACTGCATAAAGGACTGTGATTTATGTCTTTATCCCTCCGCATATTCAACATTGTGACTTTAGATCTCTAGAACGCTCTTCAAAGAGAACAAAGGACTTGACACGCTGAATGAGTTTTAGTAAGCGACGCTAACAGGATTGTTTTTTACTCAAAAAGGATTGTATCACAGGAGAACTTTGAATAAAACAAATGAAGGCAAAGATATGTTGTCTGTTTTTTATACTCGGGGGCTAAAGGAAATATGTTTCGAGGTTCGAAGGGGAAGGAACCGGGTCTTTAAGGAGAAACAGCAATAAATTGGTTAATTCCCAGCGACACAATAATAATTATTAATTAATTATTAAATCATCTAATCAATCAATCAATCCAAGATGAGTTACGCTTAAGTTTTTGTTAGCGCGCGCAATCTTTGGTTTGTTTCGCGTGTTTTCTGGCCGCCAATGATTTTATCGTAAAGGACAGTTTGTCTTTCATGCTTGTAAATCTCGTTTCAGTTGAATCAATACACGACGTTGCGCGCGCGTTTAATCACTCAAAAGCGCTCCGGGTCTTTTCAGTGCGTTGTGCGCTTAAAGTTTTGTTTTGACGTCCTCATTGTCAGAAAAGGACCTTACAGAAAGTAAAAGGTCACCTGATAAGGAACCGCGCCGAACGGTTTCTACTTCCAATAGTTTTTGAAAGTAGTTAGTGTCAACTTTAACGTCATTTCGTTGGTTTTCCAACCGTCTCGGCAAATCAGCCTTGCTTCACGAGAAATTGCGACACTTCAGTACGTAACTTAACCCATGCAGGGGTAAACCAACATAAAGATGGAAACATTGATGAGTTATGAAGTGTCAAACTATTCAATGCGTTCTACTGTATTTTAACACAGACGAGCCCTATAAAATCTGTCAATTGGTACTTAAAGCCACAGATTCTAAACCTTGCTTAAGTCTCGTTCATTTAGTTCTCTTTTCTCGTATTAACATTTTTGCTTTGCCATGTAGGATGGAAAAAGGTAAAATCCACGATTCAAGTGGAAATGGGGGAGCATTTTCTATAAAGTAAGTCGACCTGTCATGCATAAACAAGGATCCTTTGTAAATGTAGAAATGAGTTTTGAAGTGTTAAATCGAAACATCGACTTTTCAACTAAATGAGAGTGTTTTGTCTTCTATTAGGATCCAGTTTAACTCGGAGGAACAGTGGACAAAGGCGTTAAAATTCGTGCTGACTAACTTGAAGTGGGGACTAGCATGGGTCTCGTCCCAGTTCACTGAGAAGTGATTTCAACAAACGGCCGGTCTGGTTTCATCATTGGCGAAAAAGCTCTCATCTGTAAGAAACTGTTATTTTCGATAATAACACTTTTCCAGTAATAAAATTTGGTAAAGCAGTGAACATATTGTTGATTTCCGGGTTTGCGTTCTTAAGAAAACTGACTGAAAGAACATGAACACGAAAAACTTCACAGTTCCCAGAAAATTACGAACTTAAGGAGAAGATAAAGAGTGCTTTTACAAGACGTCAAGATAATATCCCCTAATTGATGATTTTCTATATTCCCATCACCTGTCTGCTTAACATCTTGACATGCTTGAAGTCTTGATATTGTAAACAGAAATTACATGTAGATCATTCTTGAAAAGAATTTCATCATTCTTCAACTTTAAAAGTTTTTGTCTTATGATGCGTAGTGCATTAAATGAGCTACGTCAGAGTTTGCGCATCTTGAGAAGTTCAGCCTAGATTTATCAACTTCGTTCTTTGCAATCCGTGTTAATCTTCTCCATCCTTAACCATCCTTTTTCCTTTGTGGTTTAAAATTATCTCTTTGGTATTTTCTATCTTAGTAAACTGTTATTATCAGGTTTTAGGTTAATATAAAGGTAATTTTGTACATGGCCAAAATGGCTCAGAAGACCGTAACTGAGCTGCTTTAAATAAAACTCCTTCCAGATTTTCCTGTGCTAACTGAAGAGAGGAGTCGCTAAGAAACAGGACACCACAAACAGTAAAAAGTAAAATAGTGGACACAAAACAATAAGAGATAACAATAATAAAAGAAACATGCATATATAATATAAATCGGTTCTTTTTAAGTAATGAAAATTAAAACAGTGATTTTGTACAAAAAATAGAAACACCTACTGATTGATGTTGACTAATGTAATTTGCACTGGACTTTTGTCTTAGTCTGCCTTGCAGGGGAGGGGTAGGGAGGCTCAGGCAAGAAGGGGAAGGAACTTTCTCCCAGTCCCCCTCCTTTCATCCCCGCACTCGCTCTTCTCCTCTCCCCCGTTTTACGTCTGCTACGCAGGCTGCTTTTGTCTCAGAGAGAAGAAAATCGAACGCCACAAGCCTGCAAGACGATTATCCTCTAAGGACATCACTAGATAAGGGATGGGGTGAGGCCATGTATACGTACTTCCAGGGATAATTTGGTTTTATCAACTGAGTTGATAATGCGAATTGGCCACCGTAAAGAGATTCGAAAGCTGGCGTTTCGAGCGTTAGCCCTTCGACGGAGCGAGTACATACTTCCCCTATTTTATTCCCGGTGTACAAGTGCTTGTTCTCAGACTTTTCAACGACAATTCAATATAAAAATTTCCATTACAACCTCCATGCGCAACCTAAGACATTGGGCTAGGACGATTTTAAGATGGAAAAGTCCATTTTTGGGCAAAGGTAGAACTTAGTTTCCCCATGAATTACTAAGGAAAGAAAGCAAAGGAACTATCAAGAAAAACGTAATGCTACCGAGTGAGGAGACTAGGAATGAGTCAGATTCAGGCTCCTGGTAAGAAAGTTTGTCATCAGGCGGTAAAGATGGCGCCTTGTGTGTTTTCCAACTATCCCGTGATCCTTGTCCGTGTAGTACTGCAGATGAAAGTAAAGCCAAATGTAACTACGTCATGTAAGCCAACTTATCGGAACACTAGCTAAATAAGCTCACGAGTTTCCTATGTTGCAAATGGTTGCAGAACAACCGCGTTTTTAGCAAGTCGATCAGTTTCTGATTCTTATTCTCAAATCAAAACAACGAGAAAAGATGCTTTCTTGTTCCGCACCACGATCAAGAAGCGGAGTTACTCTGTGACGTCACTGATCAATTTAGGGCTCAGGCTTCTTGCCATAACGGATCTCGGCAAGGCCAGGTTGCTCAACTAACCCAGGATTAGCGAGAATTTTTGATTTGAGTTTTGTAACTTTTTGGTGAGGTTTTTCTGTCAATATTGCTTGTCCTTCAGGTTTGAATTTAACCAATCTCAAACTACACAAAATGTAGGCAGCGACAAACATCTTATACAAGAAGAATTAATACGTCAGTTAACGTTTTGTATCACTGTTCTCCGAGAAAAAAAAAAAACACGAATAATCTCCTTCCCAACGAGATTAAGGACAACAGTGTTGTGCTATGCGAGGGTACTATGTTGCTTAGCAACTTGGTGGAAAACTGCGGGATCAACTGATTCTGAGAGACAGGATTTCAATCGATTAATTACCTTACATTTCGGACTCACTTCTTACCTGTACTCTAAACTTGATCTCGGCTTCCGTGAGAACTTTAACCATCTGTGCCGTATGTTGATAATGGACGTTGTCTGTAAAGGGGCAAAACAGTAACCATGGTAACCGCACTTGTTTAGATTTAAGATAATCTCATACCCAGATCTCACTCTCACGATCGCTTGATCGTGGGAGATCTGGGTTGAAGATTAGGCTCAATTGATATCCTTTTCAAATGCAACCTCACCGTCTCCAGATCCGTGGATAATCAGATAGTCTACATTAGAAAAGTTGGCAGCCCTTGAGAGAAGGGACGTGTCCTGAAAAACAAATTGAATATTTCTTAACGAATTACTATACAAACACTGTATTTTACTGCACTGACATCCTTTTCAACTTTTCAACTTTTAAAACTGGCCTACAGTACGATACCATACTTACTCTGTAGCCGTTAGCATTATCCTGTGGCAGCCTCATATAACGCTCAGTGTAAGCTGAATCTATTCAAGGCAACGTTGAAACGAAAATTAAATTTCAACGTTACAGCTCCTTATTACGTGACGCGATATCAGTCACGTTATGCGTTTTCTCTTACCGTAATATCTCCAGTCCGTGACGGGAGCCACTGCAATTCCACATTTAAACACGCCAGTATTCTTGCTAAGAACGTAGGTTGTCAAGAAGCCACCAAAAGACTGAGGAAAAAAAATGTCCAAAAGATAACAATCAGTTACCCTTAGTAACTTGGGGATGTGCGAGAATCCAAAGGTGCTTGAAGCGGGAAGGGCGAAAAATGGGCCCGGGCTCAAGTACGAAGAAGGCCCCGGATCCTAGTCTCCCTCAGATCCACCACTAGTTAGGTCAAAGGAATCATTTAACAACAGGGGCCATGGGCACCCTGAGGTACACCCTGAGTGAATAGGTCTTGCCAACCGATTTGACACCGGCAGGATGATAAATGTATCACTGTATCAGCGAGGTTCGTTCGGTCGCCACTTACCCAGCCCCACACAGAGAGTCTCTTTGGGTCGACGTACTTCTTCTTTTGCATAAATCTTGGAAGAGAAACCAAAGTAACAATTTAGCAAGTTACTGACGCGGTACATGTTATCTGATCACAGAAGCTTACCGTCCAGCCGTGATGACATCCTGAGCTTCGTATTCACCGAGTAACTTGTAAACGGCCTGTTTGAATCTACAACAGTGAAATTCATCTATTAATTAGACTTATAACGCTAGTGTAGGGACTTATGCGACTACCTGCTTAGTTCCTTAGTTAAATATTTCGCCGTGGTCAATCGTTTTTGGGTCACGTGGTCTGGGTGTTTGTCTCGGATACCTCACTGATTGACGGTGAAGGCCTGGGAGAAAGCTGTACAGCCATAACGCAATGCGACTGCTAGAGCGACCAGAAACGACGGAGGAGGAGGAATTCTCATTACCTTTAACAAATTGACGTCAGTTTTTCATGCGTCTGTCCTGTTATTGATCATGAATTTCGTCATCACATTGTCAAAGTAGCTGTGGATCCACGAGGCGATAGCCGAGTGGATCTGCAGACTACTTTGACAATGTGATGACGAAATTCATTGTCAATAACAGGACAGACTCATTAAAAACTGACATCAATTTGTTTTTTACGATACAAATGGTCGAATTGCCCGCTCTCGCTCGCTGACGCGTCGCACGAATTTTAAATTCATGTGTCTGTCCGCATATTGACGATAAAAATTAATCAATGAGCGCGCGAGAATTTCTGCAGTTATCGTAAAATATTGTATTGTTGACGTGTGGTGTACCGGATGAGCCATTGTGATTGCGTTAGTTTTGTTTTACGACACTCAAATGTCAAATCAAAATGCTGTTGGTTTTAGTGCTCAATGGGCTTAGCTACACCCCGCTAGTTCACAGGCATACCACTGACGTTCACCTCTATACCCAGTCCCTCGCCCGTCCAAGCTACTTTTCACTCAATCGAAAAGCGCCAGGGTATGTACAGAGTTCATTCTATTCTGAGCGCGCGAGCTCCTTTCCAAAGTAATTGATTATCTATACAGCATGTCTGATTGTAGGCTCGATTTCCTGCCGTTTTGGGAGTCTGGTTGTTTATCCTCCTCCCACAAACGTGGTGTGGGGCAAAGAACGCGGGCTCACTAAACGGCTGGAAATCGAGCCTGGTATGATTGTTGTAAAGCATGTCGCAAGGAAGTGACAAGAGCACATACAATGTCGCCACCATTACCTTTTGACTAAACAGACTAAAGCAGCGTCCACACTAGGCCAGAGGGATTTGAAAACACAGTCTTATTTTTACGGTTAGGCCTATCCATCCACACTAATCCGTCACAAAAACGGAGCTTTCAGCGGCTTTTTTGTTTTCGTGCGGACGGAAAACATTCTTAGGGGTTTGGGTTAGGGTTAACTATACGAAAAACGATGACGTCACTATAATCATGTGATTTCCCTGACCGAGTTTTCCTCAAACACAAATCCAAAATAACCTGTGATTGTTGCATTTTAAAATTCCTCCGGCGAAGTGTGGACGGAGCATGAACGTGTTTTTTTTTAAATAAATATTCTTGATAATTTGATACTGACCGTTCACCTCTATACCCAGTCCCTCGGCCGTCCACGGTCACTACAATGATGTCGAAGTTACTGACCAAGTAACCGATCCAGCCAAGTTTCTTAAAAAACATCTCATTAACCTGCGAAACAGAATTGCTTCTCAAGTTAAATAAATGTTACGCTAGCTAGCTACGGAACGTTTCAGGGGAAACCATCGCTCAATGTTATAAGCTGCAAAGAACGAAGCAGAAAAACGATGGAAGAACATCTTTATCTAACAGAGGGCCTACTGTATGGTGTATCCTAAAAGAGCCATATAAACTTACAGACAGCTATGCTAGCTTTAAATATAAGATCAAAAAAGACTTGGCCTTATTAGATAGGTTAAGCTTTGATAAAGAATCATGTCTGAGTACAAACAAGAATGAGGATTTTTGTTAGTTTTGATCTCATTTTCCTCTCTACTTGTTTTAATTGTATCCATGCGCAATAGACATACTTAGTCTTTTATGTAATTATTAGTGGACAGGATTTATTTGTATTTTACACCTTTGCATATTTTACGATGTAATTAGATAAGCAGGTCCACATCAGCCATTGGCTGACTTTTACCAACCTGCGTTAACAAATAAAGTTATGTATGCATGCAAGCGATGGCTAAGAAGAACGAGATCTATAATAAAAAAAACGAGAACTTTTCCATTTGATTCAACAGTGTGAAGTTTAGTTAATATAATCGCAATTGCCACGCACAACTTTTGGCGTTTTCTTTGATGATCAAGTTAGAAAAAGGTTTTCATCATGACAGAGGTGTTAAAAAACAAACCTTTTGAGAACCTGGACCACCATACCTGCACAAAGTAGTAAAAACAAAACACAACATAAGTTAAAAAAATCGACAAGCCTCCTCTTCGGGTTTAAAAAATAATAATGAAAGAGAAATATAAGAAAATTTGAAAAAATTATGGAGCGCCTCACGCCACAGGAGACATATTTCCTTTGTGATAAGCCCTGTTACTGTGCTCTATAGTTTTAAACACTAGTAATATCTACCGGTACAGTGCCAACGAGGAAAAACTATCGCAATTGCGTGGGGAATGGAAATTACGAAGTAACTGGACTACAAGACATTGTGTAAACTGAATCATTGTTGAAAAAAGCACTGCAAAACTCACATGCTATTTTTGTTGTGTAGAATGTATACAAGAACGAAACGTTTAAAGGTAGATTGGAGTTGAAATATCTCTGTCCTTTGCATTACGTGAGACAACTGAAACTGTAACATTGTTGATAGGAATTAGCATGAATTGTAATGTGCCATGTTTGTGTTTTAACATGTTCTACCATATCCCATAGGAATTGTCGATGCCCAAGGAAATTATTCCCCTCTAGCCTCTCAGTGCATGGAGAGAACTTTAATCTAAACCTAACTCGAGCTAATCCTAGCCCTAGGTGCTCACCCTAATATAAATTTTTTCGGAAACGCCTGCAGTCTCGGATTTCTCGGAATCTCCCTCACCCATCCCATGGAAATAGTCCATGCGCAAGGGAATTATTTCCCCCAGCCTCTCAGTGGCGAGAACTCTAAATCTGACTCTAGGTGCTGACCCCAACCCAAGGTGACAAAAAAAAATTTCCTTACACTTCGAAAAGGACACCATATTTCTTGTTTTCGTCAAAATTAGGAGGAAGAAATTCCGTGGCTGTTAATTCTAGAATATAAAGAGGAGATTAAGTTCGTTAGGAACTCGGTATTGTTAAATGAAGTACAGTTGGAAGGCCAGAGATTCCAATGCAGCCTCCACAAGACACTGATTTCCTAAAAGGCATTCTCTATAAACTAAGCCTGCTTGTCGGACGGGGGGGGGGGGGGGGGGTAGGGGTATAAGGGGGTAGGGGGACTGCGACACTTACCGTATTTCCCAGCGGGTATCATAAAGTTCCGTCTTACTGGACTCGACAGTTGAGACATTTTCTCTTCCAATTCTTTATTCATTTGAAGCTCTTTGTACCAAGTAGCTGGAAAAAAGAACACCTCGATCGTTTCGAATGAGAAAAATAAAACAAAACAAACAGAAAGCAACATTATTAAAGAAAAACGAACGAGAAAATAGCGAGATTTATCTCACTGGAGGTGGTTTTGTGTAACGTCGACCTTGGAACGTTTGGTCCTGCAACAAAACGTAAAAAAGGAATATTTTATTGTATCTGAAAACTCAAAAAGAGAACACTTATCTAAAACAAGCTATACAGAAAGGCAAAGTTGTAAATGAAAAACGAAACAAAACAGACACAAATAGGAAACGAGCAAGATGATTACCTTGTGCGAATTAGCATGTTTGGTCAAGAGTTTAATTCGTTAGTTCAATTCTCATGTTTGAACAAATACGGTAGTAGAGTACCTGAGCTGACAACTCACCGTAGCAATACAGAATGTACCAGCTGGCATCACGACTAAAGCTTGCAGAAAAATATTTGCAATCGCCATCTGGAAAAGAAAGTCACATTGACTCTGTCTGTATTCGTACATGAAACATTTAATAAGCTAGTTTCATTATTTAATTTGATCGCGGTTCCGTGCTCCCTAACTGTATCATTTTCCACTCTCATACACGGAAAGATTTATTTTGATCATGACTCAAAACTACGGACATTAAGTCTCGGCTTAACCTCAGCTAAAGACGTTCATATAAAAGGAGTTTACTATCATATGGAGAATGCCACACGTTTTTCATAATTCTTTAAATGTGGTATCCACGCACAGTGAATGTATTACTTACTTTCGGTCCAAGGCAATGAACACGTGAGGCATTCTTTCACATTTGTCTTTATATTTAAACTGTTAAAAGTAGAACAAACAAGCTGCTTTGTTTTATACTGTCTGTTTAACAAACAGCTTCCACGTTGCCGTGCGTCTGTTCAGTAATAGATCAAAGATTACATGCAAATGTGGTAAGACTGAACGAAAGCGTGGCAAACGAGGCGATAGCCGAGTGTGTCACTGATGTTCTTACCACATTTTGACGTCTTCTGTGATCTATTACTGAACAGACGCTCGGCAACATGGGGGAATCTACTTGTTTTATCAGAACATTAATAAAGAAACGAAAAAGAATGTTAATGACGTAAGCTATACTTCTGTTTTGTTATAGATCATGGGGTAAGAACCAATCAAAATGCGAGAAAAATTCGACATATTATGTAACAACTTTCGGAGGAACTGATTCTGTAGCCCTTTCAACGACAAAAATAATAAAATAAGCTGGGGATTCATTTCAGAAAGAATGATATCTAACTCTCTACACCTTTAAATGTCACCTGTCTGGGGACATTGTGTTGTGTTCTTGGACAAGACACTTTACTCTCACAGTGCCTCTTACCACCCAGGTGTATAAATTAATACGTACCAGCGAACTTAATGCTGGGGAAAACCCTGCGATAGACTAGCATTCCATCCAGGGGGGAGTAGAAATTTTCCTAGTCGCTTCATGCTACTGAAACCGGGATAAGCTCCGGCCTGATGAGCCACTAGGCTCGTATGCAGGCTCTACCTACCTTTACCTACTTTAAGTTAAAGTCGCCAGAATTCTTCAAACAACGATAAATTCCTATTACAAGTCTAGTAAAAATATCAATCTTCTGATAACAGTCCTAACGAAAAAGACTGCATGCGTGTCGCTGTTGACATAGGATCTTGACATTCTTCATCTGATCCAAGGCAGGGCTGTAGACATCGTAAACACACAGGTCTATGGGATGTAGTTATGACAAAACAATTGTAGCAAAACAAAGCGGCGAACCAAACCTGTAAATATGTCTTTCTCTTGGCGACGTTTCTGTACTCTGGAAATACCTGATAGATAAACAAACAACGTTATGGAAAGTCCCAATTCTACGAGTTACGAACAGTGGCAAAGTTTCCAGTTGCAGTTTTTTGTTTCGAAAATGCTAACTTTTCAATACTCAAGTTCGCGGGCTGCCTGTGACACGTAGTCAAGCATATACAGGTGCTTTACTTTAGCTGTGTAAAGTTGGCGTATATAATGCTATCTATGGCTAACTGAAACAGCTTTACAGCTTTACGCACGGCCGTACGTAGCTTGCGTAGCTTAAAAGACCTTTGACAACATTTACGTTCTAGCGTTAGGATAGATGGCCAACTTCACGGAGATTTAGGCCAACTTGAAGGAAATTTAAGCCAACTTTAATTTTCTGTAGAATTCTCTTTTCATGCGGAGTCGTCTCGACAATACAGAAAATCCTTAACATCAGGGATCATGAAGTTTTACAAAGAGAAGGTTCAATTGTGAGTGAGACCATAACTTACACTGTCTCACTTTCTGTCTTGAACGCCAAAATCGTCACTACTTCCCACGTACCAGAGGTGAGAAATGTGATGCTATCTTTGCGTGGCGACTGTGAAGATAATTACAATGCAGGAAACGTTATTAAACGTTAAATTTCGGTAATGAACCCTATCCGTACTAAAATAGACTTTCAGAAAAGTCCTTCGTCTTTTTTATTCATTAACTGCCGTCTCGCGCGACTTCGTCGCTCGCTCAAGGCCGCTTCGCGACCTTCACGCCGCCGCTTCACGACCAAACACCTCGCAGTTTGCTTAGCTATTCCACCCTGAAACGCATGAGGTTGCCTTGTGGCAAGCCTTGTACTATAAGTAAAAACCGCAATCTCATTTCCAGTCTCTCTCTCTCCCTGCCCCTAAGAGGGGCGTGTTTAAAACACGAAGTGACGAAATGACGGAATGGCACTTAACAATGTGGGATACGGTTATCTCATACAATTATTAAGAGCTGACCACCTTCAAGTCAGTGATATTTAGGCTAACCGAAGCGCTATGAGCGCTGTTTAGGCTAACTGGAGTGACATTTCGTCATTTCGTGTTTTAAACACGCCCCCTTAAGAGCTCTTTGGGGCGTTTAGAGAGAGACTCTGGGGACAACGTTGAAAAATCCGCTTCCTGATGCGTCATTGGGTAGAGCAAGAGAGTCCAGACTTCCGAATTTTCCATTGGGAAAAGAATCTATGATAAACAGATATTGCCTTGGCTTTCGATTACACCGCACGGAGGTCCAATAATTTCCCTTGCAGCCCACTATCCCAGCAAATAAGCGCCAAATAAGCCACACTTTCGTACTTACAGGGACCATGACTTTGGCCAGGTGAATAAAATCTCCTTGCTCTCCTTGAGATGACGGTACAAGAGTCAAGTAGTACGAGCCGTCTTTTGCGAACCATGGGCTTGGAGGCTGTGGACATAAATAACAGTTTTACCACTCCACTGATCGAAATTTGAACTCTACTTTCTGATTGCCATGCATTTTTTGTAATGTTAGTTCAGGTGAGATTTTAGTGGTATATGAAATCAATGTCTCTTTTAGGTGATAAACTGAAAACATTTCACATTAATTAGCTGGCGAATTGCTGTTCATTGCTCTTGTTTTATCTCACTTAGCTTCTTATAACTAATCGTACCTTTTTGGTATGCTTCATCGGCACATCAGGCGAGTTTGCTCGAGCCATGGTTCGTATTTTGACGAGACGTAGTCGAGCCAAAATATCACTCCATGGCGAGACCTAACGAGCCTGATATGCTGCCGAAACGTACCCAAATTTGGCCAAGTGAGCATGACATCGCAGCCATATCAGGTCAGTAACTTGATATCGCAGGTTTTTGGGACAGTAGACACGGCTTCTGATTGGTTAATTGCGTTCATTTGGGTATGGTAATGACTTGGAGTAGGAGCCCATCACTAGGAGAGTGCAGACCGGTTTATTTTTAGGCTTCTTTTCCCGCGAAATAGGTCAGTTCCGGCTTGCATGAGGGTGCATCGGTAAGAAAAAAATGGCACATCAGGAGTCCATCACTTCATCCGGTGAAATGATGACGTCACTGACAAATTAAGTCCGTGCTTGTGATTGGTCACTCAGGCTCCTGCGGGGGTCTGAATTCGCGGTAAATTCAAACTAAAAATAGATCGGCCAGTAAAAACACCGAGACAGGAATCTGGGGTAGTTGCACGCTACTAGTGATGGGCTCATTAGACTATTTCTAGGTTTAACGGTTTACGGGTTTGGAGGAGGCGGCGTGGCCGAGTGGTTTAGGGCGCTGGATTTGAAATCTGGAGTTCCCTGGTTCAAATCCTTCACCCTACCGCTATCTGGATTTGTTCTCGGTAGTCCCGAGTTCAACTCCTCGACCGCGTTGTGTAAATAGCCAACTGGTCAGCCTCCCACCAGTTGGGATTCTTAACAGTTTATGTTCTATTTGAAATATTTGGTTATTTATTTACAGTGTCCCCAATTAGTACAACAGTGCTAAATACATATGACACTTAAATAAAGTTATTATTATATTATTATCACTTATAAAAGGTCGCCAACAACATCAGCAGCAGCAGGAAACGTCGAAATGCTCACTAACAACTTTGCCTTCAGCGTCCATTCTCCAGGGTCCGTTCTCGTCGCCAGCCCGCCATTTTGAAAATTGACGAGGAGAAGACCCTGGAGTCGAGTTGGGCTCAC
>OZ026607.1:2699002-2724002 GCA_964020085.1 Micromussa lordhowensis
GACGCGTGCGGATTTTAGACAGTGAACGAAGATTGAATATTATTGGGTATTAGCGAATTCAATGCAGTGGGGGAGGAAACTTCTGCTGCTTTCTGACAGCAAGCAGCATGCACTTCGTACAACTATGTTTACCAGGGAAGAAGAAGAGGATTGTGAAATCCCTCCTAAGTCTTGCAATGTGAACCAATAGCCTTGTAACGCTCTAGAGATTTTCAAGTAACATTCTACAGACTTTGCCGTAACGCTAGCAGTGTAAAAGTTGGACTCAATGGCCTGGAGCGTATCTCAAAAGGTCACGTGTTACTTACGTACCTTCGTAGACCCAATCAGGAACGCCGTTAAATAATTCGTTTTCTTTTCCGTTATCCGTGATAGTGTGAAGGCTCCCTCCAATTCTGTCCGACCAATAGATGTTGTTATCTTGTACCAATCCCTATCAGTAAGACAAAATCAAAAAGTAAGAGAGGCCAGAGAGAAGAGAGATCCCGCAAGAACGTTCTTGTTTTTCTTTGGAGACACGCTTTTGACAAATTCTTTCTCAACCAGCCGCCATTTTGGATGCTCTCTCCGAGAAGACCACGGGAAGGAAGTTGAAACAGACTCTCTTGCATAAATGGGATGAAATCGAAGAGTTTAAAGTGTTATAGAGCAGGTTAATGTATAGTAAGTTAACTTGTCGTTGACTTGAAGGTAATTTGCATATCACAAAAAGATGACTTTCAGTTCTTAAGGACGTTCGCGCCCATTGCTACTGCGCATCTCTAGTGCGCACGCTATTCATTGGTCACGCGCGTGCCACGTCATTTTCAAGCGCGCGCACCGAGTCGAAAACTTAACAAAATATAGAGCTGATGACCTTTGCGTTAACTTGGTGTGAGAATATTTTTGTTGGAAGCTCGGTGACCCCCACTTTTTTTTCGGCAGATCACTTCCTTTTTTAACTCTCTACATTATACTAAAAAACCAAAAAAATCTGTGTATGGGAAGTTGTAATTATTTGTCATATACTATTAAAAAAGGGTCGAATTGGTACATGGAGACAGGTGTGTGTGACTTAGAAGTTGTCTTTTTTAAGGCTAATTCTAGCAGATTTAATGACATATGTAGCAAAGATCTATCAATTAGGCCTATATAAGCCGTGTTAAACACTCATAGCTTAGAGATGATTCTTCAACTTAAATATATGCCGATAGTAATGAATCCGGCCAGAATCGCCTCGAATGACTGAGAATCGTAGAAATGCTATTGTCTACGCTTTATCTTGAAAACGAGTTCGGTGACCCCCGATTTTTTTTACGTTTTTTATCTAATCTTATCATTTTCTACCGTCAGTCAAAGTTTTAAAAAAATCTGTGTGTGGGAAGTTTTTGGGCGCGAACGTCCTTAAGAATGGTAAGCTTACTATTGAAGTGCCTTTGTTCCCCCATAAAGCCAGCTGAATCTGTTTCTTGGGATTAGGAGGCATGATCCGAAAGGTCGTTCTGGAAAGCAAAAGTAAATGGTGATAGGCCATAGGTTTCTCGAAAGCATTAAAAATCTTCGAGTTAAAACCGAGAAATTAGAACCCTGAAGGTGTTCCTCAAGTTTAGGAGAGTCAGGAGCAGTATTGCATCACATTTCCAAACACCGAGAAGAGATCTGAGAATGTGATGTGTGGTGCAGAATTTTGAAGAACTTCGAGGTGCTTGGAAATGTGATGAACACTGTCTCGCGTATTTGATATATTACTAGAAAGCTTCAAACAACACTAGATTGAACGTTAAATTGCACACGCCCAAGCTATTTGCTTTGAAGAAAGCAGCACAAAAAAGAACAAAAAATATGTTTCTTTACTCACCCGTTTTCTAGGTAGTGCGCGTAATAATCTGCAAAGAATGACCTGCGGTACAACTATAGACAAAGATTTGATAAGTACAGTATTTTAACCCGTTCGATTCGAATACGCAAAATAATATTATCTTTCTACCGAAATACAGCTTTGCAAAATATGATCTCAAGTTGCACGTTGTTGATGATTCTCTGTATTCTCATCACCTGTCTGCTTCATAATATATAAATATAGTAACGAGAAATTGGACGTTGATCATTTTTGTTTAGAGACTGATAGGATCCGGTAAGTCTATCACTATCCGTAACGTGCGTGGCCGAAAAATGGTAGCCTAGCAACAGCCAATCAGAGAGTACAGGGATCTCTTTAGAGCTACGTCATCATTGTGGATTCTCTGGTATCTCTCGAAAAGAGAAAAAACATTGAGAACGTGACACGAGACACTAGCCTGTCACGCGGTTTCCAAACATTTCCTTCGATCGCGGCTGGGCGCTCAAGGAGCGATTACGTGACATCAAAAAAAGGAAGCGTGACATCTTGCAGGGTGTTACCTTTTTCTTGTTGGAAGCCAGCAGAACCCATTTTTCGTCAGGCGACATCCAGTAGGAAGATACATTGAAAGCATCCTACAAGGAGGAATGAAGCTATTAAAGTTTCTTCATTATATAGCTAGCCTCCTACGCAAACGTCCTTATGGCATATCACGCAATCTTTGCGTGACGAGCCATAGGAAGGGGAAGAGACAGAAGGCTAACAGGGTGCATGTTAACCTGAATTTTATACATTAAGTTATGTGACAATTTCATGAGGCGTGAACGTTTTGTGTGACCACGTCCATGCTCGTAACGAAGAGGGGGTTAAACTGCACTCCCAAAACGGCTAAAAATCGTGTCCACTAGCTAGTTTGCATACATCCTTGGATAAGCAATCATCAATGACGCTTGAGACATAACATTGTTAGCGTGAAGGAAAGAAAGAAATGAATTAGTTACCATGATGTCTTGTGAAACAGGAAAATTCCTGGTCGTATTCTTGGCAAGATCGGTAACAGTAAGGTTGCCGTTAGAATATCTGAGATACTCGGTATCTGTGAAAGCAAACATAAGCCAATCGACTTTATTTAAGAAAAAGTCGTAAGTTTTAATAATTTAGCTTCAAAAACCAAAACGTTGCGTTTCCATTCAAACCTAATGCCGTGTCCATGCATCGAAAAGTCATATTTACAAATCGCACAAATCGCGACTTTTTCTCGAAACGTGAGCTTGGAACGCCTCTGACATAAACTGCAATTAATTCCTGCTCTAAGCTTTCATTCTGTGACGAAATTCCCTCATCACAATTAATTTTGAGAGCCTAGCTGGATATCGCCGCCATCTAGGATTTGTTGCCGACTCTGAGGTAGCCTCTTTCAGGCGACGTTCACTTACGGGCACAGCGCCAAAAAATGGCGGAGGGAAATAAAGGGAGAGAGGTTCTTCTGCCTTGTTTCTACGCTGCGCTCCAACTCACTTAACCCCTGGAAGCTGGTGGGTTCGATTACCGGACGCTGTTCGAGCAAGGAGCCTGCGCTTCTCCCGCGAACATAACAACCTGCGTAGACTGGACTAGAGTGAGAGGCAGAAATCGAGCCTTGGAAGCGGGTGGGACCAACACTGAAGGAATATGTTTATTTATCATATCAATTTTGAGATGACTTGCGTCTGTCCACAGACCCTCTTTAGTTCGTCGAGATCGCAAGCTTAGCAAAATATTAACCCGGCGCGTGCGATACACGCGCTAAAACGCAAAGGGGTGGAAATGCGCTCGCGAGCTGGAAGAAAAATAACAAGTAGCAAAAAATAAACGTTTGTGGAAGGAGTATCCCTAAAGAGCCAACAAGCTCCAGTTTGTCCTCGATTTCGTTTACTTTTTCGCGTATTAACTAAATCCATAAGTAAATTCATTTGGAGAAAATTCTCATGCGTATAACAAACGTCCCGCTTTCACGCCAGACAGTGAATATATCTACCTTGTTCAACTAATCATACCTGACATCCAGCGAACAGAATAAGTGGAGTAAGAGTATTTGCCATCGAAAATGTCGTCAAATCCGAACAACTTCCCAGAAGTTTCCTGTTTTCCTGCAAATGATCAAAAACATCATTTCAATGAACCCTCGTTTTCAAAGCAGTTGTCCTTCTTTAATTTTCGATGTGTGTTCCTGGTCTCAGGACCTCAGCAACCTTAACCTGAACCTCAAAACACAACCGCATCTTGCCCTCGTACCGGTTGGGTGAAACGCGGAACGGGCGAGTGAAGTCAACCGTGAAATAAACGCCATATAATAGGCAAAGCTCTCTACGTAAGAAAAAGCGGTTACAAACATTACAATAGACAACGCATGATCTAAAAACTTGACTGTGTTGACTTGACGTTTCGTATGTTACAACATGCATCTTCAGAAGTGACGGTTATAGCTATTACTAAAAGTTATAAAATTAAAAAAACAAAGCGAGGCACTGGTGAGAAGATTGATACTTCCGGTAGTTGATACTTCCGGTAGACATTTCTAAGGGTGAAAAAAGAGTCGTTCACTAAGCCCGGGACTAAGAAAGCAAACCTCTGAGACCAGTTCGGTAATAATACATAAACCAACATTAATATCCGGCTGAAGATTTGCATTAAAACTATGCTGTACATGCGATACGCTGTTTGTTTGACAGGTAATTTGGAAAGGCACAGAGTACTTTTGCAGGCAAGAGGGGCGCTGGAGCCGTTAATGATCATTGGTTTAGATAAGATGATGACAGCCAATCCAAACGACTGTTACGCTCTTATACAAATTGACATTTTGGACGTCTCTGCTCACTGGCTTGTGTCGGAAACAATATATATATTTGCATTTTTAATACCACGTCTATTGTGCTTATTGTCTTAATCTTTTTTAAGCAACTGACGCCTCTGCTCTTCTTTGAAACTACCCCGGGGAAACTACCAAACAATGAAGTCAACAAAGAAAGCCGTCAACGGCGAAATGATCGTGATAATTGACTTCAAATGCACTAGAAATCTGAGTCATATCTTTTTCTACAATTTGCGACATTCATAAGCTTCTTGCAACAAGGTCAACAAGTCTAGTTGGAATGCATGTCTAAGGAAAGCACAAGCAAAGATTACAAGCAAAGAATCCTGGTTAAATTTTACTCCCCCTGAAAAGAAATTATCACAGATGCATTATCAAAGGCTGGAAAATCAACATCCTTTTTGCCTGGTAGAGCGGGGAATATGAGTTTGGTGGACCCAGAGAAATTTCGCTAAACCAAATCCGGCTTTCCCGGGAAGAGATAAACTTACCTTTTGTTGTCGGTTCCTTCACTTCCTTGGAGAGGGCGATGGCTAAAATAATTGCAACTGCTACCAGAAAACTCACCACAATCAGTGGTATTCCAATCTTTGTAAACTGCGAACTGGTGCGCATTTTGACGAGGAAAACAAGCGAACTTAACTCGACCGATCGACTCCCAGATGCACGGTTCCTGACTGTCTGTGACGTTAAAATAAGATAACTCTGTCAGTTTATTTAAGCAAACGATATCCGGTCGTTTGACCCCTGCTCCATCATGCTGGTAAAAACTGCTGTCTAGCTGGGATTATCCTGAATCAAATTTACGAATGATGGGAACAGCAAAAACCAGAAATGAATCAATCGAAGAGAAAAAGGCAAAAAATGATTAATAGCCCTTCTTTTTCAATCAGATGTAGCAGTATTTGGTTAGCCTGCACAACTCGCTCCAGAGAAAAAAACATTTTACGGTATCAGCCAGGGTTCAAAATGTGAAGTTTTGAAATTTTTGATTTCAAGACGTCCAGATAAAGCTTTTCAAGAGCTTTCTTTTGAAAAAAAATTCAACATCTAAAACTTTAAAGAAAAAAATCCACATACATTGTACTCTATCAGTCTTAAAAGAGACGACCTTAAATGTCTTACAGTTAAAGAAAATTAGAACTGAGATCCTGCTTCAAAGTTCTCTTAAGAACAGTCAACTGTTTAATGGTATTGAACTTCCTGTCACGCTTCTTCTTTCCTTTGGTTGCTTTATTTGGGAATTCTATGCTAAAAAACACATGATACCACTACCATGATACCACTAGTAAAATAAAACAGAAACCGGAAACTCGAGTAAACCCGAAATTTTGATTTGCCGACGTTCCAAAAATAATTGTAAAGAATTTTTCGACCCTCGACCATTTACCCTCGACCCTCGACCATTTATCCTCGACCCTCGACCAGTTACCCTCGACCCTCGACTAGTTACACTCGACCCTCGACCCTCGACCAAAAGGCAAACTCTTCCTTCCCCCATCATTTACACCCCTACTCCCATCATTTACACCCCTACCCCCATAATTTACACCCCTACCCCCATCATTTACACCCCTACTCCCATCATTTACACCCCTACCCCTATCATTTACACCCCTATCCCCATCATTTACACCCTTACCCCCATCATTTATACCCTTACCCCCATCATTTACACCCCTACTCCCATCATTTACACCCCTACCCCCATCATTTACACTCCTACCCCCATCATTTACACCCCTACCCCCATCATTTACACCCCTACTCCCATCATTTACACCCCTACCTCCATCATTTACACCCCTACCCCCATTATTTACACCCCTACCCCCATCATTTACACCCCTACCCCATTGTTTACACCCCTAACCCCATCATTTACATCCCTACCCCCATCATTTACACCCCTACCCCCGCCAGTTACATCCCTACCCCATCATTTACATTCCTACCCCCATCACTTACACCCCCTGACGACCATCCATAATTGACCTTTTCTCATAGGAGTCCGTCCAGGAGTCCAGGGTAGTATTTATTCTTCAGAGTCGGAAGTTTTTTGTGAATATCCATAATTATTCTTGCACAACTTTCACCGGCAAATTCTGAATTTAGACGCTAAGTTAAATCAGTATAAATTTACCGTAGTCTATTGTGAATCCGTGAATTTGATTGGCTATATTACCGTCGACTATCTGCTGATAGTCAACAGTTACGCATCAGTGCACATCGCGCGTCACGTTTGAACCTGATGTAACATAATAAAACAGTTCTTTTCTACGCGATACTTGACTTTTTTTTCTTTTTATGCAATGAGACTACGGTAAATTTATACTAAAACAATTAGACTACTCGCCCTCGTTTTCTACGAGCGATAGTCAACTCGGCTGCGCCTCGTTGACTATCTGCTCGTAGAAAACGAGGGCGAGTAGTCTAATTGTTAAATAGTATTTTACTTCCCTGTAATTCCGGGGTGTTAAACGTTAATGAAAATGAGGTCTGGAATTGGAAAAGGAAAAAATTCAAAATCACCTCCCTTGTTTCCATTTCTAGTCACTAAAACAGCAACTACGATAAATAAAACTAAAAGCAGATGTCAAGCTGAAAGGTAAGATGATATTCCAGCTCTCTTGGTAAGTATGTATAGACAGCTTTAAAAACAATTTAGAGAGATGTTTGTCAGGAAAACCTGAAGACGAAAATAATTGTCCTGTGCAACAAAATGGTAAACCCATTGCATTTATTTCATAATCTGTAGCTCACTCTTGCAGACACTAGTTCGATATCACCAACTAAGGGCTTGATTACATGGTGAATTTTCAAACTGGGCTAGGATTTTCAGCCCGGGCAAAAGGGCTGAAAAATCAGGAAAAAAAACACGTAATCGAAGCGGAATTTCAACCCGGGCTGAAAAGCGAGCTTGGACATGCGCACTGATTTTGTTTTCCGGGAAACACTATTTCAGCCCGGGCTGAAATTCGTCATGTAATCAAGCCCTAACCCACACACACTTAGTGTTGTGTTACCACTGCAGTCACATGTGCTGCTCAGACAAAGATAGACCAGGTGACTGGGTGTAGGTAGTCATTTGTCACATACAGGTATGTTGACACAGTGTTGATTTTATCTACCAGAGTATAATTTCGCAGAAGCCCACATGGCTTGCAAAAGATTTTTGTCAAGTAGTTCAAGAAGTAAAACTAAATACATATTGAACAGGATTTTAATGTACTATATTCTCAGACATTCTACTGTAAATTTACTGTGGTTTATGACAGACAGCTAATTTTAGGGCTGATGAAGATGCCAAGACAGACCCTTGTTCTAAATTTGAAACTGAGACCATAATGGTTTTAGACTTCAAGACTGAACTTGGCGAGGTGAGTGTGGCCTAGTGGTAGGGCGCTGGACTTGTAATCCGGAGGTCCCGGGTTCAAATCCTCCTCCCTTCCACTGGATGGATTTGTCTTCGGTGGCCCCGATTTCAACTCCTCCACACTTGTAAATAGCCAACTGGTCAGCCTCCCACCAGTTAGGATTCTTAACTTGTTATGTTTAATTTGTATCATATTTGTTTGTTACATGCATTTGATCATATTCACATGGAATTTGCGTGATATAATTGTTAATTATTATTATTACTGATTCATTACAAAGGGTTCCAAAATTTTGATATTAGATCAAAAGTTCCCAAGACCCATGATTTTCTTCGTAGCATTCGCCGCAACTATTCATTGCCTACGTGTAGCTATGTTATCTACATCTGACCCTCCAGATGGGGATTGTATTCACAAACACTCCACCAATGCAGGTCAGGATACATTTTGCTAACAAATAACCTTTTCATTATTTACTTAAGAAACTCATGCAGAAGAACAGTAGCCGTCAAAATGGTGCAAAGAACAGAGGTCAGTGTGCTTGCTTTTGACCACCACTGATCACTTTCTGCAAATTTCTTGGACATGAAAGCATCCTCGACACCACTGCCGCGAAGAGATTTGTCCCTGATACACTTGGCTAACTTCTCTAACTCCTCCACAGTTCTTTCTTCATGTTGAAGAACAGAGCTGTCAAGGTTTTCCAGGTACTGCTTTAGCACCACAAAATTCTCTTGTGTTTTGTGTTGATTGATTTTCATGACTTCCAAGATTGAGTCAATTCTTGATGTAAGACTATTTATTACATCAGCAATGTTTCCTTGGTTTTGAGCTACCAAAGATTGTCCACTTGCAAAGCCCTTAGCATCGACAGGAGGTTGAATATGAATTCCAAACTCCTTGAGAGGATCGGAGGCTAAATTCAGAGTAACAAAGCTCAAGACACTTCCCAATTCTTCAAGCCTGTGTTCCAGTAATTTACTTTGTGTAGACAAAGATTCCTTAAGCTCACTAGCCTGTGAACCCATTTGATTATCTTGTGCTTTTACTAGATCTGTAAGCTCATCAGTCTTTTGCATTAACGTGATTCCTGTCTCTTTAATGGAGTTTTTGATCTGCTTCAAGCGGATGTAGTTCACTATGGTGGAACCCAAGATTCCTGGAGAATAAAATTGTCAGTGGTCACCACCTTACTTCCAATACCTACCCAAGGTCAACTTTCACTCAGAAGGTAGTACAGTCAATTTATGGTTGATCAGGACAATGGAGCAATTGTACCTAAATTGACCATACAACCCTCGGAAGAGTGAATGTTGACCTTGGACCCAAGCCTCTTCCACGGTTCTGTCCTGCCCTGCAAAATTTATTCTGACCTTTCATTACCCCTTTTTTTAGGTACCATTTGGGGGACTTCTCTCTACACAGGGGGAGTGGCATGTTATTGGTAAGATGCAAAATTTTGTTCATCCGTTTAAATAATTTGGTTAAACATTTTGTTTGCTCCTCTGACCACCCCTACCAGCCCCCCCCTTCACCCCACCTGGTAACTAGCAGGGTATAAAATCTAAAATCTCATGGTTCCATCCTAGGGTGGGCCATAAATAGCACATGGTGCAAAGGGGCCGAAGAAAAAATATTAAACCTCCCAAAGAAAACGGGAATTTATGGCTGAAGTTCTTACCAAGCGCTGCACCACCAACAGAGCCAATCACAGACCAGTGTTTAGTCCTCTCTGCTCTAGCCCTCTCTCTTTCGTGAGAATCTCTAACAGCACCAGACAAGAGCGCAAATTGATCTCTTTCCAAAGCTTCCAAATGCTCATAATCACTCTTAATCCTTTTCTCTTCGACCAGAATCCGATGCTCCTCTGTCGCTAAAGCTAAATAACGTTCGTCATCGCGCGGAATTCGGTCCAATTTACGGCGTACCTCTTTTAGCTTCTCCTGAACAGAGCTTAGAGAGGACCTTGCTGATTGTACCTGACTTCGAGTTGTCATGAAGTCATTCTCCGCTGTCTTGACCACCGTCTGAGCTTCTTGTACATCAGAAATCCCCACGAGATCATCGAAAGCTTGAACAAAACCGCCAGTTTTCTCATAAGAGTACCGAAGTATGTTTTCACTCTTGGTATAAACAACATTCGAAGCTTTAGAAAGCCACTGTCCCGGGAATTTCTGGCCACGAGATTTTGTACTATGAAGCAGGCGGCACCATAATTGCCAATTCTTACTAGTAGTCCTCGCTCCGTTTTCAATGCAACGGCGTTTTTGAAGAAGTGTTCTAGGAGCTAACATTATTGTTATTATTGTCGTTTGTGTTAAAATAGTCAAGAAATACTTAATGTTTTACTTCCCGAAGATTGAGTAGAACTCGCCGCCATATTTTTCTACACTATCTGAGAGGGGATTGGGAAACAAAGTAATTTTGCGAGGCTGCACTTTGGAGATGTTTTCCACATAAAGTCAGCTCAGGTGTTTTTGTGGTTCAGTTATCTCTGAGGAAAAACTGGTTATTTTGCTAAGATTTCATGTCAACCACTACCTAAATTTTGAACAGTTGACGTTGTACCCTCACCCTACCCCGATGAGGATCTATGTGAGAGCAGCCTGGAAACAAACACAGACTCGGAAAATAAATATGGCGACGCAAAGTTTTCGTCGAGCAATGCAGTGTTTTTACTATCGTATGTCGACAAATTGCCGTTTCTATGGACTTCAGCAAAGAGATTTCACTCACGTAAGAGTTGTCGGAACTATTTATAATCGACTGGATGGCCGTCAAGTGAACTTTTCAACTTCTTCAATCAAAGCGACGAGGTCTGGTGATTCGCGGATTCAGAAATTTCGTAAAGTTATTAACTCATTTGTTTCCGGAAGCAAACAGTTGGGGAACGATGTGAAGTTAATGTTTGAGATACAGAAGAAGCTGAAAAATAATGCTTTCAATTGGGACAGTTTAAAAACAGAGGAAATAATCCATTTACATCAGGTAATGTTTCAATTGTTTTATTCCCACAGGGCTCTTGTATATGACAGGAATTGCTTTTACAAAACTATTTTAGTAATATAAAAGACCCCTAATAGCCACCAGAATCCTTTTATTTGTTAATGGCTTAAGCTTATACGTATCGCCAAAGGAAACCAGTTCCAAAATGGGACATTCCAGTTTTAATCTGCACCACCCCTCCTTCCCCCTATGGAGGGCAGCCTCTGGCACAGGCCTTATCGGAAATTTTGTCCAAGGAGCTGACAAAATTTTTAATCCCTCTGATGCAAACTTCTATTAAGGTGCTGACAACAAAAAATTCGGCTGTTGGAAATTCCAGACGGGGGGAAGGTTGCAGATTAAAAAAATGGAATGTCTCAATCACTTATTTGATTGGGTTAGGGTACGGGTTGTTGTATGTAGGCTCCTGAACAGTGGCTGGAAATTGAGCCTAGCAGTAGTAATTAGCAAGTATTAATGAGTAGTAGAAACGGGCAAACACTACAGAAAATACATTGTCTTCATTTAGGAGTTCTGTTGTATATGAATATTTATAAATAAATAATAACAAAAAACATGCAAACATAAAGATTGTGTGATTTAGTGTTAACACAAGTTAAACTTGGTCAGTAAAATCTGTTGTCAGATATAAGTAGATATCAAGTATTTCTTGGGAATAGAATGTGAGGCCTGGAACCGCGCTGAGTGACAATGATATTATTTTTGGACATTATTATAGACAAGGAAAGACCTCCTGAAGAGCTTGCCTGTTGTAGTGGGATTCTTCATACCATTCTTGGGCTATGCAGTTCCATTCGTAGCGTAAGTGTTGAAGAAGAGTATGAAACTTTTTGTTGTGTTTATTTTGTAGAATAGGTTGATCACAGTTTCTACGGGCTGTGGGTGAAAGGCAGCCAGCCATTTACAGTTATATTTTGCTGATATGTTTCAAAACAAGTCCTTGTGTGTACATGAAAATGAGTTCTTCAGTATATGAGTTCATATTAGTTTTTTTCCAGAAGGATATGATTGTTTTCAAACAAAGGCAAGGTAGAATGTGAATAGGCTATTGCTTATGTCCAGATAAATTGATGAAAGCTGCATACAGTAGGTAACATTTAATAAGTATATCACAGGCTTCGTCATCATCTGCACATAATTTCCGCACCATGCAACACATAAGGCCTCATATCATAGGCATCATTCAAGCTACACTGTAGAACAACACCCAGGGAACAAAAAAAAAGAGAGAAGTGGAAAACAAACCGATTCTTGTTACCAGTGTTTTTATTTATTTTTTAATTAGAGGTCACTTATTGTTGTTCAAATTCTCATTTTCCTCATAAAGCACATATTATTTTCCTAGAATGGCTCTGACCACTCCTCGGTCCTATTTCTAAGTGATAAATTGTTCCTAAATTTGTTTGTCTACTGAAGGAATCATCTTATTTTGCATTTGACATTTTCAGCTTCCTTTACCCAAAACAGCTGTTATCTCATCATTATTGGCAACCTCACCAGCGAGAGAAGTTTGTACTACAGGATGTAAGAAGACGACAGAAACATCACCTCCCTATTGTAAGAGAAATTGGAAGACTAGCACTGAGTTACAAAGCAAGCAGACGCTCAAAAGACTTAATGTCAACTTCAGTCAAGGTAAACTTAGGTTTCACAGCAGTAATGTGTTTTGCCTTAAAGCTCCAATGAAGGGTAAACGCTCGAAACGTCAGCTTCCGAATCTCTTTACGGTGGCCAATTCACATTATCAACCCAGTTGATAATACCAAATTATCTTGTAATACTCCCACCGACGCAGCACCACAGTTTCTTTAGAAACTTGCCCCCTTTATTATGCCCCCCTAACCTGGGAGAGTATTTTTTTGCTTCTGTTGAACAAGTACCAAGATAAAAATGTTTGCAGAGACAAGTGGTAGCTGGAAATATATGTACATTTGTAGGCTATACCTCCTGCCCTTAAAAGAAAAAATCATTTTCAATCAATCATCCCAAAAGTAGACATCCACTGAATGTAAAATCTCTCTGAATTTTGAATAGAAATTGAGCAATGACTTTCTAGGAAAACAGTGACAGTACTCTGTTAGTCTTTTCACATCATACTGCTGTTATTAACTTTTTATTTTGCTCATGTGGGAAATTTCATGTCAGCTGTTTTTGGAAAAACAAAGTATTGTGTTTTGGGTAGCAGAATTCCATCCAGGAAAACTAAAGCAGTTTGACAAAGATTTGGGTAATAAGAATTTCTTTGTTACATGCAAACATCATAAATCCTTGAATTAGTGCCTAGGGCGCTTATTTCAAGAATCTGAATACAGGGCAGGCATTATTTGAGGGGGGTGCTTAATTGGGTCGGGGCACTTATTAAATTTTCCCCAAATCGTGGTTGTAATAATATGTATGTGTCAGTCCCTCAGAAGTCTCAGAAGGATCCTGTCTCTCTTGAAGAACCATGTAATTTAACTCCTTTAGCCGGTCTAGGCCCACTGCACCAGGTTGGTTGGGCTTTAGACAACAAATTAGTGGATCTTTGCTACCATCTGTTGCGATGGTCAATGTACAGTGCTTGAATGAGTTGATAATCACTTTCTTGTGATTAAACAGAACCAATACTATACATCCTTTTGTTGTCTCAATACTCTTCCATAAAACAAGGAAGGGGAGGGGAGGGGAGGGGAGGGGAGGGGAGGGGAGGGGAGGGGAGGGGAGGGGGTGCTTATCTGAGGGGAGGCGCTTATTTTAAGTTTTGTCCAATAGGAGGGGCACTCATTTCGAAGGGGGTGCTTATTTGAGGGGAGGTGCTAATTCGAGGATTTACAGTATGCAGCTTAACAATCTGAACAAAATGAAACTAATTGGTGTTAACAAATATGCCTTTGAAGGGATCTCTGAAGATGATGCAAAGCAGTTGAGTGATGCATTTTCATCATTAATTGCTTTAAGCCAGACATATATATTGTAGAAAATGCTATGATCCGTTTTTGTTGTGAATAGTAATTAGTACTACTTTGCTGTCATTATTTTTCCTAAGGTTGTAAACAAACAACACCCATCCAATGAAGAACTCTTAAGCATGGCAGAGCTCTTTAAGGGAGAACTTCTTGGTTTTGACCATTTACCACGCTATCATTTGGTGAGTGATGTTTCCCCATAATTACCAGCTTAACCTTTTAACTTGTAAGTGCACTCTTAAGGACGCTAATTGTTTCTGTGCATCCTTACTGTGCACACAAATTCACATGCCACGTCATCCCTGAGCGCGCGCCCTAAGTCATAAAATAAACAAATGATAAGGCAGTTGGCCATTGCTAGAGCTTTGACTGGATTTAACGATCTTGGACGTTCGGTGACTCCAATGTTTCTTTCGATGGATCATTTTCTCTACTGATTTTCTACGTTTAGGGAAGAAATGAAACAAATCTATCGACTAGAAGTTTAAATTTTTGGCAAAATGCACCTGTCCATCGAATTCCGTTCTTAGAGTAGTTCTTCGTGCATCTGTGCGGCGGTCTCAAATGCCTCTTAAAGGGTTAAATTTTGTGAAAACTTTAGTAAGGTTTGGAATTATTTACGCAGCAGACCCACTTCTACAAAATATGACTAAGATCGTTTGCCTCCGTTGACTCACCTTCGATATTTTTAACTATAAACCCCTGTAGACCGTGCTCGATGATATGCAACAATTTTTCGAAATCAGTATAGTTTACCACACGCTTTATCTCTGAAACGAAGACGATGACCACCAATTTTTTTTGCATTTCTGGTACAAGTAACTCATTATTTGCCTGCAGTAAAAATTTAAAAAAATTCTATCGACTGGAAAAATTTGGCGCGAACGTCCTTAAATACAGCTAAAACCAAGAAGGGCTGTTTTATCACATTTCAAATTGCTGTTCTTTGGATAAGAGTCCTGGGTTAACTTGGATAGGACCCTGCGCGCGCTCTGATTGGTCAAAAACCTATGTTTTATCAGAGTATAAAACATAGAAAATGCGTGTTTTATTGTTTTTGTTTTGCGCGCGTAAAATCTATATTTTAAAGCAAATGAAGAAGCCTAAGCTGTGTATTACACTGTGATAAAACACTCCGATCATTTGAGAACACTCGATAAATGTAGAAAACACTCGCCTGCGGCTCGTGTTTTCTACATTTCCCTCGTGTTCTCAAATGCCCGTCATGTTTTATCACAGTGTAATACACGGCTTAGGCTTCTTTATTTGTTAAATAGATCGTTTTCACTGTCAGGCAATAAAAAAACTGGCATATTTGTTTTAAGAACGTCAAATTTCCACGGAGCAACTATCAGCTGATAGTTCCTCGACAGAAACGACTATTGTTTAAATAGATAGTGAGTAGCATAGCCAGTCAGAAAATGGCATTCATGATAGAGCATTTAACTTAGTAGATTTATACTATAACTTAATAGAAACACAGTACATGCTTTCTATTTCTTAATTGTATTGAATATTTCACAGAAAAAACTCAGTCATGTTTGGCTAATCAGTCCCTGGCTGCCAAAACCAGTTCTGCGAGCTCGTTTGAAACACGTGCTGAAGTCAATTAAGAAGGAAGACGCTGCTTTAAAGAGAGAAGGTCTGGAGAATCTGCAAGAGGAGCAATTGAAAGCGGTGAGCCGGCTTTGAAAAACGCATGAAAGTCTTTCATGTAGTTTTATCTTCCAAGGCTTACGTTTCTTGAGATTGCACATGAGCAGATGCACTTTCTTGTGCCAGCAAATGCAACTCCCATTGTTCTCCTTGTTGTGAAAGGCATTTTTCTTCATGTGTGTGTGTGCAAAGCTTCTTGGACTTTCAAAACTATCAGTGATTATTTAAAAATCGAGAAAAAGGCAAAAAAAGATGGGTCTTTTATAAAAGGCCATACAAAGTTAAATGTTTGCAGGAAAACTTGATGTAACCCCTACTTACACATATTAAATTTTGGTAAACCGTTTTTAATGTTTTGACCTTGTCATCTCTGAAGTGTAGAGAATGCAAACTGTTCTGCTCTAATGTTAACCATTGAAAATTTCTTACCAGCTCTCCGAGGGCTTTTTGAATGTAGGGAATTGTTTTCTTTTTTAATGACTTTAATCATACTTTTATAGAGGTAAATGGTTAGGAAACCTGGCAAAATTCTTTGTTGTATGTTTTTGTTGGCTATTTTGGAGGTCGACTGTACACAAAACCTGGCAAAATGCAAAAGGTGGTTATGTGTGCTCACACAACAAACCAACAGAAGCATTGCGATTATCTAATTCTTTCATAGTCAATGAGCATAAAACAAAATATGTGCAGGGTCAAGGGCCTTCCAACATAAATTCTTAGCCTGCCTGTTTGCTTCTTTGCTTCTTTGATGTTTACCGGCCTTCCTAATCATTTCTCTCTATCAACTATGCTTTAATCAACGGTTTTTAATAAATTCCCAGTAGCTAGTACATTTTGTAGCCTTTTAACATAGTATTTCTTCTTACAAAATTAATGGCAGAACATGAATATTTACTGCTTTTTGGTAACATGGTCTAGTTCTCCACGTTCTCGTCAGGTTTGTCACTCAAGAGGTCTGGACACGACTGATGTTGACCCGGAGGCACTGGTTAGGTGGTTAGCTGATTGGGTGGAGTTGTCAGATGCTGCTGGAGGTAAGATCTGTTAACTCAGTTACATGTGCTACTTTCCATGTTCACGTGATGTCGCTCACATTTGCTGCACTTACCAGCCACCTGATGACATGTTTTCCCGCGCTTGCAACTGGTTACATGTTTTCCCGCGCTTGCAACTGGTTACATGTTTTCCCGCGCTTGCAACTGGTTACATGTTTTCCGCGCTCGCAACTGGTTACATGTTTTCCCGCGCATGCAACTGGTTACATGTTTTCTCTTGCTTGCAACTGGTTGCATGTTTTCTCGCGCTTGCAAGTGGCTACATGCTTTCGCTCGCTTGCAACTGGTTTCACGTTTTCCCGCGCTTCCAGCTAATTGCATGTTTTCCCGCGCTTGCAACTGGTTGCATGTTTTCCCGCGCTTGCTGCTGGTAACGCGTTTCCCAACCCCGGTTACTGGTTACATGAGGTGTCGCGCTTACCGCTTTTGTTGCTGCAATTTCAAATAACTCATTAACTTTCCATTTTTACCTCCTTGACTGATTTCTCATCTTTTCACAGATACCGATGAATCATTCTTCATTAACTTTCCATTTTTACCTCCTTGACTGATTTCTCATCTTTTCACAGATACCGATGAATCATTCTTGGCTCATTGTGCTGTCTTTAAGACCATGAATTATAGCGGGGACAAAGATTTAGTCGTTCAAGGAAGATGATACTGAGGAAATTCATTTGATTGTGGGTTGCTGTTAGAAGATCAAGAGTCTTGAAAGAATACCTGAGTTTTCAAATATTAAACTGTACTGTACATACTGCAACATATTGCAATGAGGCTAACTGTAGTTTGCATTATTTGTGTATGGCAACTTTATTTGTTCTCGATACGTTTAGCGTTCTCGCATTTCGTGTACGTTCTTAAAATGACTCTTTTAGAAATGAAATGGATCGTACTTTAAAATTTTAACACGTCTACATCATGGGTAACAGTACCAATTTAAGCCTAAAATATGCAGAAGGGCAAAAACCTTTCCAGTTTAAGTTCTAAAGGCACGAACAGATTACGTCCTATTGAGGGTCTGATCAGTCCGAGCTCAGACTGATTCCCTCTTGTTTTTGTTTCAGTGCATGCAGTATATAACTGTTTTCTATCTTGCCGCACAGAGGTGACAGAAATGACCCAGCTTTTGACCATTACGTGTAGCAATTATAACGTGTGTCCAACGTGGACAGCGATGTCTTAATGGCCTTGGATCTATGTTATGCAAACACGACGATTCGTTTTATTTTCCAATTTTATTGTTTGGGGAGTAAGCGAATTAAAATAGCTATGATTTGTTCTTCTTGGCTGTTTGATCGGTTTACGGTCATCATTTTGCTTCGGTAAATGTGAACACCAGAAATTCTTCAGTTTCGCATCAGTGATGTAGCGATGACGCCTTGACGCCCCTGAAGTGTTACATGAGGTGTTTGTGCGATGATAAAGGTTAAATTCATGCAACAGGTAATAATGTTGCCTTCACTTCACATCCTGCCATACATCTCGAAATGAAGCGCGTTGGACAGCTAAGCCACTGTGCCATTTCTTCAATGTCAACAGATGTGATTCGCAAACTGACTGAAGTGTGAAAACTAAGCGCACTAAAACCCGACGCGAAAATCCCTAACACCAGCAGGTGTGAAAACGGGGAACGTGCAATGTCGGCTGGACTCTGACTAGCGCAGTGGTGTCACCCTCGGGGCTTTTAAGGGTATCTTATCTATTTAGCGTTTAACGTTTACACATATACTTGGTGGCTTATAGGATCTTGCAGAACAATTATTACATAAAACTGCACCAAGGAAATAAAAAAACGAAAAGCTACATTTGCGCATCATTAACGATGTTGGCTTGGGCTCGGGGAGACTGAAATGGAAACTGAAAGCCCTATTTCACCCTGTGAAAAGTTACGACAATTTCTTCAGTTCTGGGGAGGTTGTGTTGCGTTTATAAAATCTACATTGTAGGTCATTTTCATGACCTTTATATTTTTTATATTTATTATAGACACCTTGAATTTTCAGTTCGTCGAATTCCCATTTCTCTTGCTTAAAATTGTGTCCAAATACTCCACCTTAGGATTAGGATCATACTGGACAATCAAAAAGGTCCCGTGACATGAGATGGTAACGATGAGTAATTAGAAAAAAGGAACTCACCCTCAAATACCCGCTTGTAACTTCCACTGTCCCAAGTGCTGTTTCTTCAAATTTGAAAGTGATTAAATTTTCACAAGTAAAACGGTTTATATTTACTAAACGACAGTCGGTTTTTCCCTGCCTCTCCCCATTCCCTCCTGGTGTCTTTCCGCGCGCGGAGAGCTAATGCATGTCACGACATTGTCACGACCAGTCACGTCACGACTTACTAATATTACTAAAAGTAGAGAGCTTAAGGTGTCCAGTACTTTCCAAGAATTAGATGGGTCACTGTAACCACTCTATATCAGTTGATACCAAAATCGTGATATCAAAAAAACTGGCCAATCATTGGTGAACAAGTCGCTGTCAATTTCATGGCACAATAAGTTACCATAGCAACAATATGACCTGCTAAAACACCCTTATTGTTAGCTTTAAGCGCTTATAACTCGAAAACGAGCTCGGTGACCCCCACTTTTTATTATCGAATTGTGGTAGCGCCAAGGCGAGTAAAAAAAGAAAACGTCTAACCTGAGTAGTAACCTGAGTATCAGTTTTAGAAAGGCCTGATGCTCAGGTTACCCCAAAGGGAGGCAGTGGAGAGAGCCTGGGATGCGAGAGCTCCGTGAGAGCGGCTCACTTCCTCCTTTGAACATCATGATATGTTTCTGATCATGGTTAATAACCCTCATGTAACTTATAGGGGTAAATATGTATTAATTCTAGAATTAACAAACTAGCTGCTCTTCAGCGAAGTGGAAGTCATAAACAACTGAAAAGAAGTTCTATACTGAGCATAATGGCTTGCGAACAAACGTCGAGTGTTGCAAATAACGATGAGACGCAGAAAAATCCCATCAATGTCATGTTTGTCTGCGACGAGTGGAAGTCTTCAAAGGGTGGTCAGTCCACTTTCAACAGAGAATTTGCTGTGAATTTGGCAAAAACAACGAACTGTGCATTTGCTCAATTCTCTTGACGTGCCTGTTAAAGTAAAGTAAACCCTTGTTAACATAAGTGCCATAAGTTTCCTTGTTTCGTACAAAAAGCAGTGCATATCACTGCTTTGCAACAATACAGATTGACTCAACTACCATGGTATTATGCAATATATTATAGCTTGTGTTCTTCCTTTAGCGGAGGAATTTGTATAGCTAAACAACATCGGTCAAAATTGCCTAAGCCCATAGGGCAAGTGCAATTTTCAATGTTTGCTCCGGTGTTACACTTGAACTGTGCTGCTCTTAGCCAATCAGAATCAAGTAATTCTTTCAATTGTATATATTATTTTCTTACTGGGGATTCCATAAAGTTCGTTACATTCCACACTAAAAAATGTTGTGAAATTTTGACGATGCCTGCCATTACACTTCACTGTTAACTAGTGCAGAAATATTTGAAAATTATTCCTATTCATTACAGCTTTGAAAATGAGGATTGATGTGGAAACCAGTTAACACAACACAGGACTAGAACTCCTGTTTCAGCAATAGAATCTCAAAATGGTGGGCACAAGGAGGCATCTGCAGCATCTGTGCCATCAGATGCGTTTTGTTTGCTACCAACTACTTGCTGTCTACACCGCCAAGGTGTAAGGGTGAAATACGTGGAAATATGGGATGCATTTTTGTAGGTTCTTGTTTTGGAATTTGCTGATAACAGTGAGGTGCGATTCACTCCAAATCCTTGAAAGATTGTGGAGGTAGCGTGGCCGAGTGGTCCCGGGTTCAAGTCCCGCTCTGGCTACTACCTAAATTTGTTTCCCGGTAGCCCCGGGTGCAAATCCTCGACCACGCTTGTAAATAGCCAACTGGTTTGCCTCCGGCCAGTTGGGATTCTTAGTAGTATATAGGGTTCAAACTTAGCCGAACAGCCCCCCTTTTTCAAGATGGCCGCCAAAATAAAATCAAGAAATCGTGACATCAGCACCCTTTTCACCGCCTGGGCCAAGTGGGCTCAAGCGGTTAACGCACGCCATCCCACTTGGGGGGTGTTGCACCCCCATGTCTTAACCTTGAAGGTGGCGTGGATGCGGGGTGTTAACTTGTCTTACCTTGCAGTTGGCGTGAAATGGGTGGAGGGGGCGGTGCGCCCCCTTAGCCCGGGGGTGTGTGAGTGTGGCACCCCTCCTGATCGCTCAGGTGCGCGCGCTGTGGGTCATGGGAGGGAGGGGGGCGTGTGTATCGAGCACGTGCCAGTGGCGGGGTCGGGATTAATTGTAGGCTTAGGCTTAGCTGGTGTTTAGGGTTTAAGATTTAGGGTTAGCTTGGGCTTAGCGTTAGGCTTAGCTTGGGTTTGGCTTAATCACCTGGTATTAGGGGGGTTGGACTTAGCTTGCTTGGACTTAACAAAGGATTAGGCTTAGCTTGGGTTTCGGGTTTAGGGTTAGGCTTAGCTTGGGCTTAGGAGGGGTTATGCTTAACCAGTGGGCTCCCGATCATACTTACTTGGCCTTGGGAGGGTTAGGCTTAGTCAGTGGGGGCTCCTTGGGCTTAGCCAGTGGGCTTGGCGAGTTGGACCCGATCTGACGTGGCGCACATCCCCCCTTCCCCCCCCCCCCCCTCTTATATCGTGCTGCACGCGCTTGGGGGTGCTTTGCAATCATGGCCTGAGAGACTGGATCTTCGCCATTTTTTTCTGTGAATACATCGAAATTTAGAAATTCATCCAGCTGCGCTAACTGAGCTTGACTCAGATCTTCATCTAAGACTGTGAGTTTTAGACCATTACGGTAATGAACCTCGTACCATGTACAATGGTTTTCGGTGAGTGACGACTCACTGTTGTAATATACAAGACAATCGAAACAAACGTGACATTATTGGCAATGTCTAATTAGGAAATTGACACCACACCCTGTCTGTATTGTCCCTCTTGTGGAGCGGAACATGACAAAAGGTTCAAACATCTCTGAATCCTTGAGAGTGCATTATTTCCAAAAATTTTGTCAATCCGTAGATAAAATTAACTTAACACGATGAAGCAGTACGCAAAACACGAGGAACTGCACATATACAATTTCGTGAAACCTTTTTGAGATTTGCGTGATTAAAAAATTGTAGGATTGAAAGGCGTGAATTTTTTTAATGGTAACTATTTTCCTAACTATTTGTTATATCGAAAAACATGTCATTGTGCTAACAATAGACTTTTGGCATCCATGGTTTCTAACATTCGCACAAGTATTTTATCACTGAGAAGTATCTCAAAAATATTGATTGATCAAAGACATTTGAAAAATTAGAATAAATTTGAAAAATTGGAATAAACATAGTTTTGATGCTTTGACAGTCCTGACAGTTAATCTTACTTTGGTGCTTAGAACAACGGCTTGGTGAGAAAAGGCTTCCTTTTATAATTTCTTTAAAAGGCCTATGCGATTCAAGAACAATTCAGCACCTGGTTCATGATCATGAATTGCATGCACGTTAAATTCCAGCTTGCCTGAGGAGTAATTTTTCGGTAGTCGACGTAACAATGTTAACAGCTAAGAATTCTTTTGAGGAGCACGCCATTGGCATTGAAAAGTACTCGACCAGACTCACACAAAAGAATAAATAACTGAAGGATTATGAGCGTATAAAATGTAAGCCACTGTCAGCACTCAGCGTCAGTACTTGAAGAAAGTATCTGTGATCGGATTTATATCTGTGACAAATTCCAAGGATAAGGTAGGAATGAAAAGATCAGTTCTATTTTCGTTGTACAGTATTTTCGTTCTCATTTCTTTGCGTGAAGTACAATTTCTCATCTTAGGGATTGAATCGAATTGTTTTTGTCCTTTCACTGGTTCTTACAGTCCTTTTGAACGATTTTATTTCTTTTTTTCCACACGGAAAGAAAATAGCTTCACATTTTTAAATGAGAATTAAACGTTAAGGGTAAAAACTTGTGTTTACAACTTAGTTTGAAAAGAAAACTAAAGGGAGGTTTGTCACGTGATGATAGCTTTTTTGTTGCTGATTAAGTTTACTGGCATCCGTAATAACAAATCCAAGGATTTTTGCTCATTTGTACTTTTTCTACTAGACAGTGCCAACAACACAGTATATTATAAGTAACATAACATTACTGATTGTTTGTCTTTTGAAGTTGAACTATGGATTGCAAGTTTTATCTGTGTGTGTTGCTGATTTTGTGCGGGACCATTACCGTTCTGGGAGCAAGGCAAGGTCACCAACAGGAGGAAGTTAAGCGTCAGTTTGGCGACGGTGAGTGTTGATATAATACATTCAAGACGAGCACATGTACGTGTTGTCAGAGTAGTGAATCGTTCCGAGCTCTGCAAAGTTAAAAACCGTTATTTTTTTTCCTTAGAGTGTGTACCACGTCCGCGCAGGTTTTGTTCCGTGGATTGCACGTATTCGTTTGGTTATCGCTCATGCCCTGAGTATTCTGGGTGTTATGGTGGAGCGGAATGTTGCTGCCGTTACTATGGCTTGCTGTGTAAGTTCAGTTAAATGTAGTCAACTCATCTCTTATGATATTATTACTTATACTATTCGTCAGTAAAAATTTGCTAAAAGACAGGGGCAGTCTGTTAAAAGACATGGAAAACTTAAGTTATACTCAAAACACACAAAAGAAGCAAAGGAATCTATTGAAAAAACTATTCTTTTCTTCAAGTCTGATTTATATTCGAAAAAGCAACATTATTTCTGCTCAACGTCAGAACTTTTACACCAAAATTATGTACACATAAATTCCTAGGTCTATTCAGAAACAATTGCTCGTAAAATCGTAATTAAAAGACACTTACACATAAATATCAAAACGTTTTTGAAAATAACACTTTACCGGGCGTTTCAAAATAAGTAAACCAGGCAACGTTCTACTTTTTACAGAAGAGTTTCACTTAACAACTGACTTTCAAAAAAAGTTATTTTCTTTCACGAAAGATACTATTCGATCGTCACAAAGAAAAGTCCAGTGATCAGTTTTAACTGTTTTCAGTTTTCTGAATTTTTTTTTAATCAGACAAGCGTGTCATCCTAAAGCAACCGTGAGCCTAAAATCATTTTCAGGCAATCAAGAATTTAAGTTCGTAAAGAGAAAGGCAAATCACTTGGTGGGAATCGCACCATGCATCCCCTCCACTACCTAGCACGTGCGGTTTTTAATAATCAAAATGAGAAGAAGCAGAAAACTAAAAGATAAAAGCTCACCCGAGGAACAATTTTTGGGTAGTCAATGTAACAGGGTTAGTAGCGAAGAATTCCTTTCAGGAATACGCCATTCGCATTGAAAAATATTCGGCCATACTCACACAAAAGAATAAATCATTGAAGGTTCCTCTTGGGAAAGAGACCTATCACTCGCTCTATTGTCAGTTTCATTGTGATAACGTGTCACTTTTTTCGGAATTATGCTTGGAAGTAGTGTGTTACTTTATGTAATAACGAATTCTTCTTTTCTCTTTGCAGAAAGTAGTGAGCCCTTGTAATGGCAAAGAATGACGGGACTAAACATAGTGATAATAACACAATGTAGCTGGGAAAATCGACGATAAATGCGGGAATTAAGTGATTGCGGGTATTGATAACGGTGAACGTACTTGTTATCTGAACAAACCGAAAAAATGTACGTATTAATAAAAACAATAAAGGCTGGTCAGTTAAATACGCTTGTTTGTCTTCATCCTACACATAAAAAAGTAAAATGAAAATAAGAATAGTCCGAAACCTAGAAATTCATCCAGCTGCGCTAACTGAGCTTGACTCAGATCTTCATCTAAGATTGTGAGCTTTAGACCATTATGGTAATGAGCCTCGTACAATGTACAATGGGTTTTGGTGAGTGAGGACTCACTGTTGTAATATACAAGACAATCGAAACAAACGTGACATTGTTGACAATGTCTAATTAGGAAATTGACACCACACCCTGTCTGAATTGTACCTCCTGTGGAGCGGAACATGACAAAAGGTTCAAATATCTCTGAATTCTTGAGATTGTATTTTTTCCCAAAATTTTGTCATTCCGTAGATAAAATTAACTTAACACGATGAAGCAGTATGCAAAACACGAGGCACTGCACATATAGAATTTCGTGAAACCTTTTTGTGATTTGCGCGATTAAAAAAAATGTAGGATTGCAGGCGTAAATTGTTTTGGGTAACTATTTTCCTAACTATTTGTTATATCGAAAAACATGTCACTGTGCTAACAATA
>OZ026607.1:2729002-2731502 GCA_964020085.1 Micromussa lordhowensis
TATTTGAGTTAAAGTCGAATAAACCCCAGTATAAAGGCTAACCGCAAGCAACCTAAGCTAATTTAGGCTAACCGGAGTGCTATTCAGGCTAACCGAAATGCTAAGTAGACTCACTCAGACTTAAAAGTCCATTTTTCAACCTGCAACCTGCAACCTGCAACCTGCAAAAGTAACCTGCCCGCGTATGCCCGGGGAATGTTTAAGTCTCTATCTGATCGATACATTAGCTTTACATGTGTTGATGCTTGGAACAACTTTGCTGACAAGTACCTCAAGAACTCAGGGTCGATAGAGAGAACAGAACATAACATGAATTGACCGTATCTGTGCGTTACTGATCACAACTGCAGTGTAATATAGCGAAGATATCTGTTTACAAACATTGACGTCATTTTCGCTCACGAGCGCAAAATCACTGGTGCGTGTGGTTGGCAGAAGCTCTTTCGAGCTGGTCAAATCCTTCACTCACAGACGAATTTCCAACCCGATTTTCGACAGGTGTCGATACTCGGATTTCCTTTAAACTTTAACAGTGAAGCATTATCCTGATATTCTAACTTTCCTCCAGGTTTCAGGATGAAATCTAGCATATGAGTGAAGCGACAGTCGTCTTGAAGTACACGAATTTTCATGGCGGTAGTAAAATAAAACCACCCTTTCATAAACAAGTGGAGGCGCGGTGGCCTCACCGTAAGTCTCGTCTCCGGATCGAGTCTTCCGGAATCGAGCCGGGGACATTTAATCGTGTTGTGTTCTTGGGCAAGACACTTTTTACTCTCAAAGTGCTTCTCTCCATCCAGGTATATAAATGGCTACCGGCGAATTTAATGCTGGGGGTAACCCTGCGATGGACTAGCATCCCATCCAAGGGGGAGTAGAAGTATATATGCAAACGCTCTTCTTTAATTTTAGAGGTAAGAAATCTGACAGATAAAGCAACCGGTGGTGAAAACTAGTCTACAAGAAACGGTCACGTTTGTAGCTTGTAACACTATGTGAGTACAACCAGACGTAAGTGAGCTGGTTGGTTGCCCTCCCTCCCCTCCCTCCTCTTCTTGTGTTTCCCGTGAGCCTTCACATACCGAATCACTTTCGCTTTTAATAATTTTTTTTACTTTCGCTTTGGATGTATGTTTTGTGGAACACTTTTCTGCAGCAGATTAAAAATCAGAAACCCCCAAAATGCGGAAATCTTAAGGTAAGAGGGTGTAATTATAATATATGTTTTACGCCGCACTTTATTTATGGTTTTCAATCCATTTCAGTGAGTTGACGAACGTAGTCAATGCAATTGGCTGCAATGAACATAGGCGTTCGAATTCAGCTCGGTACGATCGTATTCTCACGTAACCTGAAAAATCTCTGGTGAAATGATACGAGGGTAGGGTCTACAATTCATCTTGCTGAGCCTTTTGGCTCGATGTTTGCAAAGGGATATTTAATAGTTGATAAAGACATTCGGGAAGGTTTATGACAACCTATTCGACATGTAAAACTGTCGCAGCAATGGGACCACTTTGCCATAGTCTGCCAGAGAATGGGATATCTTATAAGTTTGTTTTAAAAGTAACGTTTTAGAAAAGGATAGTAAAAGAGCGAAAATCAACTCTTTACGTGAACTGTTTGCATTGGAAAGTGTTTTAAATGTTTAGTGGGTAATTTAAGGTGGCTGGAAACAGTTTCCAGTGCTTTCCAAGACTTAGAGTTTGATGTGTCATTATAACCACTCTTTATCGGTTGATGCCAAAATCATGGTATCATTGGTGAACAAGTTGCTGTCAATTTTGTGGCACAATAGGTTACCATAGCAACAATAAAAACCAACTAAAACACCCTTACTTTTAGCTTTAAGCGCTTATAATTCAAAAACGACTTCAGTGACCCCATTTTTTGTTATCAAATTGCAATCAGCATGATAAGATGCAACTTTTTGCAAAGTTTAAAAAATTCTTCAAAGGGGGTTCAGAGCCAAATTAAATTTTTGAAATATCAAGGTGGCTCTGAGCCCCCTTCCCCGTGGCATATCGGTCAACTGTCGGTCCTGTATCAGTCAACAGTCGAGCAAGAGTAGACCGCTAGCTCTCAGAAAACTGGAACTCTCGGAACAGATAATGTCTGCAGACAAATATCCGAGCTTATCTCCATGTCAAATCCATGGGGCTGTTGTTTATATTTATTTATTTTTAGATTCCTACAATGTACAGGGGAGAGAACAATAGGACACGTAGTCCCCTACTTGGTTCACCCTCCTAATCCAACCCCATAAAATGTAGAAAAACCAACCCCTTATCTCAAAAAAACTAGAATTAAATATTTATAATATACTATAGTTATTAACCTAAGAAGTAGAAAGAAAAACATGGAAAAGGTAATAAATTATGGACTACAATGATAATAACAAGAGCAAGCATTTCAAGGTCAAGGCTGATCAAGGTACCCTATAAAAACATCCGATATTCCGTTGATATGGTGGTCCACTGAAATAGTGTTGACCAACTGA
>OZ026607.1:2741502-2746502 GCA_964020085.1 Micromussa lordhowensis
GTACAGGAACTGCTGGAGTGGTATAGAAATGATGTGGAAGTAAAGGAATCCATAGAAGAGCTGAAATCTACGATTGAAAAAGGCATGGAACGTTTGGAGACTAGTTTGAAAGGTGTTGATGGAGGGATAGAAGATTATACTCAAGTAATGGGAAATAAAGTCCAGTGTTTAGAGACGACAGTTCGAGAGGAATCTCAAGACATCAAAGATCAGCTGGGAGAGATGCATCAATCCATAGACAGGCTCAGCTCCTCCACTGGCGCCTCTCAAACAACAGGAGGTTAGTGGCCTTTTATTAGTAAAGTACTGTACTTTCCAACAGCTTGTTCTTGACCAATTCATCCTAATAAGATCCAAATATATTACTTTGTTCTTCTGTGTACTTGAGCTTCTCTATGGAAAGTGCTCTCCATGTCTCATTTGTGTGGTTTTAGTTCGTTAGTAGATGGTGTTCTGTTGTCAATAATCAACCAATCAAAATGCTCTATTGCCGGTCCAATATTCTCTAAGTATTGGACCGGGCATTGTCCCGAATGGTCCCACACTTGTGCATGGAATTTGTGAAAAACCTTCAAAGCTTTCTTCAGTCGTATAATAAATCTGTTATTGACCAAGCTTGCTCGGGACCGTACTGGGCGAATATCGACCCGAGGTCTTTTTTGTACGGACCTCGCTGTGTTCGGTCCGTACTGTCAAGACCTCGGGCCGATATTCTCCCAGTACGGCCCTCGCGCTTGGTAAATAAGATATATATATCTTAGGCGCGTTAAAGTTATTGGTCCAGAGTACATAGCAATAATTAAAGATACAAAAAAAAGCAGATAATGGTGGTGAGAAAAAGGGTCAAGTACAGAGTATCATTGTTCACAGTTTGTATAAAGTAATACTGTTGCTGCTGACCACATTAAGAGGAGAGGATGGGAGATTGCAAACCATTGTATACGATGTTAGTTTCCAAAAAAAAAATAATACGACATTTATATAGCGCTTTATCCTGATGCTCAAAGCGCTTTACAACACTTTGTGGGGGACTTTGCCAGACTGCTTATTTAGGCGCAAATTGCAGCCACGCAGTTCACAATCTTATTAGAGAGAATAGTAGAATACACAGGTGCCCCCAGAACAGAATAAGTGATAAACCATCACACCGGGGACAACGTCCCCTACTCTTTTCGAACAGTGTAGTTTTAGCTTCCGCGTCTACCTGAAAAACAGGTCATTTACCAGTTTATTTACCAACAGCTCGTGTTCGACTGCGGATTGATTGCGAAACAATCTCAGGTCCTGGTCAACAAGAAGGACTGGCTTTTGAGATAGTAGTGGCCTCACAGGAACCAGGCCTAGGGGTGCCCGTCCAAAGAATGACAATGGTACCTACCGCATCACATATGCCAGAGGCAGGAACTGGTTTTCCCACAGCACAGCAGGTTTTGAACCTCGCGGCATCAAAATACTTGACGACAATTGACCCATCAAGACCCGAGGATTTAAATGGCCTTGTTTATTACTTGGAGAAAGTAAGAAAAATATTGATTGTTGACACTCAGTCGGGGAGCTTGATCATTACAGTTGAATGTCGCTCTCTGGAAATGCTTGACGAACTGTGGTACGATTACTGCAATGGCTTTCTGAATAAAATGGCGCAAAAATTCCTTGTGACCAATGAGGTTCTGAACGAGCTAGGCGTCATCGAAGTGAAGGTGACAACAACCATTTTAGAGGAGGACTACAAGGCTTGTCGAGAATATTTGCTGCAGCATTCAGGTGAGATTAGAAGCTTGGTGTTTTTACATGCAGACTGTTTTCTATTTTTTGTTTTTACCTGAAGCGTATGAAGGAGATGCGTGATTCCTCTAAACAGGAGGTCATTAAAGTAGATGAAAGAATGTTATTTGCTTTGTTTCTTTTACTCCGTCTCTCCGTCCGGGAATATGAATGGGTACTGGTGAGATGTTAAAGAACATGGTTAAAATGCTATTCTTGGGAAAGGGTTGAAGGGACCAGCCTTCACTCGCGGAGACTTTACGACCCTGAGATTCGTAGGCCACCCAGAGGAGCAAGGCAAAAAGAAAACCATCAGTGTTAATGATATAAACTGTGGTGGGTTTTTAGGGATTTCCACCACGTAGCACAGCAGTATCTGAACATGTGTAAAATTGCGATAATTTCTACGTGTGTTTGATATCACCAATCAGTGCTGACATCTCACTGGCGTTATTTCGCGCCACTCGTTTGAATTGATGAATGAATGGCACTGCATTTGCCAAACAATATTCGAACGACAAACGGTATTTCATACAAAAAAAATAAATAAATGAAACATGGTTGCTTCTAGATATTGAATTTCTCTTCGATTGGTTAACTCGATATCTCACTCGTTCGCGGCGCTCACTAATGAGATATCGAGCTGAACACTCGAAGAGAAATTCCGTATCTACGTGCGCCCTTGTGTTATTCACCAATTGCTATAGTCAATCGTGGTGATGCTGCGTGGTACATAAGGCCTATTAAGAGACTATGATCTGCCTATGCAGGAAACTATCACTGACTTCCGGGTCGTTAGCTTTCTTTTAATCTTCTCCGAAAGACGGGTTGCCCTCTTCCAGATCTTTTCAACTTCACTGCTCCAGGTATCCCTTGGGCGACTTAATTTCCTGTTTTATCATACCCTGGGATTTTCACTTACGGGGTGGAGATCTCGACTATATTGCTGCATCAGTGCTATGGCTGGTTTGCACTGTCACATCGTCAAAAATAAGAATCGTACTGATCCAGTCAATAAATCAAGTCAAGAAGCTGGGATATGATAGATGATTGATTTATAAACAACTTCGCCAATTTTGGTCTGTGCGGTTAGTCATTTGCGCGTTATTCGGAAAAGTGTTTCACCCAAATTTATAGACCATGATGGCGGCCATAAAGTAACAGAAACATCTGTCATTGAGTTTTGCCATCGAAACGAAAAGTTATTACTCTAGAGCTCCGACACGTTGACTAGGGAAAGAAGTGTTTAGTTAACAAAAACTTGAGCAATAAATCATCTTTGACCTACTCGAGAATCTTATCTGGGCGCCATTTTAATATCACGCAATGCACAGAATTGGAATGCAAATGTGCTCTATAACAAAACGAGGAACCCTGTCCGGCTCAAACGTTGCAAAATCTTAAGTTTTTAGAGGGTCTTACAAAAATAAAACTTAAGAAGGATTGGTAATTTTTTATTTTGGAAACTGATGACGTCACATGAAAACCGTCAATGCACTGATTTCGTTTGTTTCTCCGCTCTTGTTTATGAAGTCCGTTACTAGCGCCATACCCAACCCAACCCTCCTTTATCTGTGCTTGGGACCGACAGGATGAGGCCAGAAAACCCATCATGGTGGAAGTTTTGCGTTTAATATAGTTCAATCACATTTCTTAATTTCAGTTCATATGCTGCGAAGTACGACAAAAGGCAATACACGATTTGGTCCAGATTTAGCACGTTATGAAGGGTCATATGAAGTAAGACCAGTAGAAAAACCAGCTGGACAATCAGTTCTTCGTGGTGGTGGGCGAATTTACGTTAGGTTGCTGACTGGAAAGACGATCACTTTAGAAGTAGAACGAACTGATTCCATTGAGTATGTGAAGGCGAAAATTCAAGATAAAGAAGGCATTCCACTTGACCAACAATTCCTGCTCTTTGCTGGCAAGCAACTTGAAGATGGCCGCACTTTGCTCGACTACCATATCCCAGGCGATTCCGTTCTACACTTGGTTCTTCGACCTCATCGTGGCAAGCCTGAGCAAATCTTTGTGAAGACACTGACTGGAAAGACGATCACTTTAGCAGTTGAACCTGACAATTCTATTGCGTATGTGAAATGTAAAATTCAAGACGTGGAAGAAATTCCACCTGACGAGCAGCGTCTCGTCTTTGCTGGCAAGGAACTCGAGGATGGTCACACTTTAAGCGACTACAACATTCAGCAAGAATCAATCTTAAACCTGTTTCAAAGATTGCCATCTGGTATACTAATTTTCGTAAAGATGATGACTGGCCTTGAGAACACGATCCATTTGGAAGTTGAACCAGCAACGTCCATCAAGGAGGCAAAAAGGAAAATTGGAGACAAAGTAAGGGTCCCAGCAGAACAACAGCGTCTCATCTTTGCTGGCAAGGAACTCGACGATGATCACACGTTAAAGCATTACAACATCCAGCAGGAATCAACCGTGTATTTAGTTGTCCGCATGAGAATTTACATCATGACGCCAACTGGAAAGAAGACTACTTTAGATGTCTCACCGAGAGATAGGATCGAGAAAGTAAAAGAGAGAATTTTCGTCAAGGAAAGGATCCCACCCGAAGAGCAACGCCTCATCTTTTGTGGCAATGAAATTAAAAATGGCCACACTTTGAATGACTACAACATTCGCAGAGAATCGACCATACATTTGATTCTAAGAGACCGTGGTGGGGTTATTTTAACACATGTTTTGCCAAGCAAAAACATTACACAGAAACCTCATTAAGCCCATATATATTTATAAAGACCATAAAATTATGGGATATATGAAATCACGGGACATCATGGAGTGCATACTTTGCATGATTATGCAAAATTTCAAACGGCAATAAAACCCCTCATGTAAAGATCCACGATTTTGCAACAACTGGTCTTTCACAAGTTAGAATTCAGACGAAAACAAGCTGCAAAAGTGTCTTTATAAAAATATTGCAAATCAGTACTTAAATAAGCTGCATGGTTGACTGTGAAAAGGTAAAAATATGGAAATTGTGACGAGAGAAACAGTTTTAGTCAGTCTCCATCAACTAAGTCCATACCGTGTTCTATTTCACATATTTCATTTAAAGACACATCAACAGTCCCCAACATGTTTAACATCACAGTGATCTCCTTCTACCCCTTCGAAAAGGCCTCCCTCCTCCCTCTTTCAGTCGTCTGGGACCATTGTAACGGTTGTCATCAAAGTAATAGTCATGGAATGTATGG
>OZ026607.1:2756502-2836502 GCA_964020085.1 Micromussa lordhowensis
GGAAAATGACTACTTGAGGGCTATGTGCCCGAATTTGAAAAACAACAACAAACACTTGCCGGTTGATCGCTGAAAGGTGCGTTCGTCAAATGCACCTGAATCAACACGACAGGCTTGAATGGAACCATGCTTTGCGATGAATGGGCTTTATTTATGAATGGGCTCTGTTTTATGCTTGATGCTTGTATTTTAGCCGGTATTAGCGCTTATGCAGCGTTTATAATGAACATCGAGATCCGTTGATGCAACGAAAGCTACAGCAGCCTTTGTCACAAATGTCACACAAGTTGTAACGTGACCAAATTACCAGCTATGGAGGGGCCGGGGGCAAATGCCCAGCGCGCGCCGGAGTCGGGGATCCAGGATTTTTTATAGGGGGTGGCTGATACAGTCAGCCACGAAACTATACATTAATATACATGCACGTTATTCCCTTTTTTTCACGTATTAGATTTTTATGGTGGGCTTCTCTGAAGGGGGTGGCCACCCAATCCACCCCCCCCCCCCCAAGCTGGATCCGCCCCTGCGCCAATGAACAGATTTGGCAAGGAAAACTCATTTCATTTCAATAATGAAATTGAAAAATCCACCCATTGATTTAATTTTTAGACTAGTGTAATCTTATCATTATGACCGAACGACGACAATTATTGCCTGACCTTTTCAATTTTTACCTATTTTTCCTCAGAAAATATACAGCATAGGAAGCGGACATGCAACTGAAATTCACTTTTTTCTTCCCCGTTATCAGTCGTTCGTCTTTCGTAGAAAACCCAATGGTCGACCCATGGATAAAGTGAAGAAAATCAAAAGATAGGGCCAAGAAGCCTTCCAAGAAACGGCTATATCAAGATCTATCAAAGCGCATGCAGATTTCTCACTTTGTTGCTTGGGACTAGTACCCTTCTCTTTTTTTCTGAAGGTACCAGCGTTATTGGCCATGAAACTAGTATGTCTCCGGCTGCCGGGCGAAAGATATAGTGATGGGACATGCCCTCTTACGTTATTTAAGGGAGGGTGCCCGGGGATACTTCCTTATATGGGCTATATAGGTACGTGCGGCCCCAAAGGGTAAGGTTTTCAGCCGTTTTTGTCATAGTGTGTAATTATCAACTTCTTTCAGTAGCAGGCCCCTTGTTTCCGAACTATCAGCTCCAAACGGCCATGGGATTCAATGTCACGATGCTCAAGGACATGTACAGTCATTGTGAAATTTCCAATAATGCTCATGATATAAATAGATTCAGTGGCTCGTCATCCTCAGTGCTTCTTCGACATGTAACGGTGTAACTGCCACCAAGGCTTTTCTGTTGGGAAAAAAAATGTTACGGCCAGTGGTGTGCGCTGAACTACAGACGAAAGGATTCAATTGCTTTCTTTGTTTAATTGCTGTTAGGGCAACAGTGTTTGTTGTGAATATAAGTCTGTATTAATACTACTGTTAATTTAGCCTGTTATTTTTCTTTTTTACACACACCGTTACGATAAGAATGACGATGAGGTTTTGGATTTCTGTGCCAGATGGTCCGGATGCGATATATATTTTTACGATAACTGCAGAAATCCTAGCGCCTTCATTAACTAATTTTCATTGTCACAAGCGAAGAGACACATGAAATTGTAATTTATGCGACACGTCAAGGAGCGAGAGCGGACAATTTGACAATTTGTTATCGTAACCGCCGCCTGGTTAGCTCAGTTGGTAGAGCGCCAGTCTGCCGCGCGGGAGGTTGAGGGTTCGAGCCCCAGACCGGACCAACACTCAGGGTCTTAAAATAACTGAGGACAATGTGCTGCCTTTGTAATTATATCTGCAAATTATTAGACGTTCCGGTCTTCTCGGATAAGGACTGTAAACCGTAGGCCCCGTCTCCCGCATCTTCAGTGTTACACAGTCAGCAGTTGAAAAGAGTAGGGCACGTAGTTCCCGGTGTTGTGGTCTGGCCTCCACTCACGGGTTGGTGCTTCACATAGGGATAACCTCATTGCACCTTTCCCCCTTGGACAGAATTGTCCAAGAAAATTGCTGTGTGTGTGTGTGTGTAAAAAACAAATTGACGTCAGTTTTGAATGCATCTGTCCTGTTATTGACAATGAATCTCGTCAGAACATTGTCAAAGTAGTTGATCAATAACAGGAAAGAGACATGAAAAGCTAACGTCAATGTGTTAAACATAATTGTCCCACACTGCATGTATACCCTCCCTTGAGTCCCGTTCTGGTAAGAGTGCATGACCCATCACTTAGCTATTTGTTTCGCAAGCCGGAGAAATCAAAGACAAACTTTTCATGGCCATATGATAATGCTGGTACCTTCAGAAAAAAGGGATCCGAAGGGTATTAGTCCTATAAGCAACAAAGTGAGAAATCGTTCTCTCCGCATCTGCACGCGATTTGATATGGTCGATTTTTGTAAGGTTTCTTGGCCCTATTTTTTGATTTTCTTCATTTTATTCATGTGTCGACCATTTGGTTTTCTACGAAAAACGAATGGCTGATAACGGGAAAGAAAAAAGTGAATTTCAGTTGCGTGTCCGCTTCCTATGCTGTATATCCCGACCTATCCAATCGAACAGTTCGGCAATCAAACAACCCAATCAAACACCAATTGTTAGATTGCCGAACTCACTCGAACATAATCGAACTCACAATAAAATTTTGCCAATCGAACACAATTGAACGTTCGATTACCGAACGATTGGTAATCGAACCCAATCGAACGTACAAGCTGGCAAACAGCATTCTTACCGGACACTCGCGAACAGTTACAAGTTACAGTTACAAGTTTCTTGCCTACTACGTTGATTTTGATCTTAAGAAAAAATTGTTTTACTAATTGTTTTGTTATTTTTAGCATCTATGTTGACAAAATTATCTTCTACCGACATTATTGCTGTTACGCTGGCGACTGCTCTCCTCGTCTCCACTCTGGAGAACCTGGAGAGAGTAATGGCTGCAGCGAGGTCCCTTCTGCTTATTATAAAACTAATGTTAAACACAACTGCCTGTGTTGCTGTTGTTGAAATGGTGCGATTTTTCTCTGTTGAGAACAGCCACAGTACCTTAACAGTAATAGAAATTGCCTTTTATTTGTTTTGTTTTGTTCTAACATTGACATTCTTGCAGTATGATGTTCAGTTCCTGGTTATTCAATAAAAGCTGACAATGATTATATTCCACGCTGATTGACGACCTATGTTCACGCGAATATGGCAGAATTCGAAAATTTCCGAAATTAAGGTAAACAACGAACCCATTGGCAGAAGTTTTTAACGATTTTTTTGCAACTATAGGATCAAATTTGGCAAGTGAAATACAGCCGTCAACCATTGAGCCAGAATTCCATCTGCAACCCACGGACACCATTTTTTCTCTTAAACCACCAAGCGCTAGCACTGTATGTAGGCTTTTGAACCAGCTAGACACAAATAAAGCCACTGGATTGGATAGAATTCCCTGTAAGCTCTTAAAACTTTCTAGTAGTATTGTCGGGCCGTCCTTAGCATACATTTTTAAGAGCTGTATAAATGCCAAAATCTTTCCAAATGAATGGAAAATTTCCAAAGTTACACCGCTGTTTAAAAAAGGATCTAAGCGTGAACTAGGCAACTATCGACCAATATCTGGTCTCAAAGATTTTCAAAAAAATTATTTATCGTCAACTTTATGATTACCTTCAGGATAACAGCCTCTTGAATATGTACCGATCTGGCTTTCGATCAATGTATAGCACGCTAACAGCGCTGCTTGAGACAACGAACAACTGGTCAATTAATATTGACAACGGTCTCCTAAATGGCGTGCTATTTATTGATCTTAAAAAGGCCTTTAACACAATCGATCACGAAATAATTTTGCGGAAACTTGCTAACTATGGGATTGATCAAAGTGCTCTGCGATTTTTTGCGTCTTACTTAAGTAATAGATCCCAAAAATGCAGTGTCAATGGAGTGTTATCCAGTGCAAGTAGATTAAACTGCGGGGTTCCCCAGGGAAGTATGCTGGGACCTCTGCTCTTTTTAGTATATATAAATGATGTTCCTAATTGCCTTGATATATCCTGCGAAAAAATGTTTGCTGACGATACTAACATCACCGTCCCTGGTTGCACTTTTGCCGAACTAGAACAAGCAACCAGTACTGAGCTTAACAATCTTTATAGCTGGCTGAAAGCAAATAAGCTTAGTTTAAACATCGCGAAAAATGAGTTTATGGTGATTAGTACTCGTCAAAAATTTCTTGCAGAAAATTGTAGTGAGATTATATCCAATTAGATGGCCATCCAATTTGCAGAGTTGAGCATGCCAAATCATTAGGTTTAATTATCGATGACCGACTTTCATGGTCCAATCACGTCAAAGAACTATGCAGAAAAATATCCTCGGCAATAGGCGCTCTGAGGCGCATTTTTAGGTCCGTAATTTCTCAGTCCACAGCAGGACAAATATATAATCCAACCTCATTTCGATTACTGTGCCCCCGTTTGGGATGGACTGAGCTCTTATCTATGTGACAAACTGCAAAAATTGCAAAACCGAGCGGCTAGGGTTATTCTGCAAGCCAAACATGAGGCAAACTCAAGCCTGCTCCTTGAAACTTTGAAGTGGGACCGGCTATCATTAAGAAGAAGAAAGCAACAAGCTACAATGATGTTTAAGTCCCTCAACGGGCTAGCCCCAGTGTACTTGCGCGATTTATTCAGTGAGCGGCACACAGACTATGACTTGCGTGATTGTTTCCGTAAGTTAAACTTGCCCAAGCCGCGTACTGACTATTTGAAACTTAGCTTTGTCTATAGCGGTGCCCTACTGTGGGATTCTCTTCCTGAAAATATTTTAAGGGCGATTAGATCAATTGGGCAGTTTAAGAAGGAAATCCACCGCGCACTTGAAACATACGATTCCTACTCGGCAATCTTGTAAATCAGTTTTTGTAGTAATTTTAATTTTTACAAAATGATTGTAATTAAAATACTTAGAGTAACTGAAGATTTTTAACCGAGTTTAAATAAAGATTTTAATTATTACTTACTTTTTTACTTACTTACTTACTTCAGTTTGAGGCGTCAAGAGACAATTGCATTGTATTAGTTCGATTTTGTTCGATTATATTGGTTCGATTGGTTCGAAAATCGAACTCACAGCAAAATAGGTGTTCGATTTTGTTCGATTGCCGAACCCAATCGAACGATTGGAGTTCGATTGGGTTCGATTGATTTTTTGTTCGGTTTTGTTCGATTGGATAGGTCGGGATGTATTTTCTAAGGAAAAGTAGGTAAAAATTGAAAAGGTCAGGCAATGATCTTTCGGTCATAATGATAAGACTACACTAGTCTAAAAATTAAATCAATGGGTGGATTTTTCAATTTCAGTATTGAAATGAAATGAGTTTTCCTTGCCAAATCTGTTAATCAGCGAGCGGGGCATTTGCCCCCGGCCCCTCCACAGCTGGTAATTTGGTCACGTTACAACTTGTGTGACATTTGTGACAAAGGCTGCTGTAGCTTTCGTTGCATCAACGGATCTCGATGTTCATTATAAATGCTGCATAAGCGCTAATACCGGCTAAAATACAAGCATCAAGCATAAAACAGAGGTAAAGCCCATTCATCGCAAAGCATGGTTCCATTCAAGCCTGTCGTGTTGTTCAGGTGCATTTGACGAACGCACCTTTGTTGTTGTTTTTCAAATTCGGGCACATAGCCCTCAAGTAGTCATTTTCCTAGTAGTCATTAAGTTGGTTGTAGTACAGGATTCAGTTCTCATAAAAACGGTAAATGAAAAATTACGACTTTCATCTTCTCCTAGCGTTCCTTCGATCTGCAGGAGAATGTACCGAAGGAACTTATCAGGACAACGGCTACGGTTGATTTTTGACCACCATTATTTACATTTGGAGTATCTCGCAAGTACGCAACCTGCACTTCAAAACTGGATCTACAGCGTATCCAAGTACTAAAGGAGGCTTTTTGCCACTACTCAGAAGGTAAACAAACGAACCTGAACGGCAGAAGACGTATTTTCACCGAGTGCAAGGGTTATGCAAATGAACTTTGACACGAGCGATAGTTGTGTAAATACACTGATTGTGGCAGATTTTAATCTGTTGTCGCGTGCAATCCAAGGAGATACCCAGCGGTTTGAACTTATAGAACGCATTATTAAGGTAAGAAATTTACTGTGATGTGCTTTTCAGCCTTCGTTTAGACCCAACTTTTGAGATTTTTTCCCTCAAACTTGGCTAAATTTTAGTTGGTGAACAGAGGCCTCACAGTAGGGTGTCTTCCAGCCTCTCTGGTAAGATTAGAATTTTCCGAAAGGTCTCCATATTTCGTCAGTCAAAGTAATGAATGTACCTTAGAATTTGCATGAAAACGAAATTCTGCGAGCTGCATTTTAGGGGACGTAGCACGCTTCACAAAATCGGTAAATTTTACCTTTCTGATCACGGTCGGCAACCTCAATTCGGCCAAAATTAAATTTTAGCTCGTAGCAAAGCAAAACTAAGAAATTGGAAAATAATAAATTGCTTTTTTATATATATGTACCAAACCCTTTTCACTGGCAAAAAATGAGGGAAAATTATTTTTGCTCCCGAAGTCGAGTGGACCGCTTTTAGGGAGACTGCCACTTAATATTCATTGCGTTCACGTACTGATTGAGTTACAAGAGCACGTCACATTTCGAAATTTTCATGAACTTTATAAGTTTGATGTCGTTCAATATCTTTATCATGCGTCGCTTGGTTAGAAAGTTCGCGATCACCAGCTGTTGTTTCGAGAGATCTTTCTGTCGGCTGTATCGGTCGTAACACGGAAGCCGACAAAATTTGTTTACGCTCTTACGTTATCAATTTTACCTTCGGCGACTGACGGGGGAAAGTTACTTTTGTGTTATACTTAAAATACTCAGAACCATGTTGCTGTGAACTGCTATTGTTAATAAAATTGCGTGTGATTATTTTAGGTTAGCGCAGATTAATATTTAAGGCAATGATGAGTTAGCGTGGTTGTGAATAATAACTAACTAACACTTAGGGAAGCTGAGAGTCATCGCTGGAAGCTCATGTGACGAAAAGAACAAACCACGGCTGAAACGAAGTCTTACCAACTTGGCAGGAAAGTAAATTGAGGTTTATCATTGATGCTAAAACGTGAATTTGCGTTTCATTTTACGTACACTGCTCACGACAACTCTTTAATTCAAAGCTTTTGACCGCCTTCTGATCTACTATGTGGTTATGAACCAATCAAATTTCTTTCCTCGCAATTCGAGCGTCATTTTTTGGCTGCCTTTGACGTCACAGGAAAGTGTGCGTGTGTATTGAAAATAGAAACTCGGGGTCAAAATGGTATAAAGTCGACTGATCGCAAACACAGGGAAAATACGATACAGTGTGGTACGCTCGTGTTATATCGCATGTGGACTCGAACATGGGGAAGCGAAAACACAGCACTGACAGCGGCGAAGAAAGCGACGATTCTTGTAAGCGATTAAAGAAGGCTGTACGATTTGGCGAAGTCACGATCTATCATTTCCCGAGAAAGCAGGGATTTGTTTCCGTGCCTTCGTCTGGTGGTTCCACGCTAGGAATGGCAAGAAAACATGTTTGGATCGAGAAAATACGCGTCGATTTTGAACTAGACAAGGCGGCGGCGATAAACGAGCGAAAGCCTTTTGCGCCGGTGGCTCAGAAAGCCAGGAAAACTATTCTTAAAACGGCAGGCGTTCGAAGAATTCTTAAGAAAGAGGAACAAGACTGCGCTCAGCTGCGACTCTCTCGAGTCATATGCGGCTGTAGTTGTGGGGATGTTTGCTATCCTCAGACATGCGAGTGTATTTTGAGTGGAATCGGCTGTCAAGTCGATTATGGACGTTTTCCTTGCTCGTGCCAACCGAATGGGTGTCAAAATAGCCATGGAAGAAAACAATACAACCCTGGTGTTGTCGAGAGACATTATTTTGAAACCTTTGCGCGAATAAATGAACAGAGAGGAGCTACGACCGTTCTTCAGTACGTAGGTGTTGTGTAGTAAATTGAAAAATATTTTTTTTCTAAAGCAGTCTATTGAATCTTGTACCAACAATTCAATAGAGCGACATTTTTAAAGAATTTGTCAAGTGGTCTAAGAATATCACTGCGGTTTTGTTTGGGCAGATCTTATTGTTTTCGTCGCTTTTGTTGTCAAGCAAGCCCTTTCAAAATATTTATGAATAATATATGTAAATGAGCGTTATTGTATAAATACGAAATGAGACAGCGCTCGTGATGGCAATTTGTACAGTAGGCAAATAAAATTATAATTATGATACTGTGTTCTAAAAAGAGCTCATTTCTTTAAAGGCATTGTTCTGGAATTCCGCTAATCCGCCCCATGCCCGTGTAGTAATCATGACCGCGGAAATAAAACATAGAACGTGACTGATATGTTTGTTACGGAAATAGTGGAAAAGACCAGAAAGGTCATGAAAGGTGTACCGGTTACACAACTTCTCCCAAGGGAGGGGTGAGGGTAATCGTCTCAGGGGAACTCCAGATTTCAAGTGACGCGGATAATCGCAGGTTTTTTCGGAGGTTAATTTTCTCGAATCTGAGATGGGTCATTTTTGCTAAAAAATATATGACAGGTATTTTATTGGGTGGCAGGAGTTAAGTAGGGATTTTTGGCCTCGACCGTGTAGTTCTGCGAATAAAGTACAAGCAAACATTTTTGAACGGTGTTGCATCTCAGGTTTCGGCATGGGATTTTCTTGGGTAAGTTTTGCTCCAGGAATGATTTGTTGTTGTTGTTTTTTTTGAAGCCCCAGGGAGTTTTTGGGTTTTGATTTTTGTTCGCATTTGATCATCGCCTTCCCCGTCTGAAATCCCGAGGTAGCCCCCCACCCCCCCCCCACCCTCCTGTGGGGTGGTCGTGGGAGATGGTGGAGGTCTGATGGTACGAGCAAGCCAGTTGTCGCTGGTCGGGACTTTAAAAATCCTAGGGGTTAAGCGTCTCGTTTATGCCTGCTCTCGGAAATTGACAGAGAAATTTCGAAAGAATGTCGTTTCTCGCAGTTTCCGTTTATATACTGTCACTTATATTTTTTGTTCTGTCAAAATTTACCCTGGCAGGGCATAATATATGCTATTTTGGATTCTTGACAAGATAAACATTTGAAGCCACTTGTTTTTTATATGCCCAAGGGAGTCAAAGGTCTTCAAAGGGACAGAAATCCAATTGAATGACTGAGAAGGTGCTGTATATTCGTAAGTTTTACATTTTTGGTGGAGTTTTTAAATTTTTGAGGTCGCAGATATTGTGGCATGCTCTGCAACAAAGAAATTCCAATGCATGTTGCTTGCCAAAAATTTTCGCCTGACTTTGTGACTCATAGAATCGATTGTAAAAAATCTGCCAAAAAGAGATATTTCGATTGATAGTCGAAAGGACTCTCTCGATGATTTTGATTTTCTCCGATGAAGTTTTTTCTCCTGTAATGAAAATATTTCTCTTCAAAACAAACCCCGACTAGCTTGCGTGGAGGCCTCTCCCAGTGATACGATTGTCTACTGGAGCGCGGATTCGTGGTCCCGATGGGGGAGGGGAGAGGGAAGTGCTCCTAGTAGTAAGGTGTCAGTAGTCACGTCTAATCTCTCTCTGATATCTGGGCCGTGTTGTTTAAACCCCGATTAAGCTAACCCACGATAAGTGAGAATTTTTATTTGAGTTTTGTAACTTTTTGCTGAGGTTTTCTGTTTATATTATTTGCCCTTCAGTTTTGAGCTTGTATAATCTAAAACTATACAAAACATAAGAAGTGAAAAACATTTTTATACAAGAAAATTTATACTTCGGTTAACTTTTAATCCTGGGTTAGCGCGCTTTAATTGGCTAATACTCAACAACCCAGATAGTGCGCTGGATATGAAATGGTTATAGCAAAGCGAATTGCATGAAATATCGAGAAAAATGGTTTGGCTTATTTTGCAAAAAACAAAAAGTGACCATTTTCACCGACCATGCTTGTAGGTAAGGTTTATGGCTGATATCCAATGGTTGCTATTTATTTAGCTTACGTAGCAAGTGTTCGCGCCCCAACCTCAACCCCTGAGGCTTTTTTTTTTCAAGCCCCACCCCCTCCCCGCTCCGTCGATTTTTTGTTCTCTAGCCGCAATGTTCGCGCGACCAAACAGATCACCTGCTTACAGGAAAGTTCTCTACGCAGGCTAGGCTAGCTGCTATAAGTCAAACAAGCTCTGTAAATGCTCTCTCTAATTCTCCAGTTCAAATAGCGAATGAATGATATTTATTTTGCTTGCTTGGCACGTTACCTGCACTCCACTGCATGAAGTGGATTTGTAAACCGCAGTACCTTGCTAAATTCATTAATTTTCCTGGTGTTAAATTGAATTGAACACGCCACCATTCCTTAATTAAAGGCAATATTGGAAAATGCGAAGATTTATGAATTTATGTGCGGTAAAAGCAAAATAAACCAATAGTAAATTTCCTTTTCACTGTTAAATTTATCATTTCCCAGGTCTAGGAAACCGACTTGTTCCGGCTGTTTTTTATATTATGATACACTTAAGTTTTAAGCTATTTCTTTATTTCCATTTTTTTAACAAGGATTCCCTGTTTGGACAAGATTTCTGCGAATTCTAAGCCCAACTAATTAATAGGCATCAAGCGAAGAACTTAAAACAATGGAAATGCGAAGAGCACAAAATAACTCATATTCTCGCACTTTTCTAACCAAGCATTAAATAATAATGTACAAATGGTCAATTTTCCTTTTTAAATAATCTTTAGCACCTGTTTTTTGATTTTACGTGAAGCATCTAGTAAAACGGGCGAACCTACCCTTTATGCAAATTGTTACTAATCCTTTTGTAAAACATCATGTGTTTGCAAACATTTTAAATCTCCTTCTTTCCTTGTTCCGCTCTAATTGTCTGGCCTTAGCGGGTTACAAGGCTATAGAACCATTTAAAATGAAGTTCAGAAGTTATTGTGTTTGTACACAATACCTGCGAAGGTCAATTAACATTTGTTGTCGAAAGTGCATTTGGCAAGTTTCTTGCCCATATGCTAATGTGGGAGAAGATTAATTACACGCTTCGACAACTAGCCCCTTAAAATTATGCCCGGTTTGTTTGTGCATCATCGGTTATTTTCTGACTAGTTTCTGACACTTGAGCAAATATTTTTCCCGAGGAATTTAAATTCTAAAGTCATTTGCATCCACTTTTAAAACCCGCTTCACTGTAACTTCCTGCTATATTTATTCTAGATCACGTGATCGATTTTGTCACGGCCGAATACTTCCATCGTTGATGAGAAAAAAACTCGCTTCCTGCGAGGTTGTGTTCGTAGTCGGCGACGAGTTTCAAGGCAGTTTTGGCAAGTTTACCCTTTTAAACTTGCCTTTTTGTTCTTGAGCCGAGTCTACACAAGCATGGCAATTTGAAGAGACAACGATTACTCTTGGCATAGACTTTACTGAGCTTATTTGGCGGCCATTTTTTGTTGGTATGGAACTTGTAATGGCGTGAATATTGTACCAGCTTCCTCGAACATTTCTGCGATTTAGGAAAACTAGAACGGTAGGTAAAGACCTGAGCCGTTAGCGCATTTTGTTGAATTGTCATTAGTCTTTAGTCGTCTTCTGTCTGTGTTTTACGAACACAATGTTTTGAGTTTGTACATTAACAAAAGAATACAACACATTTCACGGTTTCTGGCGAAAGACGCTTATAAAGAATCCGGAAACCGCCTCTCTGTGATGGCCACAAGAACTGAATACGGCAAAGAGAACAGATTTCGAGCTCGACGAGAAGTGCAAAGTCGCACGAAAGGTGATAGCGAAAGCACAAAGAGTCAAAGCTCAACAATAGCTACTCGCAAAAATATTATTGACACTAAAACAAAACGGACAACAGGCAGTCCAGGCACTGGAGACATTAAGGAGGAGAAACACAAAGCGTACAACAAATATGGCGCTCCTCCTAAGAAGGTAATTTCGGCCGATAAAGCTTTTGTCTCGCCTCTTAAAAGCGACAATGTTGCACGGAAGACCCGCGAAGAGAAACCTCGCGTCCCGCGAAAACCCGCAGCGGAGAACGAACCGACGAGTGATAACGGTAAGAGTAATACAGAAGAGGAAAGCAAACCGAACGTTAGCAAGTTGAAACACATTTTTGACGAGACAATTGCAAACGAGACAATCAAGGCACAACAGAACTTCAGAAAGCCCAGACCTATTTCAGAAGCCATTGATAGGTTGAAGTTGGATCATGGTACGGAGGTGTCTCAGGCTGAATCACCAGGAAGGCCTTGGTCCTTGCCTAATTATTACAAGAAAACTTTACCTCCCACCCCTAATCACAAGCCACATGTGTCTCAGGGTATTGCAGCAAGAAGAGCAATGTTTGAGAGTGGTGGCTCGAGCGAAGATGTGTCGCGGAAGGAAAAGAGATCGCCCAGTTTGCTTGATCTTGTTCCAGATTTGAAAGATCTGGACATCAGCGAGCTTGGCAAAAATGAACAATTCTCTTCACCAAGATCTCGCACAAGATCTGATCCTGGCACGAAGCGGCCCTTGTACTTCATAAGATCCCGTAAACGCTTTCTATCTGATACTAAAACTGTGAATGGAGAGTATCATGGAACAGTTGACAAGCTGGGCCGTTCTCATGATGACTCAGTTTTGCACGATTCACCAGCTTACACCAGGCGTCTGTACAAGTCACATAGCGTTGATCACATTATACAGGGCTCATTGCTAACATCTGATAAAGAGTTAGAGAAAAATGTTGAAAGTTTGATAAGTCAACCACTTTCATCCACAAATAATAAAAAAGAAGAAAAATCATTGCCTTTGTCTCCCAAGGATGATGAAGCTAACACGGTTACTAAGTCTGTTGATCGGGATGAATCTCCCAGTGTTAGGAAAGGACTGAGGTTTCATCGAAATGAGGTACCCAAAGACGACTTCTTTGACGAAACCCCTGGAAGGATACGTGAAGCATCTTGGAAAGATGAAGAGATCCCACAGGAAGAATCTGTGCAGTTAGAATTAGCACATAGTGCTAAATATGATTTCACAACACAACCTGATTCAAAACCTCAGGAAGAGAATAAAACGCAGGAAGAGAATAAAACGCAAGAAACTCTTTCTCACCCGAAGCATGACAGTGTTTACTTCCATGGTCGTAAAAGTGAAGAAACCCCATCATGTAATGAAGAAACCGAAAGCTCAGGTGATGAGAGTACTGGTAGTGTCGTGGAACATAGTGACGTAGATGAAGGTCGTGCTCACACCCAAGCAGTTTCTCCTGTATCATTGCTGTTTACAGCCAAGCCGTTGTCGTCAGCTTTAGCAGCTAAAGAAAAGAAGAAAAGGGAGAAAAGATCAGTTGGATTTGCTGTGGACACCAACAAAATGTTTCCAACATACAGTGCTGAAGAATATGACAGAGCTAATGATAACATTGATCCGGTTACTGCATCAGCTGAATGGGAGCTAGAGAAAAGAGTTGAAAAGATGGACATTTTTTCTGTAGACCTGGGAAAAAGTAAGATGTTTAATTTTATACTGTACATGTACAATACGTAACATCACATGCTGTGTTTGCACTTGACCAATTAAGGTACAAGTAACCAGGGGTTTCATTAATGTTTTCAGCAGGAGGGTAACTGGTTTTCACAGGTCGGGCAAAATGTTTTGAACCAAACTTCAGTATAAAAAAAATTTCTCCAACTGGTCAAACCAGGCAGGTAAAATCACTCTCACAGCCAATTTGCCTAGTGCCTGGCCCTACATGTAAATGAAACCCCTGAGTAACAAAGTGCCCTTTAGATTAGATGTATACCATTTATTTCATGGGAGAGTGGTAAGTACATGTGCTATTATATTTTCCATAACTGCATGTAAGTCGTGGTCAACTGCTATTATGAACATTCAAATTGCTAGCCACAGAAGAGGTGTGAATGAAGAAGTTACTACATGTGCTTTAACATACATGTAGGATAAGCTTGAATTGGCCAAAATAAAAATTCAGCTCACCTTTACCAAGACCTGGTATAAGATAATCAGGCAAAGCCACAACCAAGTACTGTATGCTTTGCAGTGGCCTAATATTCATGTGCTGGACTCTGAATCAAGCTGTCCATGTGCAAGTCCCTGGCTGGGGTCATTGTGTTGTGTTCTCGGGTGAAGACACTCCACTCTCAAAGTACCTCTCTCCACCTGGATTTGAAATGGGTGCCACCAAATTTAATGCCTGGGAATAGACCTTTTTACCGATACGGCGGCCATCTTGAATTCCGAGGAAATTATGGGATGCCCAGGGGGCAGATGAGAAATAATTAAAAAGAATACTGTGGCGTGATAACTTTTAACAATAATTTTTCGATAACCATAGGAACAACTGCCAAATATTGTGACGGAAAGATGTAACGCTTGTAATATTTGTTATGGAATATGAGAAACAAGCAGTCAAAATTTATCCTGAAAGCTGTGTATACGATAAATTTTCCAGCGATTGCCCCCTCGGCAGCCCATAATTTCTCAGTCAAAACAATAGAATTCAAGATGGCCGCCGTATCGGTAAAAAGGTCTATTATACCGCGATGGACTAGCATCCCATCCAGGGGGGAGTAGAAATACTCATTTCATTGATGGTTTGAGATAAGTTCTAGCCGTATCGGCCACTTGGCCTGATGCAGAATAAACCTTGCCTAACCTTACAAACTGTATTACTGAACATAATCTTGAATCTTAGATACATGTAGTTATAGAAATGAACCCAAAATGCCTTAGTGAAAAAAAAGCAAAAACACAACAAAACTGTGAATTTTTTTATGAATACTTTGATAAAGATTTGTACTTGCCTGATATCATCACTTCATTACTTGAAACGTTGACATTTAATTTGAGATCCCCTTTAACAGTGTATTTATGTTATGGGCTCTTAAGCATTGTATCACAAGAAGGACTGTTGTCAATGTACATGTCTTATAATGATATAATAATATACCAGTTTAGTGAGGCTCAACCTGATAAATTATTTTTGTTTTCCTTCAGACGAGAGAGGGCTGGGGTTGAGTATCATAGGCCTTGGTGTTGGTACAGACACGGGGGTGGAGAAGCTGGGGATTTTTGTCAAGTCACTCACAGAGGGTGGGGCGGCTGCATTGGATGGCAGGTTAGTCTATAAGAGTCTAGCACGTTACCCATTAACGTCTCTCTCTGAAGCAATAAAAGATTGTTGATTTATAGGTTTCAAAGATTTTTAAAATGTTTCCCTGGTTGCAAACACTCGAAACATTTGATTGTAGTTTGCAGTAGACTTCAGGAGCTTCATTAGAGCTTTGTTATTTCAACCAAATGTATTTCTTGTTAAATTAACATTCTCTTCTGGAGGAATTGTTTAGATGTTATAAAGTTTTGCGTTCTCAACAGATGGGCGACAGCACACAATTTGGATAGCAATAAAAGTTAACTTTTAGAGAACCCCTATTGATATATCCAAGTCAATATTTTTCATGAACACAATCTTTTTGTTGTTCATTTATTTATTAGTACACAGCGTTTTTGTTTTTAGCCTTTTTGTTGCTTTTAAACAAAAGTTGATAACTTGAGTTCATACTTTCTGTTCAGAACCACTTGTTTAAAGTGCCCGTGTCATCAAAATTTTTATTTTCCCATCTGATTCTTTGTTTCATGCAATGAACTTCTGCGAAAAAATTTTTCGATTTGGATAAAAAGCGATTTTTTTATGAAGTTTTAAAAACCTGAAAATCCTATTTTCTTGCGGTCGACCCGTGCCGCTGATCACAGCATCGACATGCTCAGAATTGTGACGTAGATTCAGGAACGCGTGAGTTCAGGCTTGACTTATCTCACTTGTTCTACCTCTGCAAATTTTTTTTTTTAACCCAAAATAAGGTGGGGGCCCGGGCTCATTTTGTATGAGGCACTAACTTACATTTACAGAGATAAAACAAGCCTGAGTAGAGCCTGAAGTCACGTGTTCCTTAATCTACGTCACGAATGGTCGACCAAAATGGCGGCAAATTTGAACGATTTAAAAACTTCTTAAAAAGATTGCATTTTTTCCAAATCGAATTTTTCTTTCGCAGAAGTTCATTGGGTGATATATAGAATCAGATAAGAAAATAAAAAAAATTGACGACATGGGCACTTTAAATGTCAATCAAGATATTGAAGGTAGCCAAGGAAAAACCAAGTTTTCTGGTGGCCAACTTTTCTGGTTAAATCAGCCACAGTGCAGGAAGTACGTATGATGATCATTGCTCAATCATTTAATTTCAGAATACAGGTGAATGATCAGATCATTGAGGTGGATGGAATTTCCCTGGTTGGAGTAACACAGCAGTTTGCTGCACAGACTTTAAAAAATACTAGTGGGATAGTAAGGTAAGGGAAATTTGAATATCACTATCCCAGTAGAAGTTACCAGCATTCTAAATACCATTTTCATGGTATATAGGTGGAACAGACATGCACGTGTGGTGTTTGCCATTTTGAAATTAATTTTGATCAGTGGTAGTGGTAACTGACAATTTTGGCTTGACCAACCGGAAAATTTTTGAAATAAATGGAATGTCTTGATAGATATAGTAGTCCAAAATTTATTAACTGAAATATCTGAGTGGAAGTGTGCTTACCATTTGCAATTTCTTGCAATTATGATCAGGTTGAACTTGTCGTAGTAGTCTCTTTTGGTACAGTAAATTGGGTTTCTGTGAATAAATGGTAAATGACTAACTGCAACACTGGAACTGTGTCTGGTTGTACAATTGGTCCTCCAACATTGAATTTCATGAACTAAAAACATTCCGAGTTAAACCTGTATCACATTAAAAGTGTTGGGCTGAAAGCTCTTGGGACATGTAATTATGCTATACCCTTTTTAATATGATGAATTGATTTTTGTTTTTAGCACAATCAGAAACTGATAAGTGGTTATGTTGATAAGGCAAATATGGCTTTGTCCTTACCATGCACCATTCAGTACATGTTTATTCTTTTTGACACCTCTCTATATAATGGCCAATAAATGCTACCCCAGTGTGGCAATCAGATAGAGGGTCAACAGAATGTGATCAACCAAATAACTGAGTGTATTTGTTGTAGGTCAAAATGAAATTCAGGTTAAAATGAAATTCCTTTGTCTCTTAACCCTAATTATTATTCAAGGATCATGAATAATTGGGGTTAGAAGACAAAGGAAATGGAGAGTCAAACTAGGTTAAAATCATTTTAACCTGAATTTCATTTTGACCTACAACATAATTATTATTTTCTTTTTTCTGCACTTCTGGATACTGCAGGTTTCTTATGGGCAGAGACAAGAGCCGAGCTCACTTACATATATCACACAGAATTGACCCAAATGTTGAACAGCGGCTTGAAGATCTTAAACAAAAGTTAATTGAGGTGGGCTTTTCATGAAACTATAAAATGTGTTTCCTGTCTGTGGGTTAAGGGACTCTGTGTAGGACTGTGTAGGATGCTTGTCAAAATTTGAAAAATAACTTAAAATGCTGTAGAATCCATTGGCTAGTGCAATGGCTATATCTGAGTCAAAAATCATTTCTTTGATAATAAAGGTTCCTGATTACCAGTGGCAGATGTTGAAAACATCCCCTTTAGAAGAGGTGCCATAATTTGTAGCAACTGTGAGAATTTGAAACAGGACACCCTAAGAGGTGCAAAACATGATGTTTAGCCCAAATTAGAGGAGCAGTGCCATATAACAAGCTTTCTCTGTCCCTCTACTCTCCCTCCTCTGGCTCTGGATTATAAACATACATGTACATTTGTACTATATTTTGTAGTCATCATTATTATTATTATTATCATTATTATTACTAGCATTATTATTATTACTATTATCATTATTATTATTATTACTTTTATACTCGGGGCGTTTTATGGACACTGGTTTAGCCATCATTAGTATAATTCGTTTGTATGATTTTAATATCTCTGCATCATGGAATTCGTCATTTTAATTAGAATTTTGAATTTTTATTAACAATAATTATCTCTATTTCTTTTATGTAAGTAAGTTATTTTTTAAATTGTGAATAAAGTTGTGTGTTATTATTATTATTATTTCATTTACAGGCAGAGACAAAAGCAGAAGAAGCAGCGAAAAGAGCTTCACTGGCCGAGAAAATGGTCCAATTGCAGGCAAACATGCAAAAACCTGTAAGTGTTATGAAATCACAATTTGTTGTTTCAGAAAATATACATACCCCTCTCACAGAGGTTTTTTTTGGTTAGACCCCCCCTCTCTAATCCCTCTAAAATTCAAGTTTTAAATGTAGTTCATAGCTACTTTCCTGTAAAAATATGGGTTTAGAGACTCCCTGTGACCTCCTTTGAATTTCCAGTGACCTAGCTCCTTGTGGTGGGTATAGGCATTTTCTGGAACCGCACAATGCTGAGATTTGACATGGCTGAGGTGTATAGTAGTGATACAATTCATATAAAGATATTGAAGCTGTGTTTGGCAAACATTTCTTGCAAAGAGAGTTGTGGAGGACATTGAGATTAATCAGGCTGAGAAAGTGCTTGCAGTATTGTTTTAATGTTTAAAATTCTCTCAGTGGACAGTGTACATACAGTGTACAGTTCATTAATAATTGAGAGATCTCTTACATGATTCTCCAGGAACCAGCTGTTGAACAAACCAATGATGAAGAAAAGAAGGCACAGAAAGTTGTAGCTGAAATGACTGACAAGGTGCTCATGTTAGAATCAGACCTGGCTGTGTCTGAAGCAGAGAATGACGACATGGTACGACAGCTGGAGGAAAGCAAAGGGTTGTACCTAATCTTGGAGAAGAAATACCACATTACCAAAAATAAACTGAAGGAACTGGAAGACAGGTAAGCATTGACTAGCTTATGTTATAGTACTAATATATAATTATAGTTTTACATGGACACAGGCATTGAGTCACTGCACTGTGTTTTGCACCTGGTTTTCTATTATGTTCATGGTGTACAAATGTATACACGTACATGTACAGCTGTATGGCCAGACAGCCAGTTCTTCATCTGCCTTTGTATATGTGTGTCTGTACATTGGTTCATCGATTTGCAAGCATGTGCACCTGACCATCGGAGGAGGCGCGATGGCCTCATGGTTAGTACGCTCGACTCTGGAGCGAGCGCTCCAGGTTCGAGCCCTGGCTGGGGACATTGTGTTGTGTTCTTGGGCAAGACACTAACCCTTTACTCTCACGGTGCCTCTCTCCACCCAGGTGTATAAATGGGTACCGGCGAATTTAATGCTGGGGGTAACCCTGAGATGGACTAGCATCCCATCCAGGGGGGAGTAGAAATATTCCTAGTCGCTTCATGCTACTGAAACCGGGATAAGCTCCGGCCTGATGAGCCACTAGGCTTGTATGCAGACTTTACCTTACCACCTGACCATCAGAGGCATGGTGGCCTAATGGTTAGCCTGCAAACGCAGACGTATTTCCGGCTGTCACTGGTTCCGCCGAAAATAACGTCTGCGAACTCGAGCCACGAGAGCGATTTCCGTGACGTCAGCTCTTGTAAACCAATCACATTTCACCTTGCATATCCGAAGAGGTAACACGTAGAAATCGTGCGTGGAGCTCTCGCAAACGCGTGTTAAAAAATGGCGGAGGATGCGTTCAGGAAAGTGTGCGATGTTTTCGGGTTTGATAGCCTCAATAAGCATCAAGAGGAAGCCTTGCGATTTGTTTTTGTTAATCTTCCAACTGTTGTATTTCAGGCTTTGCCCATTGTAAAATGAGGTTGACTAGCCTACACGACTCCTACGGTTCGTGACATTTGTACATTTGCCGTTCTCTGTGCGGTCTTTCGGCCTTTTTGTTGCTTCACTCGTGTTTATGAAGGGCACTTCATGTTGTGTTATAAAGATTAATTTTTAGTAGAGCTGAGCCGTTAGACTGTGCTATAGCAAAGTCTGCATAGTTTCCGCTGTTATCGGCATGTCGCTTTGCAGAGTTTGACACCTCTGTAATTTGCCCTGTGTTTATGCATTGTTTAGACTCATTTCTAATGCAAGATATGTCTCCAAGAATTTGCTTGCATCATATATTGTGACGCCGGGCAACACAGATAACGCAGTCAACAGACTTGCGCGTAAACAGCTACATTTGCATCATGTGGTGTCAGAACGAACAAAAGGAGGAATAAAACAATACATCGAGCTCGAGAAACATAACCTCGATCAGATATATGCAAACAACATAAGAACGTCTCTAGACAAACGTATAGCTTTCTCGAAGTAAAGCTACGGCGTCTCCGAAGAAAAACGTACGAGGACAAATATGATATCCGTGATAAGAATCTACATACTGTACTTGCACGCAGTTTTAATCAAACAGCCGGGCCCAGCGTCATTTGGGAAATCTTGTTTGATTTCATTTTCAATTTCTCCTACTCTGTCCAAAGCTCTTTTGTAGCGAAGCAGACGATTATAACATTTGGTGCAGCAAATGGTGGCAAGATCGCTCCCGACGTAGACGGACAGATCGACTTCAGTTCAACGCAGAATTAATGAGTGAATTGCCACTGTACTTTTTCCAAACACCTTTATCTTTTCTTCACTGGAAACGTTTGCCTTGCAAAGAAACCAAACCTCGGAAGTTAAAATCTTGTTCGGTGTTTCAATGGCGCTCATTGCGAACGAGTTCCAGTTCTAAAATATTATCGCCGGTTCCCGCGGAGTCGCGCGTGTACGCGAGTGTCATATTCCATCAGTGAATTTTATTGGTCAACAACAAAACAAAAGTTTTGACGTCACGGAAATCAATCTCTGGCTCGAGTTCGCAGACGCTATTTTCGGCGGAACCAGTGACAGCCGGAAATACGTCTGCGTTCGCAGGCTACCTAATGGTAAGCGTGCTTGACTTCTGATCGACTTCTTGTCAGTGTTTGAGCCCTGGCTGGGGTCACTGAGTTGTGTCTGGGGCAAGACATTTACATGTGCTCTACAGTAGCCAGTAACCCTGTGATGGACTAGCATCCCATCCAGGAGGGAGGTAGAAATACTCCCAGTCACTTAATGCTCCAGAAATCAGGATAAGCTCCGGCTGTAAGGGGTGGCCTGAAGCAGACGTTTTACCTACATGTACATGTACCATCAACCATGCATCTGTGGCTATTCATCCACCAGTTGTTGGTTCAGCAATAGTTCATTTACAATTTAAATTAAGTTGCTCTGTACTTATGGCCATTGAACCATCTTTATAACCATCTTTATAACTTGATCAGTGTGTATAAACTGCTAAATTATAAATCCAATCTTGTTTTTGAGTGTAACTGTTTCCTCTTGCTTTGTTATTTTTTTCATATTTTTTTCTCTTGCTTTGTTATGGAGATGCTCTAAATTGTTCTTTTCAAACTAGGGAACAAGCAAATACCGTTGCTGCTGAGAGATCTGCTGTTGATATTAAGTTATTGCAAGATAAGGTTTGTGCTAAATTCATGTGTTGTGTCCGTATTGTCCCTCTTCAAAAGTAATTTCGTAGGTTGGGTAGATGAAGTGTTCCAGGAAAGATAGGGATGTCTGGTCAAAATACACCCTTCACAAGGTTTGCTGCCTGACCCAACAACTTAATAGAAAACTTCTGATGATTTTACAAGGCTCGTACAGGTATTTAGTGACCCATCGGAATTCCCCATCGACACCTTACCTGTGCAATTTGTCCTAGACCTGTTACTGTTCAACAGATGCATAAGACAAACATGTCTGTGAAACTAAATGTATGCTTTTCAATTATACTAATTATTATTATTGCATAAATGTATAATAATTATACATTTATGCAATAATAACAATAATCAGTATAATTGAAAAGCATAATTTTTAATAATTATTATTAAAAATTATTTCAATAATTATTGTTATTTTAGACATAGGGCCTACACATGATTGTATGTCTACCAAGGCATTTGAAGCAAAAATTAAACTTTACTATAAAACATCAGTTTCCTTTCAATTTAAATTGGTGATAAGTTTGAGAATTAAAGACAGAGCTCATCTGTTTTCCATTCCAGGTCAAAGAGCTTGAAAAACAGCTCCAACAAGCAACTTCAGGGAAAGAATCAAAACAGAGGGAAGAGAAAATCTCGACTGTTGTATTTAGGAAAGAGGAACAGAAAACATCGCCAACTGGTAAAGAGCGACAAGAAGTCCAAGAGGAAGTAATTGAGAATGGACTTGTGTCTGAGGTCGAGAAAGCATTATCAAATTTCCAGCTTAGTTGGGATTCACAAAGAAAAGAAGATGCAAAAGGTAACTTGAGAGTGATCACTGAGTGATCATGTTATTTCTCCCATGGATAACTTCCTTGTTTCTCTTTTCATTAGAGCCTGTAACAGAGAGCAAGTCTCAACATGCTGTGGATCTTAACTGTGTCCCAGAGACACAGACACTTAGCAATGAGTATCTTCTGGAAAAGAAAAGACTTGCTGAAGCACAACAAAAGAAGCATAAGCCTACTCGTGCAAGCTGGGCCAAGTCTCTGGATGATGACAGTGATGTAAGATGCATGAGGGTTGGAATTAAGTCACAAAATATAATCAATAGAAATTTTTTCTCCTCTGTATTTTACAATGCAATCCCCACAATACATGCTCTTTTTTAATGAACTTCTGGGATAAGGGTTGTGCTTGTTTATGCCAGAGTTTTTATCTCCTCACTAGCGTAAATTTATTAAAAGTTGAATTCAAGCACCCAATTAATAACTGAAGTAATCATTGATTGTTATTAGTGTCCTTAATTGCTATACATATGTGGTAGCATTTAGACAAGGGGGAGGTAGGTATTTTTCTCAAACTACACATTATAGATAGGTGCTTAAGAACCAAAGATGTAGATAGTGTTCAAGTGTATGAACTTGAGGATTGAATCTGTTACTGTAACTCATTGTGTACCGTTCTGAACCAAACCTACAGAGTATGCAGAAATTGTACAACTCATGTAGTACTTCATTGGCAACAATAAGTATTTATCATTCAATGCATTTTTCCCTTTTCATTGGCCGAGAGCCCGCCATGTGACCTGCAAATAACTGCCTGCAAATAATGGTCTGCTCATGCGTAGTACTGTCTAAATGTGTTTTGCTGCAAATAATATTCTGCTCATGCGTGATTGAAACCACGCTCTTGTGTGAAAAATGGCAGATCGCTTCCTGAGCTGTCAGAGAGTGATTTAAATATGAAGACAAACTTGGTGACAAATGATAAAACAATTAATGAATGTCAGTGTCTCGCAAATCAATTACATGTAATTGCCTCGGCCCTTGCTTGGGCAAATAATTGATCTGCTTGCCACTGATAAATCACGATATTTTGCTCAACCTTGTCCAATAATCGTTAATTATTGATTTCCCACTTATTTCGCTTTAGATGTTTGGAGACCATGAGGCATCTGATGAAGGTGAAGAGGAGGTCTCCTCGAAGAATACCTCGGAAAGTGAGGGGCACAGCAGCCCCCCAAAAGGTCCAGGGCTTGTACTTCCATCGTTTCCAGTTGGAGGTTTCAAACTCCGCTCCACAGGGAAAAACCTGTATGATGAATCAGCAAGCAAGGACAGCGATTCACCTCCTCAGGAGATACGGGCAAGCTTCCCTCTGTCCCACAAGGAGGAGACACGTAACGTTGTGGTAGAGAATCTTTTGGAGAAGCAGTTGTCAAAGGCTGACATCAAAGTATCGTCTTTGCCGACAACCGCGCTTGATCGGATGGACAGAGAGACACGGGAGCCGGTAGATGAGGAGGATTCTGAGCGTTTCTCAGGATCCACAAACTCTTTAGATGAGATTGAAGAGGCAACGAGAAGAGTAAGGAAGCCTTATTTTCAATAGACGGATTTGTCTACCGTATTGTGTTACATGTACTTTACATCCTTGTTGCCACCCAATTCAGATCATGTGATGATGATTCATTTGGGAGGTTACAATAAATTAATTAATAAATAAATTATTGCTCTGTTTGCACATACCCTAAAACACTCAATTGGACAATTGGAACCTCACATGATCTGAATTGGGTGGCAATAAGGATTTAAACAAGGATGCATCCTGGACAGTCTTGATGCCGAACCATTAAATTCTTACAGTGTTGCTGTGTACACTGTTTTGCACTGTGTATGTTGTTTTTTTAAGTCCATGAAGACTCTAATACATTTATTTCACTGTTTCTCAGATTGACTCAGACCTAGCCTCGTCCCAGGCTTCCTCTCGTGGCTCTTCCCCATTCCTCCCTCCAGCCATGCCCCTGTTACAAATGAAGAGTGTTCCAGTAATGGAGTCATACAATGAAGCTGCTATTGATGTCCCCCCTGAATTACTGGTCGCAAGTGGACAAACAGACTCGGCGAGAAGCTCTCCAGTTTTATCGTCAAATGTGGATGGACAGTCACCAGTCAGTAGTCCCTTGTCAGACACGCAGTCTCCTGGAGCGGCTCAACTGATCTCAGACTGGGACACAGACCAGGTGGGTGACAGACGGACAGAATGACGTACTGACAGACTGACTAACCAACCACATGACCAACCGATCAACAGACAGACAGAATGACATACTGACAGATACACTAACCAACTACAGGATCAACTGACCAACAGACAGACACAGACTGACAGAAGACAGACTGACTGAATTGACTGATTGACAGGCTGACAAACTGACAGACAGAGACAGACTGATGGATTGGCAGACTGACAGACAGAATCGCAGATTGACTGACAGATAGACATTCAGTCTAACTGACAAACCGGTATAATTATTTATTGTACTTCCCACCGCGTTGTGAACGAACGTAGGCCAGTTTCTACAAAACTTCAGTACAATTGTGTCACAAGCATTTGAGTCCAGTTACTAATTGGTTTAAATCTCCCTTTGCTGTCCAGGTGTATTCATGGTTAATCGCCAGTGACCTGGAGGAGTATGCAGAAGAATTCAGTAATAAAAATATTGACGGCAAACAGTTGTTGAACTTAGATGGTTCAAGACTCAAGGTACTGTAGACTGGATAGATAGCTGTCTATCCTTCTCACGCATTCATTGTCGATTATTATTATTATTAGTTTAAAATTTTATAAAACTAAGCTGCAAATCTTTGAGACTTTTTCAAGTTTTTCTGTATCTTTTACTTCTTGCTCTCCAACCCTTGGCAGGTAATAATGTCTCTTCTTGCCTTTCTCCTCCACAACACGGTTGTTTAAATTTCCTTTCAGGCATCTCCAACCACTGCATATATTATACAAGAGCAGTCGTGGAAACCAGTCTCGTTTTTCGCTTATCCGGACAAACACTTTCAAAAGAGTTGTCAGTTCGTATATCAAAGCACAATGCCAACAGTCACAGACTCTAGCTTAATGATAGATCAAAGTGTGAATTCTCCTTACAAATTGCTAAGCACTTCTTTCAATGTCAGTTCTAAGATTTTGGCGATAGATCAAGACGGCAATATCTCCTTCAGTGAAGTTGATGGCTTTTTTTATTCTCGGGACCTGTTTGTTTGATAATGTACTGATGTTGTAGAGAGATGTTAGACGTTGATAGTTCTTGTTTCAATTTCCCAGGCCATGGGAGTGAGTCAGAATCACAGAGCGATCATCAAGAAGAAAGTGAAAGAGATGAAAGCAGAGATGGAGCGAGAACAGAAGGCGAGAAAACAGCGAGAGAAGGAACAGAAGACCGGTAAGAAAGAAGGAAAGTTTGAGAAAATGGGATTCATGAAAAAGAAAGGCGTCTACAACATAAACAACTAATGCCTAGTGCGGAACATGCGATGAGCTGTTGTTGCAGCTTTATTTGCATACAGTTCATAGTGCCCTGGAGCACATTCGACAATCGGCTTAGCTGTCGTTAGCTCGGATAATCTTCGGACATCTTCGGCGTCGTTGGCTTTTGTACGTGGAGAAGATCCGTTGCCCCTGGAATGTGGTTGATGTCGATAGTGTATTATATGAGACTTTTATACCAAAAAAAAAAAAATAGTAAAAAGAATATATAGAAATGAAATGCAAATGTAATAACAGGAATTACATTGAAACCCTGGGATTATTATAGTTACCTCAGAGTGTCATTGTGAAGACATGTTAACTTACATTTCACGTTAGACTTGTAGAAGCGATTTGTTTCCCGGCAAATATTTCATGAAATTTTATAGCTATTCGTGATGCCACGCGCGCTCTTATTCGTTGCGTGACAGCAATTCGCTTCAAACATTCTATTGATTTGTCACGCAATCATTCCTTCTTAGTTTAGATCTTGTACCGCGAAAGTATACGGGTCAAGGCTTAAGCTTGAGATTCTCGATTTTCGAGCATTCAATCCAAATCTTAATCATTTTGTACATCGACGCATAGATTAAGAATTATTCATTGGCTTCCCATATTACATTTATATGTACATCAATTTGTTTTTTTTTTACAATAATTAACGATTCGTGATTTTTTTTATGAAATCACATTACGCATATGAAACATTTTGTAAGCAAGTACGACGATTAAACAGGAAGAGAAATCCTGCGAAAGTTATCCATGATTCGGTGGAGAATGATACAATAAAGTTCAACTGAGTTCTTCGAAAGAATTTTGTTACCTAGAAATGTATTACATGTAACTTAAAAAATTCGACGTGATATAGTTATAAAAAGTAAAATTTATTTCACAAGTAAATAAAGATTTGATTAAGTTTCCATTTCTTTCTTTAGTAATGGATCTTTTCTGATCGTTATTATATAGTTTGTCTTCTCTTTTAATAAAGCTTTTCCTACTTTTCCATTGGCTGAATTTTGACCTCAACTGCGTCTACTAAACAATTAAATTATGAGCTCGAGATTTCTATCGCGTGTTATAGTTCACCACTAAATTTTCTCCGATTCTTATTGGTCTAAATTGATCACGTGACGCGATAGTGTTCATCCGCGGAGAGACACTATCATCCCATAGTGCCCGTCCGCGGAAAACGCCCGGATGGATAGTAGTCGTCCGTGAAAATTATCTGTAAACAAGCGGGTTTGTAGAAAAATAAACAGCTGAAATTGTATGAAGGGGGTTTTGTCTGTTTTCCTACTCAAATTTTTCATTTGGCTTTTACAGCTTTCATCTCAAAAAGTTGAAAATAGTTCTTGATTGAGTCTGATTGATTTTTGAACTAGCACGCGGAAGAAACTTTAGTGGTGAACAACAAAGACAATAGAGTGTTTGTCTCGGAACTATCAATCTGATTGTTGCCCCTTGGAAATTTGATGTTCTTAAAACTAGCATATTTGCCCTCGAAGCTTCGCTTCTCGGGCAAATATTTGTTTTAAGGACATCAAGTTTCCGCGGGGCAACTATCAGCCGATAGTTCCTCGACAGAAACACTATTGTTTAAATAGTTGACGAGGGCGTAGCCCGAGTCAACTATCACGCGATAGAAACCGAGAGCGAATGACCTAATTGTCGTTCAAAACTCTTTCTAAATCCACTTCAAAGACACTTAAAAAGACACAAAGAAGCGGCCCACAGTGGACTAGGCTACTCACTATCTACAACAGAATAGAACGTGAGTAGCTTAGCCAATCAGCGAACGGTATTCGTGATAGAACGCTAGTAGATTTATACTAAAGACGTTTATCGACTGTTAGTTCAATCGTGAGGCGATTCCTTGTCCTTGGTGATTGTCAGCTCCAAAATGGTCCTGAAGGAAAGAAAACGATACAGATTACTTGAGAATTCCTTGACTGATTTAATTTGACACTCACTACACTTATCTAGAGCAAACTTAACCTAGGCTACGCGAAATGACTGAGAGATAAACGTCAAGCTTGTGTAAAATGAACCTTAGACTGTTCAACACTGTACACAAAATCAAATGTCTGATGAAACTCCAGTTGGCACCAAAAAGCGAGGCATACAGTAAGAAACTAACTAGTTATCCCCCTGGGATACTCCCAGAATAAATCGGAAGGGCGTGTGCGACCGGCTTCATAAAATACTTGCGGTATTTAAGACCAAAATCTGTGATTTTCCCAACCCTATTTATGACCTGATCAAAAATTCGATACCCTATTTAATACCTGACTCTTAAAAGCAGTACCCTGTTTTCAGACCGATGTTAAAGGCATTGTGAAGAGCTTTTGTTGATGGTCTTATCGAATTCAAGACGAGAGTACTATACTAAAACATTAACCATCGAAAAACGTCAGCAAGTGCTTGGGACTTAAGATAAAAAGTGATTATGCAAGTTTGTTCAAGTAATTATATCATAAAGTATGCTAGCACAATCTGTAAAAGCCTACCCGGCTGGTTACACGCCTCAGAGTTATTATGAAAACGAGCACCTCGCTGGTTCAGTATGTTCAATTGCCTTGACTTGATTTTATAATAGAATTTCTTTGCTTAAACGATTCTGTCACGTGATACTGGTACCACGTGGTACCATTTTCAGCCAATGAAACCGTATGAAAGTAAAGAGGTGGGTTACACGGCTATAAAAGGAGAACGCTTATTCATCTTACATGGCGCCGTACACGAAGAGGACAATAGCTATGAGAAGCGCTGTGGCTGAATCCAGATAGCAGATTTTCGGGTTTTTATCACAAACCACGTCACTGGCAATCATCCCAAGAGTCATCACGCCTCCAGCTAGGGAGTTTATAGCTGAAAAAATAAAGAACAAAATCGGACCATGTCAAGGCGGAATATTAGGCCATTTTACAGTTGTGTGCTTAGTTACCTGGCCATGAATGCAAGCGAGGCTGGAGGTGACCTTGCTTTGATACAGACCTTCAAGCTTTTCTCATGTAAATGTAAACTAGTTAGCATGAGAACAACTTGATTTGCACAATAAAAGCAGAAAGGTCTGTATCAAAAACAAGGTCAACTCCAGCCTCGCTGCCAGTCAGAGGCCAGGTCACTTTGCCAACAACTGTAAAATGGTCTATTTCAATAGTCTGCCTTCGTCGCAATTTCGTTGTGTGACGGACTCAAAATCCCTGCTAAGTGGACTTTGCACTGCCACGTAATCAAAGATAAGAATCTGAAGATGTGATAGATGATTGATATATAAAAAACCTCGCGAAGATTTAGGTCTGTGCGATGTTTCATTTGCGCGTTATTCGGAAAAGTGTTTCACCCAAATTTATAAAGCTTTGTATGGAGACGCCATGTTGGTGCTCCCGAGAACTGTTCAGTCAGCAAACCTTGAGCGATAACTCATCTTTTGAGCTACGCGAGAGCCTTCTCGGGTCGCCATTTTAATGTCACGCAACGCATAAACTTGGAAATTCAAACGTCCTCTATAACAAAACGAAGAACCCTGTCGAGCTTAAACGTTGTAAAACGTCAAGTTCTTAGAGGCTCTTATATCTGATGAAACTAAAACTTCAGGAGAATTGGCAATTTTTAATTTTGGAAAACGATTGACACGGGAAAAACTGAAAAAGTTAGGTCAAACTTTTAAAATGCGCAAACTGTGACGAAGCTTTTTTAATCTTTTACTCACAAGCAATGATCACTTTCATCTTATTGAAGACAGGATGTTTGCTCTCAGCAGTACGTACTAAGAGCATAATTATGCTCTGTAAGCTAAACTTAAGTCACTCGACAGAATATCCGACCATTGTGTGTTGACGTCACTTGATTCAGTCACGCCTTGAACTAAGGTCGTACCCAGTATCCTTCGCTTTTTTACCAAGGGGGGTGAAGGGCACTGGGACCAAGCTTTCAGTAATACTAAATAAAACAGCTAGAACAGCAACTTTTCATCTCAAAAGCCTAAATTTCGTAGAGGCGATGAGTTTTGTGATGAGGTGATTCTAATTTCGAGCAGCTCTTTTCATTTAAAAAACAACCTTTAGGATTGATCATGTAAGGTAAACGTCTTCATGTATACTGCACCATCTGTCCTCATTGCTCTGCTGTGAACTTTGTTCGCTATGAGAAACTTGGAGCACGTCAGAAATAGAAGGAAGAGAAAACTGCCAACTGATAACATTTCCATCACAAACTCCTGCAATAAAGACAGATTTTTCAATGAATTCCATGTTTGCAGTCCGTTCCAATCCTCAGTGTTGCTAATCCGAGCAATAGCATGTCAGCGATGCCGCCTAAGCATCGCTTGAAGAGACTATTGCTACTCCCCCTGGATGGGGTTTAGTTCGTTATGGTGTGCGCTTACAACTCACTACGAACTCCTTGGGGGGGAGGACACTGTGAGAGTCAAGTGTCTCTCCCCAAGATCATTATCATTATCATTATCATTATTATTATCACTATCATAATCATTATCATTATTATAATTATTATTAATGATGACTATAAACAACAAAAACGAAAAAAGAAAAAGACTGAGGCAAGTTGCTCGGTTTTAACTGTTATTAGTGACTGCCCTGTGAGGATTGCGAAAGTTCCGGACTCGTTCTTGGGATCCATACCTTACTCGGTTTACTGTCCACTGCTAAACTGTACAGTGCTTTAGCCACTATAGCAAAGGCTGAAACGATGAAACAACTTGCGATTGCTATACATGCCCTGAAAATTATGAAAAAAAGAAAACATTTAGAGCAAAACCAAGAAAATAAGCCGAGCAATCGCTTTTACTGTGGTCTTTACCAAAAGATAGCAATCGCACTGTTAATTGGTGAGATCACAAACAAGCTAAGAGTATTACTTTTACAATCATGCCATGATTGGCTGTAAACTATCAGGTGGACCGAAAAAATACAGATACCTGTAGTTTACTGATTCAAGGAATTTTTAAAAAGAACAACTTTCTAGCATCAGCTATAGGCCATTCCAAAATTGCGCAGGGAACTGGGGCGAGTTTCAAATTTCAACCAATCGATAAACTGACACCACCACATGAAAGATCACGTTAAGAGTAGTTATTTGACCAAGTTTGATGCTTTTAGGAAAAACAACGAGATCAAGTTATAGACCTTGAAACATGGTTCAAAATCCATACAAACGTCTCTAATGTTGAGTGACTAACTGCAAGGGACCACATACGATAAGCGCTGCCAACGTAGGATCTGCAAGAGACCTGATCAGCCCCCCCCCCCCCCCCCCAAAAAAAAAAGTCTAAAGACGATAGACTGCAAGGCTGATACTACGTGAAAAACGTTTCGAGACACCAACGTGACAAGAACCGATAAAGGAGGATCGCAACAGTGGACCTGATCTTAAGGTCTCTATTGTCTCTAATGTTGAGACAGCGTCTCCCAAAACCATATAAACTCTTAAAAATTTTTATGATTTCTGTGATACTCTTAAAATCGGCAAACATGCGTGATTTTTATTTCAGCTTCTTTCAAATGGTAGTTGAATGACGGGATTTTTCAGTTGTCACAAAACTTGTAAAAAATTTGAAGAGTTAGATGGTTTTGGGGGACGCTGTCTCAACATTAGAGACGTTTGTATGGATTTTGAACCATGTTTCAAGGTCTATAACTTGGTCTCTGTTCACCCTAAAAGCATCAAACTTGGTCAAATGACTTCTCTCAACGCGATCTTTCATGTGGTGGTGTCAGTTTATCGATTTGTTAAAATTTGAAACTCGCCCCAGTTTCCTGCGCGATTTCGGAATGGCCTATTGAGTTTTAAAATTTTGTTGACGTCAAATTCAAACCAGCTAAATACTTATCTAGAGCCCAGATCTCCTACGACTAAGTTTCAAGTAGAGTGAGATCTGGGTACAAGGTCAGTTAAATACAACCTCGACCCAGTGTATTTTCGGATTTCAGCGTCGCGAAGACTCTGGCTATGAGTTCTCAACAAATACCTACCTTCTTTCTCGTTCAAACGAATTTGTCTCGCGGCTCTCTCTTACGGAAAATCGCCACAGCACTACCAATGAACTAAGAGAATCCAGCACAGCTGCAAGCTGTAAACCAATCGATAATGTATTTCTGTGAGGTGGTAAATTAGATTGTGTTGTATTATTTCCCATAATTGGGATAATCAGACATTTATAAACCACTCCTTGTGAATATCAGACCACTTGATGCTGACCAGTTTACCGTGGAGGCCATTTTGCCTTATTATAATTATTGTTGTGCAGAATAGCATCTGATATTTTTTACGTTTATTCTCTGGCTTTCATGGTTTGATGAAGTTTTTTTTCTGGCTCCTCCTCTCTTATGACCCGCCGGCATTCTCATTTTCTTGATGTGAACAACCTCGATTGCTGGCAGCTCCTCCACTATTTGTTGGGAATTATTACTTGTGTCCTTTACTTGTGATATTTAGAAACGTTTCCTAATCGCGCGGAGCAAAGCGAAAGAGAAATACCATTTTATTAAGTGGAAATTTTACTGCGAGTCGAATTAGAATTTGGATTACTAGCTCTAAACGGCAGGAAATTGTGTCGCAACAGAGTGTTATCGGTATGTTTGTAAATTAAAATTTCTGTAGGTTCACTTCTATGCTCGAAGATGTATTAAGTTTGCCTTTATTTAAATAAAATAAAGAATTCTAATAATAGGAAAATGACGTTTTATGGCCATTTTAGGTCATTATCTTCAGGCAATTTGTAAATGGTTTAAAACCCGTCGAAAACCACTGAGAACTTCAGTGTAATAAATTTATTTTTAACGTAAAACGTCAAGAAAAGTCATTATTGACTGTCTCGTATGTCGTATTCACAGGTAACTAGGATATTTTTGGAATCGTAATTAGTGTTTTGAACAAACCGTTCGTTTTGTTTGACAGGAATTAGTGATTTGTTTGCTCAAATCAGGCTGCACTGTGAATAACGTATTATTTAAAAAAAACTATTTGTTCTTCGTTCAGTCTGAATTAGTCTTAAAACAGCACGAAATTTTACATTTTTATATCTAATCACTTCAGTAATTTACGGACGGATTTGAAACAACCTATAGTTTCATAAACATTGCCTGCTCTTTTGGGAAATTTCTTCAATCATCACAGCAGAATTAGGCCGATAGAAGTGTCAGCTGTGTTTAGCAAGCTACAGCTGTGCAATTCCCAAAATATAGAATTCAAGTTGCTTTTTAATTTACACTAGATGGCGTATTCCTCAAAATGAAACTTACAGGCATGGGTAACCAATACACAAATTGGGCCGAAGAATTATTCATGTATTATGCTCTCTTTATGTATACTACTAAATGACTATGTAAAACTGAAGGAAAGGAAAGACTGTAACTGTGTGATTACAAACTTACAGCAAATCCGAAAGCTGCAGGACTTCCAGCAATTTGAGAAAAAACTAACAAAATAAGAAGTATATTAATAAAACAGTGCAAGACCTTAGCTTAAATGTAAAATTAAAACAACTCATGTTTACAAAAAAACAGTAATATTTTAGAGCGATGTCATCACAAATTATCGTTCCTGAATTTGAGGGAAATAGAAGTTTTAAACAAGCACCTTAATCATGATGAACTGACGAACTCACCAAAAAACGTCCCTCCGAATGCTGTGGTAAAAACTACAGAAGCACAAGAAATGTATATGGCTGCCTTTCTCCAACAAAAATATTGTTCTTCTTCGCCTATAAGATTGAACATAGACTTATGAACTGAATATGCTTTTTATCATCCATTTAACTATTGTCCAGCCGTGAAATTTTCGAGTTATGAAGTTATTTCTGAGGGGGAGGCATTTGTGCCAGCGTGGATAGTAACAATGGATATATTCGGGATGCATGTGATAACTTAACATGCCATTCGGAAGAACAAGTTAGCAATAACAGGTAGTTTGATATTGTCAATTGAAGAGCAGTCGTAAAATGTTCGGGTCACCCAAACTCTAATGAATTTTTTACTATATTTTAAAAGTTTTTATTATCAATTGCTCTGAATAAACTGAATAAAAACTCCATCGCGTGTCAAGATGTTTTGCTTTCTAGAGTGACACGTTAAAGTTTCTTCTCAATGTCAGACCGTGATTCTAATTAAAGAGCTGGGAAAGGAAAAATAGAGCAGGGCGGCACAAATCGTTATTTAACTATTGTGGCCGTCTACGCCTCACGGAACTGAGCAAAATCGATTTACAATAATATCTTGTAAGAAACTTACGATTTAAAGGAACTTACGATTTAAAGGAAAATATTTTTTCTGCTTTCCTTCTTCATAGTGTGATTTTTCATCTTTTCCGTTTAACAGTGTTTGGAGTTCCAAGTCATCGCCATTTTTCTCCATACTTCGTCATATCCCAGCGATCATGTTTTGAGTCAATAAAATTAAAAATTTCCTTGAAAGTCCCGAGAGTTCGATGTCTATTGGAATTGTAAATTCTTTGCTTGTGTACAGCGCTAGTCAGCCTGGTACATTTCGTGCCGTCCTGTAAAATTTAATGTACTGATCTTGAATGATCACGAGTTTCTATGGCATTCGTTTATATGGCAAAAGATCAAGGGGCTGAGACTAGTCTAATACCCAGGCCTAGTCAGTTCGAAAGCTGACAAGCAGATTTTATCAGACGCTACTTAGGTTATATTTCATTCCCAACTTCAGTTTTAGAAGCGCTTGTCATTACCGAATGAAGTTGAAAATGGAGATAAGTCGAACGAAAATTTCAAGATCAAATATTACCAACTGATATCAATCAATATTGGTAATTTAGAAAGTTAAATATGAAGTTGACACCAATTTGTCAGTAACGTCAAATGAAGGTTAGCGCTATTTCTGCTTGGATCGGCTCGAGGCTGATGGATGATAAAAATTAACATACCCTGAATTGTTCTCTTGGCACCATCTATTTCCTACTGCCGTGATATACCCCAGTACCATCAAATTCAGTAATATACCAGAACTTAATACCTCAGGCTCAAATTTCTCTCTCGCTCTTATCGCCGGTGCAGTTGTCCGTTTCGTAAACGGTCTTTGCCATTTTCGCGACACTTAGAAATTTTTTACAACTGTACACGAATTTTTCTCTACTAAATTAAAGAAAAAGGAAAATTTGCAAGTAACCACCTAGTATCGAACCCGGAACCTTTTTTTCCTGACATCCCTCTTATACCACTACACTACCAGGTTGATCCGCCAAATTTCCACAAAGTTTAATTATAAAACGTGAACATTAATAATAGAGTTGCCCCAAACATCAAATAAGAGCTAACCGCAAGCAAACCAGTGTGAATATGAACAATTAAGCATTTGGTGAGTGCATTTTACTCCATCAACAAATTATACCAGTTTCTACCTTGTCCAGGCCTAAACTAAGGCAGATATGGCATCAACCAATTACGAAAATGGCATCGACCGTTAAAAATGGCATAGACCGTTTACGAAAGGGAAATCAGCATCGCCGGTTGTTTTTAATTTCTCAGACTGATTCGCCTAAGGCACTATTTGCGATTTTTACGATCAACTCAGTCGTTAGAAATACGTTTAAAGCCATGTAAGCAACTATTGAAAAATGCCCCATGAAAAAAAAAAACTCTGTCACACATGGTAACGTAGCCTGCGAAATACGTCTGCTGTTCGCAGGCTAATGGTAACGTGAATACAAGTAAAAGCAGTCTCGTTTCTAGGACCCGCGCGCTTTCGGTCAGCGGTAACTGGACCTACTCTTGTCAAAAACAAACTCCTCCCCAGGGCTACTCATTTCACCGACCATGTGGCAGAATAGATCGGGATTGGGAAACCACCTTTTCTGTTAAGTTGTTTAAATTAAGTCTAAACGTTCGCAATCAGCGCCAATGTGAAGCGTACAAGAAAAGGATTTTCACACAGAAAATAGCGATATTTTATTGTTACAACTCGTCATCGTGTTACGGCTGTAACGAGTTGTTTACGTAACTTGTACATAGCTATAAATAGTGTTTTACTTTATGCCATAAGTTTTCAACAACTGTTAGTAGAAGAGAGAACAAAAGAAAACGTAATTTGAAGTGCGCACTTCAACACAACACTAACTGACAAAAATTATAATTCAACATCAGAAAAAGGTTGTACATAGTTATTTGTATCATATATTGAAAGTAGTAGAGACCACAAGGCTCAATGTTAATGTACAATTTCTCCCTACCGTTTACAAATTCTTTACAGAAACGTAGGGAGATTTTGTTTAATATCAATTTAGTTCTCTGTTTATCTTAATTCTTTGAAAAGAAATTGGCTGTTGGCAACTATTGCGGCTTAGACTATTTACCATCACCTCCCCCCTCGAAATTTTCTGTCTTCTACATGCCACTTTGCTCTCCATATTGCAAAATTTTCAACTAATACTGAAATTCTGAGAGCATGAATTCAAAAAAAAGTACGGTGCTTAGCAAATTAAATTAGTTTTTGTTGTACCAAAATTTGTTTTCCGTACAGAAGTTGCAAAACTTCTAAGCTAAAGATCGCATGGAATTTGCTGCAGTTAGAAACTAACGGTCTAGCTCTGACCTAAGCTCTGCACTATCAATAAAACAAAACTACAAAATTGGAAATTGCGCTTCGTTTTAAGTGTTATTTGAATTGAATTTTCAAACTAACCCGACCCGCTTCAGTTAATCTCTCTGCAGTCAATTGAATTCAATTAGGGACATGTTTTGGATCATGTTCGTAACAAAAAAGTAATTGGTCAGTAATGATATAACGCGCCATAAATTCGCGCCAAAAGGAACATCCTTGATTGGCTAAATATGCTAATGACGTCACAGCCCGCCGCCACTCCTGTCCACTGGTATTTCTTCAGTCAAATGTTTGTGATGGCGTTCTATGATGACGGCGAACCGATTGTTGGCAATAGCTCCTGTCTTGAGAGCACTCATCATCTGAGAGAGAAAAACAAAGCCGTGAATTTCAATTCTCCTTACTCGTTGTGAAATTTCTTTCAACGCACGTTTTGAGAATTTGATGCTACATCAAAGATCGCACTTCCCAGTTGATGAGCTTGGTAATTCTATCATCAGACAGCTCAGCCATGTTTTGATATTGTATAACGATAAATCAAGATGTTAATATAGAAGTTCGCAATCTGTGTCTGAGAAAGGCGAAGTCTGCGTCGGACAGTCTGGTCTACCAGGGTGGAGCTTATCCCGTTTTCTGTCGCATGAAGTGACTAGGAGTGATTCTACTCCCCACTGGATGGGATGCTAGTCCATCGCAGGGTTACCCCCAGCATTAAATTCGCCCGTACCCATTTATACACCTTGGTGGAGTGAGGCAGCGCGAGAGGAAATTGTCTTTGTCGAGAATACAACACAGCCTGCCTAGTATTTCTTACCTGCAAAAACTCGTCCAATTCTACGCACGAATTCCTATTAGTATCGACTTCAGCTATCACATCGTGAAGTTGTTTATCGGAAACCTCCTCTCCCATTTCTTTCAGCATGTTTCTCAAGTCCAGTGAGCTTACACACCCCGTCTTGGATTTGTTGACTCGCTGGAACACTTTCTCGTACTCTTTGATCTCGTCTTCGCTGAAATTCACCTCCACGCGCCGCACGTGTTCTTGGACGTCTAATCCCATGGCTCCGAGAAACTTCTGTGCTTCAGCAATTTCGGTCTGGCAAAAGAAAAAGCGATTCAGAAACTAAGGCAGCCTGCAGACTACGTCGGAGAAATTGGAAAACGCAGCTTTATTTCTACGGTTAGGTTCACCGTCCACACTAATCCGTCACGAAAACGGAACTTTTCGAAAACACTCTTGAAACCGAAGGAATTTGAAAACGCCGGCTTTGCGTTTTCGTGTGGACGGAAAACATTGAATTCACGATGATCATGTGATTTCCCTGCCCGAGTTTTCCTCAAACACTAATCCAAAATGACCGGCGATTTCTCCGGCGTAGTGCAACACCCCTGCGTAACAGACATGGTGAACCCGGTCTGGTGAATACTTGAAAAGTTTGCCTTCGCAACCTGTTGCATGATATTCAGCAAATTCATGAGTCATTACTGAAGCAGGGACAAAATGAACTAAATTTACCAATGTCATATCGTGAACAACTCGGGGAATAACTCGAAAACCGCAAAGTTCATTTATCACCCCTGCCCATTTTAAACATACCTATATTTTAAGTTACTGTAGTTATCGTAGTTTTACTGAAGTGTTTAGAACAAATAAAGCAGTGTTGTTGTTGTGCACTGCTCTTGAAAACTGTCCTCTCTGAAATAACATGAACTAATTTCCGCCGTGTGTGCATCTTGTATACTGTTCTTTGCAACATGCGTTCTGTGCGTACACACGAAGGGGCTTGTGCCCAATTCACGTCCCCGCAGATATCCCTAGTGTGTACCAATCTTAAAACAAAACATCTTGATTACCTCTTTCTTTGTTTTGGACCACTTCAGTTCCTTCGCCATGATATCGGCAATCTTTGGAATAGCGTCGGCAGCAGCCTCGGCATTTAAGAACGCCAGGCGCGTTCGTCTGGCTAGGATGTCCACGATCGTACACGCGTATTCCTTCACGGCGTACTGGATTTCCGCTTCGATGTAAGGAAATTGTTCCACAAGTCGTTTCCCCACGACTGGCCAACGGCTTCCGGTTATGCTGGCCAGTTTGGCAACTTCCGGTGCCTTGTTCCCGAATGTATGAGACAGATGTTTGGCAACCTGTACAAGGAACATGGTATGAATTCTGCAGTTAACATCGGAAGTCTCCTTGCCAAATAAAACAATTTCTCTAAGTTTCCTAAAGAGAATTTGAAACTGCATCATTGCAAGAAATAAAAATGAGACTTGCTTAGTTGTGCATTGTGTAGTGTAACCCTGATTTCAACGCGAACTCTCTCTACTGGTCTCCAAAAGTTTCTTATAACACTTGTTGGGAGATGCTGCTTACACATATATAAAATATCACTGCAAATTTTCTTTGGCATCCAGTTCATTACATTCAAGTTTGGCCTCATAATAAATTTAAAGAAGAAATCTGATGCTTCTTGTTTCCCGATAAGGTCTGAATATCAAGTCAAGTGCACAAGCAAACCGACAAACTGTATAGCCAGCTAGTACCCTATGAACAATAGAAAACAATAATTTTTACTTCAACCAACCTCAACTTCCAGACCAAAATCCTGCACAAGTCGAATGAAGTCATTCGACGAGAAACCTTCTCCTCCCTCAAGAAAAAGTCCATCTGTTTGACAATCCCTGGCCGGCTTGAGCCCGCACGCCTTAATAGCAGCTTCCATTGTGTCAACTGCCATGGATCGGTATGTCGTCCATTTTCCACCGGCGATCGTCACCAGTCCACTTTTGCTGACTAGGATCAGATGGTTGCGCGCGATCGAGGCGGTGCTTTTGGAGTTTGGGTCTATAACCAAGGGTCGGATTCCGCTCCAGGCCGCTAGAACATCACCGCGGCGAACTGTAAGAGAGTGTATTATTTAGAAATTTATATATATATTGGAAGAGAGTTTACAGAAAATCGTCATCCAAATAGCATATCCCACTCTCGACAACTTTCTAGTTTACCTGGCTTTAACAACCATTTCCATAACACAAATTAGTTTTCCCTTGTGAGCGCAAAACTCGTGCGTGACTCTAACATTCGCAATGAATCCAAACGTTTGATTCCTGGATCTGAGCTTTCACTTCTCAATACATTTACCAAGAATACGGAACATTTGCACAAGGGGATTTTAACGAGCCTGGAGGTTCCTTCGATCGCATCCGCATGCTGACTTTAATTGGTTGTTGCTAGGCTAAGAAGTTTCGCGCGCAAATAACAACCAATTGGAGACACTACACGGATCTACTGCATCATCAGTATCGCCGTGTAAGCGTCGTCAAGTGTCTCTAAGTATGTAGTTGATGTTGCTGTATGACTCACCGTCTACGTCTGCGCTAAGGTAGTGTTTGATCTCACTAAGGATAAACTGAATCTCCGCTTCTTTAGGCGCAGGGTTGTAAGATAGTTCTGTTGGAGAATCAGTCGTACCAGCGATTGTCTTTCCTGCAACATAATTTGGTAAAAAAAACTCAATCAATCGATATCAGTTAATCATATATCAATCAACTTTATTTGCCACTGTTTTTCTGGTGCGTGCCACTATTAACGAGAAGCACAAAATTCCGTTCTACCCGTCCTTTCTCTCCTACATGTATTTCCGTAATAAACAACAACAACAAAGTAACTTTTCCAACAATCCAATTACAGAAGTTCAACTTACCCTCCCATGGAAGGAAGAATATAACGCGTCCATCACTCGTAGCGGGATCCAAAAGTCCCATGTGTTTTGGACTGCAACCAGACAAGAAAATAAACCAGGCACTGTTTTATGTGGCGGGTGTTTACCAGCAAGCGCTGGGCAGTACTCTTAGTATGGGATCTTTAACCCAAACAAGGTGTTTCTAAGTAACTGCAGAACAGCCGGCCACTCGAAGTTGTACTGACCCTTAAAAAACCCACTTATGTCCAGGATTGAACGCGAGTATTGTTTAATTAGTACTTCATATTTGGCAGGGGTATTTGAAATTTTCATATTACTTCATATTTGACAGAATTGTGTGTGTTTTGGTGACTTTTTACCAATGAGGACACTTTGTGATGCTTATCATAAGGAATTTGAATCTCATTAGCGGTCAATCCTGGACATATCTGTATAAATCTGGATACGCGGCTACGCAGCTTGTACACAGCCTTTCGATTTTAGAACGAGAAATAGACACATTACATTGGTACGTGGCTACGTAGCTAAGTGGCGACGCGGCTACGTGACGAAGCCGCGTAGCCACGTAGCCTTGTAGCCAGTGTTTTTAAGAGGCATCTTCGTAGCCACTGTTTCAAGAAGTGTTTTGGAGTGCCCGGAAATTCTGCAGTTAAGCAAAAGTGGATCCTAACTTTTAAGTCTGTGTTTGAAACTCTAGTGTGTGACCATTCAAATGAAAGCTATTGAGCAGTTCTTTCATGTGGTACTGTTTATTATGCTGTGCAAAGATGGTTCAAACGTTTAAGTCTGTGGATGAAACCTAAGAATGCGACCATTCAAATTTACGCTAGCAGTTATTTCGTAGTGGTGCTGCAACACACGGTATGTTACATGAGGCAAAGTACCTGTAGTAATCTGGCAGTACAATATGCACACCCGAGCTTGGTTGACAGATATTAGTGTCCATTGGGTTATCCATCTTACGGATTCCATCAGTAAATGGGCCAGTGGCATTCACGACACATTTGGCGCGTATGTCAAATTCTTCACCAGTTATTGCATCGCGAACATGTGCTCCACACACTACTTCATTCTCCTTGCCTTCCTCTGGGATGTGAATACAAATTTTATGTTAACTCATTACCAGCAACTCCACCCCAAAGTACAGACTATTATAAAGACCCTCTCACTGTAAGTGCAACGGTGTGACCTTTCACTTCAGGTCCAAGAAGTAACACTGGTCCTTGAACGTTTGAAACTTATTATCCAATTGGAAGACATGGTTAAACCTATCACATCAGCTGTAACTATGAAGTACTAGGCCAAAAGGCATTTCCACTAGACCTCAAAAGATTTCATCTCTTGCGGTAATTCCGAAATTTGAATTTTTTGCAAGAAATTTTCAGGAGGACAGAATCCACTATCCCAACAGAAAAATCTACTACTTGCCTTGGGCTACTAGACATGACTTTCTTTGCATGCTGCAGATCCCTGACTGTGTTCCACATAAGACTAAGAGTCTGAACAAGCGGAGGTTATCAGACCTATCATATTTGATGAACAACTTGGTGATGGCCTTTTCTTCTTTCCTAATGCAATTTCTCACTGACTAGTCACCGTACCTTCCAATCCTATCCTGCCTAGGATTGCTAACTGGTGACACAATCTTTGCCGCTTACCTTTCTTTTTGAGAAGAGACACGACTTCCATGTGATTGGCAACAGATGCTCCATGTCTGACAGCTGTCAGGGCGATAGCTAGGTTCATTCTTGCATCATTATGCTGGCCTACAAATAGCCCCAGCTATTAAATAACAGTAATATTGCCTAGCATCTTTGGCAATACGTGTGTGCTGAGAATAACTTGTAGCTGAAGTCTTTTTCATGCACTAATGACTTACAATGCGGCAGGCAGCATTTTTAATTACAGTGACACAACCTGTATTAAGCAGACACCTCTTAAGCCCACTTAATCTAGGGTGTCTGCTCTAGGTACTAATATATTGTGCAATAATAGTTATTATTAACCCTTTGTGACACTGCACAAGACAGTGGAAGATCAAAGACAGTTCATAGCACTCTGTCTAGTTTTGTACAACAAAATGGCTTAATATTGGTGTCCGCATCTGCTTAACAGAGGTGTCCACTGAGTGCAGGTTTATTTTACAGTTAACCTGGGAAGAAAATTTAGGGACTCAAGCTGGTGTCCCCTTAATAGCGAGTGTCCACTTAACAGTGTTAATGTTCATATAGGTTGTTTCTGAGAGAGGGTTCTAGGGAGCTACATGTATAGCTAAATGAAAAAATGTTTATAAAACAATTTGGCTCACCATCATAATAAATAATTGCACCACATAATTTATCCTTTTTGAGCATTGGAAAAAGCTCCAAGGCTTTCTTCTTTCCAACAACATAGCTACTCTTGAGAAGCTGCCGGCCAGATACAAGGTCATACATCTTGATTCCTGCCCAGAAGTAAGGAAGCTGCCACCATCTAAAATGGACACACTATACATAAATAAATGTGCGTCAAGATTAACTCTTAGATTCTGTAATTACAGTAGTATACATGCAAGTAAGAACTGGTCCACTGTTTCTGTTTCTGCACTGTTCTCTATGAACAATTAGTTAACATTGAAAATCGCTAATTACAATTACTAATTGATTACTAATTAATCAATGTCTCTCTCCCCTTCAAGACCTTTATAATTTGGCTACTGGATTCAGAACACTTTATTGAATCAAGCTGCACCAGATTTCTGTAGTTGTTTTGTTAAACATGAACATTGAGATCATTCCATGTTATTAACTGTAATTACTCCATTTCTCACATTTTGACTTCCACCATACGGACTACTGAACATGTTAAGAGAGCTGTAGGGTGAGTGCTTCATCCTGTTGCTCCCTTTATTTTCAAATGGCACTTCGCCCCCTATTCAGAGAGCTTTTACTTTGGTAAGAAAAAAAGTTTTTCAAAAATGAAAAACAAACTGTTAGGTCGAAGGTGGGATAGACACAAGCCAACAGAGAGGAGGACAGCAGAGAAAAAGGGAGAAAGAGCTGGGTGGAAGACCTGGAGTGAGGTGTAAATTGCAGCGGCCCACAGAGCTGCTTGACAGCAGAGTGCAGAGGCCTTTTGTGACACTTGACATGAAGAGGATAGGTTAAGGTGAAATTGAGTTACAGCTTGAAAATTTTCATTGCTGGGCTAAAGGAACAAGTTGAATTTATCGCTTGCGCACAAGTCACCATTAAATACTTGCTGCAGGTACCTATAAACTGGTAACATGATCGGCAAGGGTGCAGATAAGTGTGGCGCAATAGCCAACAGGTTAGCTCTTTCATGTAAGGCTTCCTTTACAAGGCGATACTGCAAAAATAAAAGAAATGCATATATAAAGTTAACCAGTAAGGTAATACAGTTGAGCGCTCCCATTTCCATTCTTATAATCCTGCTTATCTCTCTAAGGAAATTCAGACAAATAACGATCTCACCTGCTCTCTATCTAACTGCATAATGGCTTTTTGTAGATAACGTACACCTCCATGAATCAATTTGGTGCTTCGACTGCTGGTTCCTGCTGAAAAGTCATCCCTTTCCACCAAAGCTGTACTAAGGCCTAAGAAAAAACAAAAGATGAGAGGCATTTTGACTGGACCTTAACTGCCTTCACTAGCATAGGAAAATGGTACAACAATCCTGGATTACTCGGAATGCAGAGGTCAACCTAACCAACATTAGGCCTCTGTACCTAATAGGCCTTATCACGGTTTCCGACGCCATTTTGACGGGTAGGCAAAGCGGTCAGAAATTACAGTGTTTGTATGGGAATCCGATGGCAAATAACTTTTTCCAAAATCGAATTTTACACAAATTGTGAATCGCAATGTTAAAATATCAGGTGGAAGATTGTATTCACCAAGTTTGAAGGTTGTAGTTTAACTAGAAGACGCTCAGTTAATTTTTATAATTTTCCATACATTTGTCTGTAAATTTGGCTGGGAAGACGCGGCGGCGCCGAAAAAAAAATTACAGACAAATGTATGCTAAATTATAAAAATTAACTGAGCGTCTTCTAGTTAAGTTACATCCTTCAAACTTGGTGAATACAATCTTCCACCTGATATTTTAACATTGCGATTCACAAATTGCGTAAAATTCGATTTTGGAAAAAGTTCTTTGCCATCGGATTCCCATACAAACACTGTAATTTCTGACCGCTTTGCCTACCCGTCAAAATGACGTCGGAAACCGTGATAAGGCCTATTACTTGTACCAGGCTATTACTAAAGAAACTTGAGACTGTTAATTCCACAGAATATCCATACTGCTCCCACAGAAGGGATTGCAATTTCCTGCGGGGGGGGGGGGGGGGGGGTCTGTAAGACCAAAAAATTTGAAGTAATGTATGAAGTTTAATTGGAATTTCCAGAGCACTTGATGGGGGGATGGAGTCCCTTCCATGGGAGAGGTATGGATATTTCTAGGAACTACACATTGTCTTACCTCTAGTGACGGCATCAAGAGCTACTCCACATCCTGTAGCACCTCCCCCTATCACTAAAACGTCAAATTCCGGTGTGTACTTCAGGGAATTGGTATGCACAGTTCTTGATGGTAGAGGAACATTTGGTCTCACAACTGGTGCATTTTCTGCAGCATTTACTGTCAAAAGAGGATTCTGAAACAAAATTGTCATTCCAAATTTATGCAAAAATCACACCATTTGCTCCATCTGGATATTCTCTTTAAAGCTAGCTTGTCACTTGTCAAGTGAGCAGGTGAAAGAGGAGGGTCAAAGTCCTGTTTTATGTTTTTCTTCATCAGAGGAAACAAATTGCATAAAGTTCTTTAAAACAAAAAGACTAAGACCACACAAACAATAGTTGCAAGTCTCCATATTTAATGAAGATCAGAAATAACGATTAAGACAAAACATGTTCAAAGCGCAAAGCCCTCTAGAGTGCTTGACAAATTTGTTAATGACCCATGACGTTCGATGCAAAAAATACAGCTTGGCTACTGCAATTCCTTAATTAATCTCAAACATTGTTGGCAGAGCCAAGTATTCGGTAACTTCTGTAAGAGTGGGCTTGATGTACAATTAAGCTTACAAATGTACAAGTAAGCTGATGTAGGGCTTTAATAAGCTTATGTAATTTACAAACCTGTTGGCCACTGTCACGAAACCTGTAATATGCATAAAGTCCGCCGCTAACAGCAACTGTTCCGCCCAGAATGCGAACATAAGACATAGCAAAACGAAATGAACAGTCTGCGAATAGACCCAATGGCTAACAGAATATAAGAAACTCTTCCAGAACGTTGAACGGGGCCGAAGGCTGTAGCGAATTCAGAATCACTTCATTGCATTGGCGATTGATTTCGTCGAGCTCTTTCAAATGGCCAAAGAAGGAGGTTTTTCCAGTAGGAGAGTCAGATGTTATTGTACCAATACAAAAAACGTTTCGGCTGGAGAGCTTTTTTGAATATCCTGAACAAAGAATAAGTGAGAAAGTGACAAAACACTAAACCCTACCCAGATCTCCTCCTTAGCGCAAGTGTTCCCAGGCCCCCGTTTAGTCATAGTCCACATGGTCACGCATTACTCACGCAAACGTTGCGCCACGTATGTCAGACTTAGTACATGTATGATCAGAGCCCTGATCAGAGCCCAGGGGGTACTCCCAGAAAAATTAATTGGGGACTTGGGGGTGTGCGCGAGACCTTAGCGGCTTAAAATATTGGCGCTTTGCCCGAAACACCCTAAGCGAGGCCAGTTCCCTACCCCCAGGGGTCAGGAGCCCATTACGGGCTCCTGTTCATATTGATGGTCTTATCAATAGTGATGAAAAAGTAGCTTCTTCTAAAAAGTATACCAAATTAAAGACTAAAGTGTAAAACCCATACCCTATTTATGAGTAAAATGGCCAAAATCGATACCCTGTTTATGACAAAAAGGGTGAAAACCATGCCCTTTGGAGCCGCACATACCCGAGTGATATAGCCCAGTACCCTCTTCTCCGCGAGTTTTCTGACCAGTCATTAGAGAGATCAAGTATGACGTTACGTCAGAGGGCAAACGGCAAAAATGAAACTTTTGCCGTCCGTCTTCAGCTGTACAATATATATGTTTGTACAGTACTGACAGTAGAGTGAAAATATTTGTATTTGTGGTTACTAGTAGGAGACATTTTTCTATTTTTGTGTGATTTGGGGATTAAGGATTACAAGAAAAGAATAAAAAATCATAGGTACTCTTCGCCGTTTGCCCGGGGGGATACTTGGATCAATTTTTGCTGGGTATGTGCCGCTGGCCTCTCAGAGCCCCTACCCCATTTTAGTCTATTCTGTCGCCAATTATGGACCCCATCATTAGTCAATGTAATTTTCCAAACTCTTATTCGAAATTTTATGCAACTTCTTTTCTTATCCCAGAAATCCCGAAAATGTGCGACCCCATTCTAGTAACCATACTAAAAATACAACCCCATTACAGTCAATCCAGTCTTAAAAATGCGACCCCATCCAGCGGCACATCCCTACTAGCCTCTTAAAAGGAAGTACCCCCCCCCCCCCCTCCTCGGGGCCGTTTGCCGTCTGCGTGTCCTGCTCACTCCCGCCTCTTTCCAGGTCTCCCCAGACTTTCTGAATAATTACCCAGACTTCACAGTGGTTAGTTCACTGTTCGCTCGAAAATGACTTGAGGATATATTATACAACGAAGTCAATCGAATATGGCTTTTCCTTGCTTTCAGCATGGATGACCTCTTGAAACAGCCATGGAAGACACTACAAAATATGGATCATCGACTGTGCTTTTAACAAGTGTAATTGCAACGAAGGAAAAGTCCAATGAAATCGATGGATTTCCTTGTGTATCACCTTTGGACGACGGTAAAGAATCAAGTAAACATTTTTGTTTATTAGGCTCGTGTGCATGATCGGAAGTTCTCGCTGTGATTGAGTAACCTTATCGATGTCCTCTTAGAAGGTCTAATTTGTTTTCTTGTTCTTCCTTTTATTCAATTTTTATTGTCTTAATTCAAAAGATGGCGACGTACTTCACGCGTGAAATATTTTTTCCGTTTTCTGATAATTTCCTTCTGATCGATCGCGCTCAAATCGTGTAATATCTTGTCTAAAAGCTTATTTTTGACAAGCAAGCTGTGTCGATGTTGACACTGTACAGATCACGTTAAGTCGCTGTACGGAGTGAAATTGTTTTTTTTTATTGGAGGAAACTGTTCCAATTTCTCGTCTGATTTTACAAAACGAACCCGTTTGGCGTTGTACGTAGATTTGTAAGCTTTCATATTAGTAAGCATTGTTTTTATTTTTTCTTTGCTACTGGAATAAAACTAAAAGTCAAACGAAGCGAAAAAGGTGTGTAAACGAACAGGGCGATGTCTGTAAAAGAACCTTTTTGCAATCGAAAGTATAAAAAATCCCTGGCAAAGAACACGGCAATCATAGGGGACAAATATCGTTTTTCCCTGAATTGTTTGCCCATATTGAATTGACGCTTATGAGTAAAACCACGGTTAAAATTTAATCAAATTGTTATAAAAGTTTAATTATCACTTACAAGAATTCAAGGTGTTTCTCGTGCAAACGATAAAGTATTTACCTATTTGTGCGAGCTAAATTTATTTCTCTAAATTTTATTTCAAAGCATCTCATGTGTGACCACGATTTAAGGTTGGGATTGAATTTGATTAAAAATTTTTTAATGATTTTATTAGTTCATTGCCTTGCAAATGAATTTATGTTTTCATCTATAACCTGTTTTAGTTTTTGCATTTAGTTGTTACAGTACACATGAATTCGTGCAACAGTGCATGTAAAAAAAAAATCACAAATTTCAAAATATTTCTTTTTATGAATTTTACGCAAGTAAGTCTGAAATGAAAAGAGTGTTGAAAACAGCCGTTTGGGATTAAAATTCAATGATCAAAAGTTGTAACATATGTTTACCAAATGTCTGGCTTCTCAGGGAGATTTCTAAAATCTTGAAATTGCTTCATTTGTTATAACCCTGTGAGAAGCTTGCACTATTATGATTGGTTTCTTTTAATTAAATGTGCAACAAAGCAGCATGGCAGAATCCACTCAAGAAACCTCTGTGGCCTCAGTGTTTTTTTTTTTGTTAGAGTAAACTGAATTAAATTATATTTTGTTTTTTGGTCCCCTTTACTTCTCATCTTTGTTTTAAACTACTAAGAATAAAAAAGCTCTTAGTTAGAATTTGGGTAAAATTAACTTGTTTGCATTTTTGTTGGTATTTTTTGTACATTTTAATAATGTATTAGTCTCCACTGAACCTAAACAAAGCTTGGCTTTTAGCAGAGGCAGATTTAGGGGTCTGGATTGGTGACTAGCCACCTCTCTTTTGGAGAAGCAAAAGAACAAAAAATAAAATAAAAAAAGAGTGTGAATATTATGACAGAAATAAGGGCAAACACTCTGGTAGTTGATAAAAAGAATCGTTTTTTGTCACATTTTTGGCAAGACGTTTTTGCTAACTCTTAAGCCTTCATCAGTTGAAAAAGCACTTGATGTTACATGCGATTTAAAAGCTTTTTAAAAATTGAAACATTGCGCGTGCTGTATGCACATGACTCGGGAGAATTCTAAGTGTGTGCTAAGCACTTCTGGATTTTACAAGTCAGTTACAAAAAAAACCACTCTTTTTATCGACTATGTAAACTCCTGACTACATTTACTCAATTTTTAAACTTTGAAGAGGTACCTCATTGTTATTGCTGCTTTATTGTATCGCTGGATTTCTGGTGTAAAAGTTTTCAATTACATGTAGGTATGGACTAGTCCCATTGATTGTGCAGCCCTCACGTACCAGCCACGCCCCCCCCCCCCCCCCAGCCCCCTTGGATATTATACAACTCTACATGTGTGAAAGAAAGGAAATCATTACATGTATGTCTAATTGTCTTTAGAAAATAACCCAAAGCAAATACGCACGCTGATTGGTTTAAAACCATGTTTCTATAACTCCATAGAAACACAGAACTAGCACGGGCTGATGACGTAATGATGGCACGAACAAAGAGAATTTACATTTTGATAATCGAAGTAAACAAGTTGTTTTTCTTTTTCTTCGTCGCGGTTTTTTCTAAAAGAAATAGAAAACGTGTTCTCCGTGTTCCTATCGAGTTATAGAAACACTCGTGAAAGTTTGGGAGAACTCGAAAAAGCTGTGGAAACACTCGCCTGTGGCTCGTGTTCCCACAGCATTTCTCATTCTCCCAAACTTTCACTTGTGTTTCTATAACTCGATAGAAACACAGCACATGTTTTCGATTTCTTAAATATTGAACAGAGTTCTGAAGTTACATCAATGCCGGTTTTGAAATCTAATAGTCATAAGGTTTCAATTCCATTATCACCACAAGTTTATGTTGTTCTTGGTGATTCTAAGATCAACTCCTTGGCTACTGGTCTGTCTTCTGCCAGTTGACATTTCTAACATTATTTTCAGTGCACTATATTTGTGTTATTCTTTGTTTACTGTACCCTTTTAAAAACGCCCTATTGGAGATGTGCTCAATATAGATATTTAAATATAGATTTAATATTACTACAGGTACTTATTTATTGAGAGTGAGGTTGTTAAGGGAAAATCTCAAACCGAAACCTCTGTATTGACTGAGTAAAAGCAAGGTCAATATGGCAAGGTCAAGGTTTTAGATTTGTCCGTAATTGATCAAATTATAAAAAACGATCGTTTGAGTTTCAATGATAATTATTAAGTTGTTTACGATATGCCCGTTGCATTACAGGAGAATAATGCCCTAGCATTAGCCAATCAGAGCATGTGTTATATTGGATACAAACACGGGCTATAAAATAAATATAAATGTAGTTTAAAATGTTGCTTGTCTGTACATTGACCAACTAATCAATTGTTATTTACAGTGTTCATGGCTTGTTGTTGTTGTGTAAGCCCAAAGTCAGTGCATGATATTTTAGTCACAAATATATCAACAACTGTCACACTTGATCTTACAAAACAGATTATCTCCTCCATAAAGAGAAGCAGCTGCCTACACAGCTGATGGACAGATGGCGGAAGGCAGCGCTTGCCATATCATATGCTTCTGTGTTCACAACTTTTGTAATTGGAGTTAGTGCATTTGGTATGTAAGTGTGTTGTTGAAACTTTAAGGTATCATGGAAGGTGGATTGACAGTGTTTGGAAATCGCGCCCTTACGCTGACGCTTTCAAAGAAAACCCCATCAACCTATACATTTCTGAAAGCTAAATAGTTATAGAATTCAATCATATCTTTAAAAATTTTCTAAAAAGACAATCAAGTGATATTAAAAGAAATCCCCAGAAACACTGCTTCGCTTAAATTGGTTCGCTTCCGCGCATGAATTATCGGATTGGCGAAATTTACATCGGAAATGTTTTCTCACACGCCACCCTCAAAAGGGTGTCTGCGATTTTCCAGATGTGTTTTTTTTTTTTTTACAACCTCCTAAAGTTTGATATTGTCAATGCAAACGTTCCTTTCTGCAAAAGAGGCCATAACTTGGAAACGGAAGCGAATTTTAACAAGGCCCGACACCCTTTTTCAAACAAATTATCCTAGAACGTGGCTGCCAATTTTCAGCTAATTCCGTCGGGAGACGCGCATAAACGAACTAAAAATGTTCACCCTTATATGCAGTTTTACTTTATCGAGAAAAAGGCGAAAAACATTTTGTGCGATTTCTATGATGAGGTGTTAAAATCACCGCATGTAAGAAGATTTGATGAGGCAGTGACAGATGTTGGCACGCATCAGTTTGCAGTATAATGATAATTACACCGCAATCCGCATTACATGTGACAACCGGCAGTGAATTTTAATTGGCGATGACAGGAACTTGTCATCGCGCCATCAGGGGTTAATGAGATTCAAAAATAGTTTCTTTCCGTATCTCAAAAAGTAAAAAAGCTTTTTTGCTCATTTTTTTTGCAAAATATTTATCACGGTCTTTTCAATTCGAACGGCAAAAAAAAAAAAAATCTATTTTTTCGTCAAAATCCACCTACCATGATACCTTAACTGAATAATACAGTGATAGCTTTCAGTCCAGTTTGTTTTGATCATATGATTTGGGTGATTGACAAAATAAAATGCCCATGATTTTGTTTGCATGTATCCCACATAGGAGACAGGGTTGTCGCTGATGCAGGCTGCCGGAAAAATTTCTCCGGCTGAGAAAGAGGTGATCACCACCTGGATTTTGGCGGGTGATCACTCAGTAAAGGATAGACAACAAACGATTTTTAGGTTATGCACATACAGTCATTCAATATCTGAACCATAGTTTGGAATAAATTCCTGACTACCTTGAGTATCGGTGCCACTATTAATGAGTAAAATAATTGAAATATAATCTTATTTTGAGCACTTGTTAATTTACATGTAGTGTGTACTCTTTCCAAAAGAAAGATGTGGGCTGAAAATTTTGTTCCAGGTCTCTGTGAAAAATGGTGACCGACTCAATTAAAATCTTAGCCATGAGACTATTTTTTTACAGTGTAGCTACACTTTTACAACCCTGCAGGGAACAGGGCTGCACAGAGTCCTGTTACCAATTTAATGTCATGGGCGACAAATTACTTCTTAATTTTGGCAGGAAATTTAATGTATAATTTCACATTTGAAATTGCAAAATTGCCATGGCATCGTTTGGCTTGAAATGCATTTAAATTACACACACAATCCATGCATACACAAGGTGCTCTAACAGTTTGCTAAAACTGGTTAAATTTAAATATTTAATTTGTGAGTTGTAGTTTTGATTAGTACAGAGTGGTATTTTAAGACTGGCTATCTGGTACGACTTCCATTCTTTTATCCTTAGCTTGCAGCTGTATCTAATGTGGGTGTCAATTTTTTTTGTAGTTGTATCAAGCTTTGCTAAAAGCTCTGCAGCATTTGGGTTTGCAGTAAGTTACTCTTTTGTTCTGTATTTTTCTTTATATAGTTTACTGTAGTGGATGTCCTCCAACTAATCTGTAATAAATTGAAGTTATCAGTCCGGCTTTAAATAAACTGCACACTTTGGTTCTTGGACATAAAGGTTATCTTGTCTGTTTGTTTTTTGTTTTAGTTTGATTCATTCCTTGATGTTTGCTCATCATTGGTTGTAATCTGGAGATTTTGTGGTGAAGCAGGGAAAGCTTATTCTTGGGACAGAGAAAGAAGGTAAAAAAATATATATATGCTAAGAAATTAATGATTGTCTGTTTTTTGTTAAGGTCAGTGTGTTTGCATCATATGGCCTTTCTTTCTTTCTTTTCAGAGCCTGTATAACAATTGCGGTGTTATTTATAGTATCTGCCACTGGTATTTTCATTCGAGCTCTCAGATCCTTGGTTGTGGAGAGACATCCAATCAGGGTATGGAGATTCTCATCAGTCATTAATTTTTATTAGTTCATATAAAGCCTACTCAGTTCATTTGGTAAGCAAGGATTTACTGTAAGTACATTTACCAGCATGCAAAGAAAGCGGTGTATGACATTAGTTTTTTGCAGGCCGTAGACTGCAAACTGTAGACTTTTTAACTCAATATTGCATTCTCATTTCCATTACCAATAGCTAACCATAAACAGGCTAACCTGACTGATATTCAAGCTAACCAGAGTGCTATTTAGGCCTAAATGTAGTCTGCAAATGTCATATGCCGCAAAGAAAGTCATGTCCGATAGCCTGGGGCCTACAGATTTTGCAGTTGGGCTTCACTTCCCTTAGAGCAAGTTGATTTGCTTGGGAAAATGGTTGAAGAAATTGAAATAACAGAAGTACTATAAGTGATGGAATTTTTGGAGGCTAGAGGGAATGATTCTCAGGCTAGGGGTTTCATTAACATTTTCAGCAGGAGGGCAACTGGTTTTCACAGGCGGAAAAACGTTTTGCACTGAAATTCTTGATAAGAAAACTTTTTTCTAGATGGTTAATCCAGCTGGCAAAATTGTACTTTGCGGCTGGTCAATGTGGCTGGTACCCAGCCCTCAGTGAAATCTGTGGCTATTACATCATAATTATTACAGCTTGCCCAAAGAGTAAGACTAAAAATTGGTTTTCTTTGCACCCCTGGTATTAACCATATCCAAACTCTGTCATTGGTCCTGGTGGAGCCATATCATGTCAGTGAGTTGATAAGGCTAGATATCAGGACAATAGACAGCCTCTGATTGGCCAATTTCAAGTTTGGGTACATGGTAATCATTTGTTAGTACCACATCCGTTCTAAACAAGGATGAAGGTAACAATTTAAGGTAATTTTCCAGTCCTGATTAAGTTATCACAACTTACAATATTATGGATTTTGATAAGTATAATAATATTATTATAATTATATGCAATTATTTGTGGCTGATTATGTAAAGTTTTGCTCCTCCAGTTCACAGGCATTGAGGCAATTTCTGGAGTTAGTTTAGCAGCATTTACCACATTAGCATGGTTGAAGTTTATCATAGCTGAAAAACTCCACAGTGACTCTCTGCGGACTGATGGTATGAGAAGAAATTTGAACCATATTAAATTATGTAAAACCCTAAGCTGAAGTCTCGAAGTACTGATTTGTTTACTTTTTTATAAGCTTAAATGACGTCTGAACATCTTAGAACCTGAACATCTTGAGATCGCATTAAACACTTCAAAGTCTTGCATTTACCATTCACCCCCCCCCCCTGTCCCCCCCTACAACTAGTTGGACAGAGGTACTGTGAGAGTAAAGTGGCTTGTCCAAGAGCACAATGTCGCCTAAGAGGTACATTATTTTCTGTCATATAACTCAATTTGAAGTTGAACACCCTAAGAGATGCGAAACCTGCAGGTTAAACGGTTTGAAAAATTTAGCCTCAAGTTTTCAATTTTGTTGTTTGTAATCCATGTCAATCTTCTCCATCCTTAACCATCCTTGTTCCTTTATGGTTTATTATTATCTCTTTAGTGTTTTTCTATCTTTGTAAAGTATTATTTTCGGGTTTCCTTGAATTTAAAGGTAATTTTGTCGATGGTAGAAATAACTCAAAATACTGTGACGTAGCCCCTTTAACTCCTAAGAGGTATGATGAGCACCCCCTCCTTTTTATATGGGATTTCCCCCTCCCCTCCCCTCCCCCCCCCCCCCCACCGGGTATTGACCTCTGTTTCTCAATTGGCAGCTTGCACACTCGTTAACAGACATCATTTTGTGATTTCTTTGTAGCCTTCAATTCCACAGCAGGTGCAGCCATGGCTCTTGGCATTATTTTAAGCGCATTGTTGTTTCAATATAACAGAAGTATCTGGTATATGGATTCTGCTGTGGCTCTTTTTATAGCAGTAGCACTGTTTGGTTATGGTATCAGGTGAGATATGATGCAGTAGTAGATTCTCCAATCTGTTCTTTACATGGTGTTACTAAGGCTGTAAGGAGAAATAAGGTGTTGATCACTCTTGGAAGTTGTAACCCTTGTTATCTTTTTATTGCCAGTAAAGAGAGGGTTGTCCAATACTCCGACAAATTCACTTAGCATCGGTATTGTATTATGTCCACATAACAATAGATTAACAATACAATACAATTGAGAACGACGCAATACAATAGAATGCAATACCGATGCTAAGTGAATTTGTCAGAGTATTGGACAAGTATGAGTAAAGAAGACATACATGTACATGTACAAAAAAATTCAGTGCCATATGCCCGTGACTATCAAAAATGCATCAGCATTTTACCCTTATTCTGTGTTTGTTTGGAGTTATAGAAATACAATTTTTAACGCTTACTTTCTTGTCAAAGTGAAGTGAAAAAAATATCACTGTATTGAGCTTTAATATCTTTTTTTCAACAGGTTATTAGGAAATCTTCTGTCTTCAAAGGGAAAGCTCCCTCCTACTGGAGATATATTGGATTAGTAAATCATTCAAGATGGTGTTATACTTTAAGTAGTATTTAATTAGACGCTTCGCTTCAAATCTAGCCTCTGCCAGGTTTTCAGTTAGTTAAGACGCAGCACAGAAAATAGCGCACGAAAAACTGGGGGAGAAGCCCAGTGCAAATAGCGATTAATTACAGGAATGGCTCCGACCTCCGAATGCACTGGGAACGAGTATGGTTAGCTATTTATAGCACCCCGGTTAGTCTACTTTTCACTCAGGTTAGCCTACTGTTGTCTCTGGTTAGCCTAACCATCGTTCCGGTTAGCCTAGAGAGCGCTCTGGCTAGCCTACTTGGTTAGCTCTTAATATTTGTAATGGTAACACGATATATTATTAAAATAATCGGCTGCCAGCTTCCTGGTGGTGTAGAGGTCATGAGACTCGCTCATGACGTTAATGACCCGGGTTCGATTCTGGCTTTTAGAATTGTCTTTTTCTTTTTTTCATGTTTAGTTAAAAAACACCTAAGTGTCCGGAGCCATTCCTGCAATTAACGCCATGTCTCAGGGCAGGAAGGCAAGATAATTTCGTTTGCTACTCACACCAATCCGCTCTCCCCTTAATTTCGCTCTTCTATTTTTTTTCGCGAATTACCGCAACTACTGAACGTCTGAAATGGGCTACAACAAATCTAAAAATGACATCTCTCTCAAGGGGCAGGGTGCAATAAGACTTCTTCCATTTTATCTTGCCAAACATTAACATGAAATAGGCGGTACAAATGTGTATATTTTAAATTATTTTTTCACTCGAGAAGTTTTTCAGGAATCATAAGTACAGATGGGCGGTTACACTATTTATTGAAGTTTGTTATTAAATAAGGAGATGAAATACTTATTCACTTAAAATGGACTTATATTTGAGGTAGAGTGTTAATGGTATGAAGTGTAGTTTTGAGTTTTTTTTTTTTGATAGTAAGTAATGGATTATAAATTATCTATAATCTATTTATAAATTACAATCTAGAAATGATTTTCCTAATTCATTTTCTAAAAATGGCTCTACCGTATAAAATTAGTTTATATATACCATTTTGCGGTTTCTGACGCCATCTTGGCTGGGGCTGGGCGTAAGTAGCAAAATGACTGTAAATTTATTTTATATATTTCTTACTTACCGAGTACGAGGTCTGTACTGTAAGTTACGAACCGAGGTTTAAAACAGGTATACGGAACGTGCAGTGCGGACCGAGAAGACGCCAGGTCAGTGAGATATTTATTATGTCTTTACTATGTGTCTGACGGCTTAGGGAACGATTTCTAGTCACGTGGAACTGCTTTAAATGACTGAACACTTGGCGATAAATCACGAGATGTTTTGGAAACACCACACTACGCCAGAGGAATTTGAAAACGGACCTTCACTCTAAAAACGCGTCAAATGTTTTCCCTCCACACTACGCCGGAGAAATTTAAAAACGAAAAAGTCACCGGATTTGTGTTTTTGAGCAAAACTCGTTCAGGGAAATCACATGATTATCTTGACGCCATCGTTTTCGAAAAGCTCCGTTTACAAGATGTTTTCCTTCCAAACGAAAGCGAAAAGCCGGCGTTTTTAAATTCCTCTGGTTTGAAGAGCGTTTTCGAAAAGCTCCGTTTTCGTGACGGATTAGTGTGGACGGTAGGCCTAACCGTAGAAGTAAAGCTGCTTTTTCCAGTTAGAGTACTGCCCGCTTAATTGACCAATCACAGCGCGCGTGATAACGGATATAATAAAGTATACTGATAAGGGAGAACGTCACTAACGAACTAATGAACCAAAAAGGATGGCTAAGACTGGGAAAGATTAAGACTGATTACAAACAAAAAGCTTGACAAAGTTTGATGAATTGTTCAAGGTGTTTAGTGCATTAGTTGCTTTTACTTCTTATACACTTAAGTTTCCAGGAAGACATGTTTCGACAGCCTGGCGATGATAACAGACTGTCAAATGTGTGTTACTGGAAACGAATAAGTGTTTTTTTCTTCTTTTTTTCTTCAAAAAATGTTACTTGTTAAAACATTTAGTTATAAAAACGAGCGATAAAAAATAAAAACGACGTTTCGACTACTCCACGGTCATTTTCAAGTTAGAATTCATGAATAAAATTCCGCATAGGTAAAGGCTAAGTATTTACATACGAACAAAAATAACAGAATGCGTAAATGAAGTGTAAATAAGAGGTGAAAAGAATCAAAACTATTGGAAGTGTTAAGCAAACAGCTTAGCACGGATAGAATCACTCTGTTTGTTTAATTCTGGCTTAAGGTCCCGAATAATATTTGTACTTCGAAATCAATCTTCTTTGGAACTCAAATTTGGCCCTATGTAGCAAGTGTAAGTCATGGTCTAATGACAAGGACCGTTTTCGTATGGTTGAAACTTTTCAGAACTTCACTGACGTTCACTGTTGTTGTTTTTGAATGAACTACATAACTGAAGACTTGCGTCATTGCACCATGTTATGAATCTGCTTGTCATTTTTGAAAAAAGTTTATATGGAAAATTTTCCAGAAATAAGGGGAAGATTGGAAAAGATAGTTTTGAATTTACTGCTGTTGTATGCCGGGAAAAGGAAACTTCAGAAAGATTGTCGTGAGTTTTTTTAGCCAATATCATTCATTAGGAGTAGCATGCGCTTTTCAGCAAACTCCAAACCCACGAAATTCAAACAGACTTGAGCTTATTTACCTTAGTGCTGCTAATTTAGCGTGGCGTATGATTTGCGCAATTTATAATTTTCTTGAAAATGCGAGAGAGTTTAGCGGAAGTTTAATCTTCCACGCAAATAAAAACTAAAATTCAAATTAGTTGGCAAGGAAAGTAGGAGGAGCCAAGCTCTCCTAAAGTGCACCTTCGCATTTAAATTTTGATGAATTTTCCAAGATGAATTGTTGACATCGCGTTTTCTCGCCTATTAATCGTGCAGAGCATGCGCTTTAAAACGTGTGGTTTATCAGAGTACATGCAGCCGAACTTTGAAACTAACGGAAGTCTCTGGGTTTTTTAATTAGCCAAGCAATGCAATTAAAGACCTGAAAATTTAATGAAAACTAATCCAGTGGTAGCTTTTAATTCAGACCTCAAATCTTGAGATATCTGTCGTCGACGGTAACTAGAAAACGATGGCAACCTAATTTTTATGCCTGGCTCGAAAATTCTCTTAAACGTGTAGTGAAAATAAATCTTTCTATTTATATCCCTGTTTTGGGTTTCGGTAGCCAGGCAGAATGAATGTAGCAACCAGAACGGATGACCACAAAGCCCCTGTCATTGGACAATCGTTTCTACAGCGTTCTGTCAATTCGTGAGACTGGCTTCATAGATTATTCAAGGATTTAAGAGGTACCTCTTAATGTATTGTTAGAGCCAAAGCCAGACCACAAATGCTTAATTTTCAATATTGAGGGCGATTCAATTTACACAGTTTCTATATTCACTTGGATTTTTTTTGCACGTTTTTAGGCAAGTAAACGACTAAACTCGGGGAAAACTGATTCACGCGTACGTATCGTTCGTAACGACATTATATTTTGTTTTGTTTCGTCTTCCGAGACCGTGATTAATGAGTGTACAATTTTGCAAATTGTAGAAAGAAGAGGCCACAGGAACCGCGAGCCACTTTTAATTCCGCTTCTTTGTCTGAGGAAAGGAAATCTTACGTTTTGTCTGAATTTTGTTTATAGCAAGCGACATTTCGTCTTCACTGAACAGAGCATTGAAGTTTGTTATGCGACGCACTCGGACGCTTTACAGACTAGCTTTTGCACAAGAACGAGCTGAGGTAAACTGTCCAAGGAGGATTATACATGGAAACTAAAGGTAAGATGAAGAAAGCTAGGTACAAAAAGTACAATAGCCTTTTTACCTTAGGTATACACATACATACATGTGTTTGTCGTTCGCTTAACTCTCCTCTGCTCATGTCTTCGTAAACGTGTTTGAGGGAAATCAGACCATCAAGCCGGACAAGAGTGAGAGAGCGACAACTTCTTTGAATTATAGATGTTTATTAAAAGCAGCCGGAACACTGCATAATTTGCGCGTAAACATTTGTTCCTTTTGTGCTCTGTTTTGTTTCGAAGTTTATTCCTTTTAAAATAATCAATTAACAGTAGTAAAATTATAGTTCATCGCAATTCTTGCCATGCTTATAGCTTTTTTTATGTATCATACAATTGTCCTGCTACGGGCATGGCCGAAGATCTGAGCAGGGCCGTGGCCTCAAAAAATTACGACTGAGGAAATGTGCAAGATTTACTCTTCTTAGGTACTTTAAGGCTGTTTATGATGACTAAAACAACAGAAACGAAAAACAATGAGGCAAGTGCCTCGGTTTGCCTGCTTCTAGCTAAGACCCTGACAGTATTTCCATGTTATACACATGTGAACAACAGGTAATAAATGTAGCGGCTGTAGCCAGCCATATAGAATTATTCTTCTATCCGAGCCGTGTCAATGTATAGTACATGTAGTACGCGAAAATGTCCTGGATAGTTTAAGGTCATTTAACAAATTTGCTCGGTGCCGCAAGAAATTTTGATTTCCTCCTTATATATCTGATCAGTCAATTTGTTTACCAAGCCGGGTTGTTCGAAAGGTGGATAACGCTATCCACCGGTTAAATCACTATCCAGCGTTTGTTTTGTTAACACTTATCCACTGGGTAGCGATTTATACGGGGGATAGGATAGCGTCATTCAACCTTCGAACAGCCGGGACCAGTAAAACACATGAATCTATAGTTGGCCGTTAGTCTTCTCGTCTAGTCTTGTGCATCTATCATCAGTGGTTGTCAGTGCGGGGTAAATTAAACTAAAAATCCAAAGACTGCATGTACATATACAGCCGCAAAGCTTCTCTAACAACACATGCTACTGTGTTTATTGTGTAGAATATGTTAGCTGGCCATAACGGCCTCCTTCGGGTTAAAGACGTTACTACTAGTAAGTGCATTAGATGTTATATATTTCGAGGTTGTTTTGTACTGGAAAGGAATGGTAGAGATTGGTGTGTAAATGGCACGCGACCGAAATCGATAGGGCCAAAAGATGCCGGTTTCCATATGTCATTAGATACCGTAAACAGTCCGGGATCGTTATCAGTTTTGATAACCATGTGACGTCACAACATGGCGGTCATTTCAAAAATCCGGAATTTTCGTATTCACTTCGCTTTGCTCGTTATTTTTTCGATTATACTCGAGTAATTTACCTATAACTCCATTCGATAAGTGCCAGAATGGAAGGAGCCTTGCGTGGTTTGAAGATGGCGGTTGAAGAACATCCTAAACGGTATAAATGGTACTCGTAAAGTGAAACAGCGCTTGCAATTTTGCATCCAGATCAGGTATGTTTTTCATTTTGTCATTAGATTTAAGTTACTTGCAGATTTTTTGCGGCAATCACAAAAAATATGTCGTTAATCTTCACGATATATTCTTGGGATTTAACTTATTTTTAGTGTTGTTCACGATCTGTGAAAAAAGTGCACGGGGCTATTTTGATTTGCGATGTGTTGTTCGTAACGGCGGCCATATTTACATCTGTAATTGATGTGTTCCTAGGTATTGAGATGGTGGATGCGGATACCCACAGAATTAAAATGTCGATTTTGTGGCAAGACTGCGTCTTCAAAAAAAACGTTCGCAAGACCCAAAGAAAAATTAAGCTTGAATTCGAACGACATGGTGTCAATGTTGAAAACGACAACGACTTTATTCATCCCCCTAATGTTTGCCTGACGTGTGACGTACGCAAGGATAATCGTGCTCAAATAAGCATTTTGACGAGTGTGTGTCATGCAGAGGTCGGCCAGTACCAGCAGTACAGTTTTACAAAGAGATGAGAAGCTTGCACCAAGGTAATGCAAATAACATGTATCACTCCTCACCACCTCCAAGCATTGTTTTTTTGAAAACAACTGGTCAAATATTTATGGTCCAATGTGGGCATAATGAAAAAATACCCCACAAGTAGGGGCTGAAGAGTGGGTAGAATATCCCATACTATGAAGAGAAAGCCCTCCACCAGTCATGATAAAAGGAAAAAATTCTTTTAATTTATCACATTACTCAGCATTTTTTTATATGTGCATGTGCAGACACCCATTTAGAAGACCTTGAATTTTTTAACGACATCTGGGCGCTTGCATTGGATTGTTAGCAATGCATGTAGAAGTGCTGCTTATTATTGGCTGACTTAATTTTAATTACATTGACAGCAAATGGCTCAAGAGATAAGAGGAGGCAAAAATTGACAGTTCAAAGAAACAGTGTCTCATCGATGATTGCTCTGCTAAAACTGATGATGCATTGCTCTTGCGTAATGAGGTAAAGGATGGAAAACTGTAATTAAGATGTACACATTATTTTAAACTTGAACGTACAAAGCATGGTTGACAATGATGAAGAATTGTGTCTATAGCAATTTCAAGAAGTTTTAGAGCCTTCATAAACTGCAAATTTTAATTTTAACACTTGATTTTTTTCCAAATATTTTTGTGTTGTATTAGATGTATGTTCACTGTAATCTTTCCTGCATTTTATCTGATGAAAGTCGCTGAAGTGACTGTCTTATGTTGAAAATTCTTTATCAATGTCAAGCCCGATTTGTATGTTCATGTTTTATACAACAGGCTGTTCCCTAACACAAACCAAGGAACTACTTTAGTTGCGGTGTGTGACACTTGCAGACTGCAGACTGTAGACTTTTTCACTAAAATATTGTATTCCATTTCCATTACCAATAGCTAACCGTAAACAGGCTAACCTGAGTGCTATTCAGGCTAACCTGAGTGCTATTCAGGCTAACCAGAGTGCTATTTAGACCTAAATGTAGTCTGTAGTCTGCAGTCTGCAGTCTGCAGTCTGCAGTCTGCAAGTGTCGCACACCGCTTTAGTTGGCCGTTAAATTTCTGCATGGTCATGTAGATTTTTTAGTCTGGGCTTTTGATTATTGATGCTCTTTATGTAATGGTGCATTATGCAGAGTGTACAGCTTACAAAGACTATACCAGGACCACAGTTAAGTGTCTGACTGATAGAGGCAGTCTGTAACAGGGAGAGAAATACCAGTACTTACATGTACGTATTGGCCAGAACTTTAACTTCTGTCCATAATTACATGTATGGGGTGTAATTGTAAGCAATGTGTCTACAAGCAGCAGTTTACTGTATTATGAAGAAGTTATCGCACTGCTAACTGTGGAGCCAGGGGATTAAGGATTAAGAATTACTGTAATTGTGAAGTACTAAATTATTGTTTTTGTTCTTGTTGTTGTAAGTTGTTAATTGATATTCATGGACACACATGGTACACAAATTAGTCTGTTTCATCATTGTGATGAATTAACCTAACGTTAAATGTCACTTAGTAGATACTTTACACTGTATATATAAGTGTCGGGCCCTGTCCTACTTTTTCTTTAACTGTTTGAGACTGACAGTTAGAGAAATCTGTACAAGACTACCACTCATTACTAAATTGACTTTCATCAGTAATTTGAAGCAGTTTTAAGAAATGTCATAATAATTAGAAAAGTTTTTTTTTTTAATTCTGACTGATTTTGAGTGCTTTGTTATTGTCACGTGGTTTCTTCTTGGGAAGTCTCAAATTGTCTATAACAAAGCCAGATCTCTAGACTTGTCACTTTCAGTTTAGATTCAAATCTAAAAAATTCTAGCCTCAAATGGACACCTGCTTAAATAACAGCTGGATTTCTTTTGTGTGTCATTTGTATGTGTAACTCTGCCATAAACCATTAGTTAACTAATCACTCATTTATTCATTGTTCTAGTTAAGAAACTGGCTGTTATCCTTAATTGGGATGTATGATCCCAAGGAAGATGTTGCAGTTTCATGGAAAAACTATGACTTCAAAGAGGAAGTGCTGGCATGGGCGAATCAAGCTTCGAAGAGAGGGGTAAGTCATTATCCTTACTCATTGTAGAGTTTTGGATGTGTTTTCATGCCTTACCTACTGAAAGTAGAAATTAAGTCATTCCAGTGAAACTGAGCATGTACATACACTGTACAAGGACAGTGCGATCTGGCCTTAAGTGACCATTCATTTGAAAGCTTTTCAGTACTATTTTTCTGAGTTGCATCTTCTCTGTGAATGTTTAACAGTACAAGGTTTTGTACAAATTAATATAAATTTGAGAGCTTGTTTCCTAATTTTAGAAGCCCTAAGGATTGAAATTGCTGATACTTTAAACTTGAATTTTAAACTTCTTGTCTTGGCTCTCCGCTTGGAACATAGTAGGAACTTGTTCATTGCCAATTTATTTATTTATTTATTACAATCAATGGATTAAAAAACCAAAGGATGAACTGTATAATAATAAGCTCAAGATGAATACACTGTTACTGTTTCGTTTCTATTTTATACAGATTGTTGAACAAGCAGCTTCGCCAGATAGCAAGAAAATGAAGCCTGAGTGAAGCTAGACATGATAGAAGCTATTATTTTCGTATCAATAAACAACGCTTTTGTGAACAGAATAACTGTTGTCTACCTTCACTGTGTCATTTTAGTCGGAACAAATACTATACGGTGTCCATCTGGAAATGAAATAATTTCGCAGTAGCTTTTGCACGAATACAGTTTTCTTCCAACCTATTGTGAAGCAAACATAGAATTAATTCAATGAAACTGTAACTCCTTTCATCGCAGCGCCTCGCGCCTCGTCGGCCGCCATATTGAACTGTTGCTACCAAGTTATGTCACGTGGACGAAACCTTGTGCAGCGATTGGTTAATGGTTTGTTTTGGTCGAGGTTATCAAAACTGATAACGATCCCGGACTGGTAAATGCTCGAATAAGCGCCCGGGGCGCTTATTTAATTTTCTAGGTCGGGAGGGGGGCGCTAATTCGAAGGGGAGCGCTTATTGGAAGGGGGGCGCTTATTTCGTTTTTTTAAATTTTGGTCTCAAAATGACACAATCTTTAGTCTTTGAAACCCAAACTGTAACACATAAAAACGTTAAAGAAAATTGCTTTTTGGTGAAACAAGGCATTTTCGAGTTCTGCAGGAGGTGGTTGAAGTCACTAGAAGCCAAAAAAAACTTAAAGATGGTCCCGTAATTCCAGAAAATTTAAGGGCCACATGGATATTTCTATCGAAGAAATGAGAAGCAAACCTGAACTGACGACTTTGAAGAACGTTTAAAGTAACGTTTACGCAGTATGCGCCTTATGTATCGTACCGAGTACCGAACGTTTTTTAGGGGGAGGGGAAGGGGGGGCGCTTATTGGAAGGGGGGCACTTATTCCAAATTTCAAGCCTTAGGAGGGGCGCTTATTGGAAGCGGGGCGCTTATTGGAAGCTGGGCGCTTATTCGAGCATTTACGGTATGTTCGAGGGTATTTATGTTTGGACGGAAAGAAGAAGAAATGAAGAACGAATTTAAGAAACAATTTGCCGAAATTAATTGACCCTGTTTAGAGTGAGTATTTTTAAAATAAAAATTAGGTGAAGTCTTTATTATCAGCTAAAAAAGACAATGGCAAAACAACAGATTTGTAGCGATAAAGTTTGATGAGCTGTGGTGTGGCACACCTGCCCAAACAACAAGCCTTTGGAATAAGAAATGTGTTTTAGCTCAATTCAAAGCTGTGGAAGTCAATATCAGTATTTCCTTTATTTGCACTGGCACGGTAGTGTTTATCAAATTGACAGTCAGCTTATGTGCATCGACAGACTTTATTAAAGCTTCACATCCCTTTTTGCAATGTTAACCTACTCTCCGAGGCATTGAATATCGCCTAAACATAAGGATTTGATTCTGGGAGGGTTTGAGTAGACTGGACTAAAAACGAAACCAATTAAAGTCAGTAATGCTACCTGAATGGCTTTTATGTTGAATTAAAAGTTTAATCACATTAGCAAAAATCTAGCTAACACGAATTTTAGCGGATTTCCATCGACAATTCAAATAAATTCACATTCGTATCCTGTAAATATATTTGCAGTTATTATTGAAATTTGGTTCAGTTTTTCAGGACTATGTACAAGAATGACTTCAAACGGCACACTCAGTGTGTTATGTGGAGCGTTTTCACTCAACGCGGCCAGCAGCCATGAAGATTTATTGCAACAAAACGAAGTGTTTACATCGATAAGAAAAAAGTTTTAAAACTCTCACAGAATTGGTTCGGGACTTCAAAATGGCCGCCGTTAAAGTGACTTTTTTCAACCAATCAGGAACAGAACTAAAACCACACGTGACTTGCCTCACGGGCCGGCCGCATTTTCCCGCTCTTCTTTCGCGCCGGCCGCGTGTCTTTTACTTCGATTTCTAATTGATTCGCTGTATTAATCGAAGAGAGGTTCTCTTCTCTTTCTGCGCGGCGAGAGACATAACGAACAGAAAGAGAAAGGAACCTCTGTCTCGGAGGGTAAATTGACGGGTTGGCCAGGTGTCTCAGCCAAGTGTTATTATTTTGACTTTGGTTCGGACATGGAAATTTATAACTAGAGTGGTTTTCAATTTGGTGTCGTTGAACCAAAACCTAGGTTATCACTCTGGCCAATCACAAAGGGCACTGTAAATTACCTCTTTTCACATTCTCAAATGAAAAGTAGATGTTAATATGGGCTTGGTGTAACTTAGTATAGGTAATCATACGGTTTCGAGTTCAATTTGGAATTAATTTGCATGAGTGAGTTTTTCAAAAAGCTGAAATTGCACGAGCCGCTTTACTTATTAATAATACAAACATAAAAAAAAATGGCGCAGAAAAATTGGCGGAAGATGTTTCTTGAAGCCATGTTTTTCGCATTCGAACTTTTTTCAGAGTTTCCGTACAAAATTTTTGTCACTGCTTTACATGATACTCATTGGCCTACAAAATGTCTCATTGTCTTTCTGCCAATCATTATCCAGAATTACGATGTGTAATTTGCACTGGTGTTACACTTTTTGCACCGGTGTTACACTTTTTGCACTGGTGTTACACTTGAACTGCACTGCTCTCAGCGAATCAGAATCAGAGAATCGAGTTATTTTTTATGTGTATTATTATTTTTGTTATAGTTTCCTTGAATGTTCAGTTTCATGCAAATTACATTATTCGGCACATGAGAGATTTTGTAACAGGCTCGAATTGGGACCGAAGTTGTCCTAAAACACCTTGTAAATGGCTTATAAAGTACTTGTTTTCATATTCCTGTGTGAAAAAAAGATGTTTTTTTATCCTTTCACTCTAACAGCGACGTGAATTATCGATACTTCTAAATGACTTGTATGCTGTTTTGTGGGAAAAAGAAATTCATCAATGATAACATCAGAGGAAAAGTTAATGTACTATAAACACACGCACTTTGTGTAACAGTAATTAACTCATCATATATTCATTTGACGCTAGAGATGTGAATCTTGTATATGTACAGATGTCACTGTTTGGCGAGTCATCTCAGTCAATAGTTAAGATGACAACAGCTCCCCAGGCAGATTGATGTATTGCATTACAGCGGATAAAGAACACATCATTTTACTTAGAACTCAACTGTGCCTTCGAGGCTAAATTGGTGAGTATTTTAGAGGTTTTTTCAGTCAAAGCAGGTAAATTACAACATTTTTACAATATACTCTTTTAGAGAGCATTATAAATGATTAATGCCTTGCTTTAATGGCCGCCGTTGTGTTCTTAAGCACATAGCAGATTTTTAAGCCAACTACTTGCTCCTTTTGAGGTTGAGCGACTCTCTATGAACTATGAAATTCTTGTGGTACAACTCTGCAGGGACTGATTATCAAACGAAGGCAACTTAATAACTTGAGCGATAGTTCGTTTATGGCCGTACGTTTATTGAATCATTATTCATAACTGAAAACAACGTTGATCTTTTTGTGGTCGTTGTACACGGAAATTAGGCCTAAATTCCAGATTAAATATGAATTAAGGTAAGCGATCTCACATAAATCGCTCTAATCTTGGAAATTCAAGTTTTCCACTGCGAGGGATTCGCATTTAGAGAGTCAGGTGTCACAAGCTTGCATCGCAAAAGTGTTAAAATGAATGACTCAAAATGACAGAGTTGAAATGATTTCTCTTTCCATGGAACATTTTCAACCGAGTTCTATCAAGCACAAGGGATTTCGTCTTTTAGACGACGTTTTTAATACCAGCTAACGCGGATTGAAAGAGCATGATCATTAAATCTGAGGAGTTTAAATGAAAAGGCTGCAATGAAGATTGAAAATAACTAATTATTTACTAGTCTTCACGTCGACAGCCCAAGGCTCGAGCATATTTCATTGTTTGTTCTTATCAAATATCTAATAAATTGAAAATTCATTATTTTGCCAAATAATTCTGAGAGCAGTGATGTCTTTTATTTCGGCATGATTCCGATTTGATTCACGCATGGTACCCTGCGATTTGGGTTTCCGAAACCCAAATCGCTAAAGGCTTTTGACGAAATACACTGATTTCCAAGAGCTGACAGGCCGACCCAAGGTCATTTAAAAACATGAGATAGGCGTCGCAAAAGCACACTTTGACCATCAGATTAAATATCTCTTGGATGACAGCTGAGGAAAAAAAAATCGGATTGGACGAATAACAGCTTTGCCATTAAAAATATGCATTGTTAGTGCATTATTTTACAGCTTATATTTCAAGAACGAAAGGGCTTGCCACAAGGGTAGTTGGTTTGAACATGATTTTTGTTATTTGGTTTTTGCTATTTAAAATTCGCATTTTATTACGCTTCCTAGTGGTAAAAATATTTAATTACACTCCCCACCCGTTAAAACTCTTCGTTTATCGATCATTTAAAAAACACTTGATAACGATAAAATCTTTTTTGTTCGCTCGAATGTCATGAAAAATAGTACTGTTCTTGTGCCAAAGAAAACAATAGTTTCAGTAAAAAGCGTTAACGAATCGAAGACAAAGGAAAAAGACTGAAACAGTAGACGTAATTTTAAGTATTGTCTATGATGTATCTCTCCATTAAATATTTATTCGTTATTTCGTTTCTAGCAATGTTGTTAAGGCAACTAGATATCACAGAAAATATGTTGTTTACGCAGCTCAGTTGCTGATAAGATTGATATCTGCACGGACTGGAGATATTATTTTTCTTGTTATGATTAAACTGCTTTAGCTGCGAAACATATTATTGTAAAAAGTAGCGCTTTTGAGACTATACAAATCAGCCTAGTACGGTATAACTGCTTTTAGGAGAGATAAAAGGTTGTTTGCATAAGAGTTCTCCCATCCTTCTTCCGGTTTTCATGATAAGAAAGATATTAATTAAACTCTGAACGCCATTAGCTATGAATAGAAATCATTTTAAGACTTTTAAAAGATGTTTGTGTGATGCAACTCTTATCTATCCCCTGGGAACCTGTTAGTATGTTCTGGAGTCAAGTTACCGAATCTGATACATACTTTTTATTATTAAATTCACCCGGAAAATAGCGCCAATTCAAATCCAATATCATCCGCCAAATCATTGTGGCATAAGGGACGCTTGTAGCACGAGGACAGACAAGAAATTGTAATTTTCATTTTAACACAGACTTCTGCGAAAATATCGCAAACAACATGGCGGACTCCGCCATATTGTTTGACAATTGAGGAGGGCTGGTATCCATTCTCGTCCCCAAGCCACGCGCTAATCTCGAGTAAGGAAATCCCGATTATTCTGCGCTTGCGTATGTCGTTATAATTATGCTATATGTCCTTACTTGCTTATGATTTAATTGTACTCATACAAAACCAGTGAAAACCAGCCTTAACGGTAAGGTATTCCAATTCGAAATCTACTACGAAGACGTCTTCTAAATCTCTTATGTTTAATGTTCAAAGTTCCATATTTATTTCTTATTTTTCTTTAAACTGATTTTTATCTTGAACTTGATTCTTGTGTGATATTAAAAAAAAATAAAATGCTGAGGGTTTTTTTATTAAAAAGCAAAAAACAAAACAAAATACAATTTGCAATTATCTTTAGTACCAGGTCGAGTTTTAAGTTTCTATGATGACGAATGTTCAAAGCAGACAGAATAATATGAAAACTTTTGTAAGTTAAGGTTCTATCGGCTTGATACAATCAGAAAGTCCCCATTCATAAATCGCAGCACGTGCATGACATTTTGCAATATTGCATGCACGCCAAGTCTTCATGGGGAGTATTGCCTGATTTGAATAAATACACTTTTCTGGCCAGGCGCTGCTGAAATGTTTTAGACCTACACGATGTCACATCACCGTGTGTGGTAGAAATTCAATTTATTTTTGTTAAAGTTTGAAGCATAAAGATTTTTTGATGTAGACTGTAATGTTGATTTTAAAGCAGCGAACATTTCTATTATTGATTCCCAGCAAAAACACCTCTAAGCCAGTAGTTGGCAATTTTCGTTCATTATTTATTATCATGTTGTTTTTCTTCTCGACATTTAAAGGACAATATAACAAACAAACAAAAAACGAAGAAATCCTTTCGTCCCTGAAATAGTCTAAATGACATCTGCACTCTTCCCTCCATTGTACTTAGAATACTATTAGCCCAAGCAATAGTGCTAATGGACGAAGCTGCCTAAAGGGCTTGAATATTCAAACACATTAGCCTTTAGCATTGTTTATATCGCTGCTAAAATTTGCATTTCAAATAGAAGCATCACTCGTAATTAAACGGACTTCCCAAAACAAAAACATAGGTTTGAATTAATGCGAATAAATGTATGGGAAAGCTCCGCGTGGCTGCCACGAAATTAGGGAATTTATTAGAGAATTTATCATTTATTGATGGCCCACGTTATAATTCGTGTGTTTCCACCTGTTTGGAGTGAAACTTAAAACCACGGGTTGAAAGGGCATTCTGTGTTTTTAAAAAAAATATATCAGGGAATCGAAAAACGTTATGTGTACAATTCACCACAATCTTGTATATGGATCAGTCAGATACAACCTCTTCCATTTAAACGAAGAAACTCTAATGCGTTCGACGTTTGAAAGCGGTGTGAAGCTAACAGTGTAATCACGCATGTCGAATATGCTTCAAAGCAACACGACGGTTGAAAAGGACTGTGATATTCAATTTCAAAATGCAGCTCGTCTTTTTGATTTGGAGCGACAGAGGAGAGCTAATCGCTGCGCTGAGCAAGGTCGGTGGATAGATTCACACATTGCGTGTTTATTTTTAATCTTGTAACTTTAAAATTGAACTTCTGTCGAACAGACTGTAGACAGCACCTTGTTGGGTTTCCCTCAGTGCTATTTTGAAACCCGCCAAGGCTGCTTGTACCTTTTTCTATCGAGCGTTCATCACAAATTCTATTTCTTTTTTTGTTTTTTTTGGCCATATTCGTGATGTTCATAGACTGCCCCGCGTGCCTGATATTATCACAATGTATCTTTGCAGATGGGATGTTCCGCGAGCTGGATAAAGTTAACACCGACATTTCTGGGAGCTGGCTGAGAGCAGCCTTACTAGTCTCCTATGCATCAATAGCGATAACTTTAATCCTAGGAACTCTGTATTTCGGTAGGTATTTTTATTTTTATTATGCTCGTAAATCGCCCGTGTTATTAATTTTTCACCACATGTCTTTTAGCACAATTAAAATGAATCGCTCTTGTAACTAGCTGGTGTATTTAGTGAATTCATTAGGGAATGTTTGGTGAATTAATTATCAAAATGTTTGCCGAATCGAACATTTGCTTGATTAAAACTTTAAAAAAAGATCAGTGGATTATATTCGGCCAGTCCTCTCGACTGAAGGAAGATGAACTACACAGAGCTAAAACAGGAAGAAAACTTCATATAAAAGAAAAATACAATTCGTTTAGACCATCTTCCCGCCATTTTGAAATAGTACAAACTTGGCTCAAATGACGGACTATATTAAGTCGACGTCAACAAGCACAGACTAAATGTTCTAGAAAAATTAAATTTTGCACGAATAATTTGACACATCAGGAGCTCAAACAGGCAACAAGAGAAAATATCATTTTGATTGTATTTCGCACCACATTTGACGACTATTTAACAACTATTCTTTGAAATCGAGGTAAATATTCTGCCACTATTCACCGAGATTGAGAAGAATAATTGTTTTCGTATATACATACTCAGTTATCTCAACAACATTTTTAGAAGGAACCATTAAAAATCAATTTAATTGACCTCTCAATTCATGCGTGGAAAATTCCGAAACACTGGCGAAACGCGAGGTTTACACTTTGTTTTTGTTTGGCTTGCGCATTATTCACTCGGTAGGGGGTGAATAATGCTCATTAGCCAGAGATAGCGTACCAATCAGATTGCCTTAAACACCGAGATCACTGAGTGTGCATATACTAATTCAAAATGGCGGGAAAAAAACCAGTTGAATAGTTTGAATCTGAGTCAGAAATGATAATGTTCGTCTGTCACGCCGAACATTTGTCTAACAGCCTTTCAATGTTTATACGTTCTGATTTGGATGGTTAATTGAGCCCTTGTTCCTTTTTATAAACGGGGCTTGATACCGACAAAACGAACTATATTCTGATATTCTCACTCGAAACTGATATCGAGAGATTCGTTACACCGCGAGAAGTACGTTATATCGCGGGAAATACGTCATCTGTATACCGACCGTAAAATTCCCATCCTGGATCGGGTTGTTCGAAAGCCGGGTTAACGCTAACCCAGGATTAAAAGTTAACCAAATTATTTATTTTCCTTGCATAAACATGTTTTTTCTCACCTATGGTTTAAGTAGTTTTAGATTATTAAAGCTGAAAACTGAAGGAAAAACAATATATATACAGAAATCCTCGTGGAAAAGTTACAAAACAGAAGTTATCTTTTGGGCTTTGAACAACTCGGTACTTGGGTTATCTTAGCTCAAAAGATATTTTCTGGTTTATTTTGGAAAAGTGGGAGGCGGGAGTGAATTTTATCCTAAATAATTTGTTGGGTTGTATCTTGAAGAGACTCAATGCAATATTTCTCTTCGAAATCTTGCATGCAAACCATAGGCATATAACAAATACAAATCAGTGTAAATGAGACAAGTTCTGTGGTTTTCAAATGAACATTAATTGTCGGTGGATCATACCGCCAGTACATAAAGTACGAAGTCAAGAAAGTTTGGGTTTAACAGGTTGCTTGAGTCACAATCGGTAGAAGTATTTTCAACCCATACTGAATCTAAATATAAGCCTATGGACTCATTTTCACGGGGGAGGGGTGGCGAGGAAGTGTGTGAGGGAGTTTATAGTCTTAGAGTTTTCTGTGTTTCAGTTTTTGTGTGTGTTTTTTTTAATCGGAATGTTACGGTACTACAAGGCTCGTTATCTGCCACTTGTGGTCGGTTATCAACAAGCGTAACTCATTAACGAAAAGAGCTAAGCCTCTTAGCTTTGCATGCGCTTGTTCGGAATGAATAGACACTATTAAATTCATTTGATTATTTTCTGCCAATTTAGTTCTCTCCGCCCTTGACGGGAGCCCAGCAGCTTTTGGATTCGCGGTAAGCTTTCATTTGCTAAACTTTCAATTTAATCCTGTAAGCAGTGCAAGACGAGAACGAATTGAAACAGTTTTTAATACTTTTCATTATCCAACCCAATACGTCTCTAGCAATAAACACCGTCAGGCTTGAATTTCTTTAATTTTCTTTCAATCTTGTGGCGGTTGAAGGCGGAAATTTCACTGGACCGCTTTTATAAAGTTTTAAGGACAAACGTACCAGACATTCGGTTCTTTTTATTTTTTGCAGAGTTAATCCCAACTAAAGATATATTTTTCGGCATGAAAAAGGAAGATGTGCTGCAATATAGTTAATTATTTTTGCGAATGGTAACAATAAGAGATCTTCGTCTCTTGTAACGCACAAATTTTCGTTCTTTGGCCAAGAACTACTTAGGAATACATTGGGCGACTTAATTTTGAATGCAACACAACGTTTTTCATTTTATTTCATGTTTCACCGACTGCTTTAATTAACTTAGTTATAAGTTTCTTTATGACAAGTTTTTTGTGGATTCTGCAGGTGGCGTTTCGGGAGTTCTTGTATGCTATTCTGTTTTTTGGAAAAGTGAAAGTTTTTAATAATTGAAAATTAAAGGGAAAAGTAAGTTCCTTCCTCGTTTAATTTTGAAACAATGTCTTCAGCATATATGACCTCTTTCTACCGGTTGACCAACCAAGGATCAATGCTATTTACATAGGTTTATCTACCTTTGTCGACGAGTCAATCTGTACCTTTTTATTATCAATAAGAAAAAACTGCGAAATTTGTAATATGCTGAACGGGGTAAAGCTTTTCGCGAAAAAAAAAACCATGATATTTTTGTTACACCGAGTATGAAATGTTGCGACAAACAACAATGTCCGGCTGTACGGATTAAAGCTGCATTTGAAAATTAACAATGTACAGGAAATTAAAAGCATCTTGGAAAATTAAAATTGCGTACTCGAACAGAAATACCACAAAGATTTCGTCTCATATGTTCAGCTGTGTATCTACGGCATTCCACCGGCAGTCAGCATCTCTTTTGTAGAATTAAACATTTTCGAGAAAAGTTCACGATACCTATGATATGCCAAATATAAAATATTTGCGAGAAACAGTTTCTTTTCCAATAATGATGTCATAGCTGCAGGGATTAAAACTGAAGACCTCAAAATTACGTTTAATGTACCGGAAGATATTAAAACCACATTAGAAAATTAAAAGCCTGTAGGAAATTAAATTTAAAAGGCTGTTGGAAAATGTATAATTCATTCATTTAAACGGAAATCATACCAAAGATTTCGTCTCATACGTACATTTTGCTGTGAAATGCTAAGAAAATAATATTTTGTTTTGATTCATTCCGGTACTCACTCACTCACTCAGTCATTATTCTATTCACCTGTCTAGTTTTTCGTTCTTTCATTTGTTTATTCGTTCGCTGGTTTCATTTGTTCTTACTATCATTCATTCATCCATTCTTTCGCTCCTTCAATCGTTCCTTTTTTGCTGTTCTTTGTTTCGTTCGTTCGTTTGTTTGTCTTTCTTCTTCATTTATTACCCGCTGTCTTCCTCTTCCCCTTTTCTTTTACTCATTCAAATCTATCTTTCAAATTATCTTTTTCAGTTTGCAGCAATATTAGATGCATGCTCTTCAGCTGTTGTGGTGTGGAGATTCTCTGGTATAGCAGGACAAAAATATTCATTCGAGAGAGAAAGGAAGTAAGAGGCTGCTTCTTGAGAATTCTTTTCTATTCTGATTACAAATGTCCTTGTATGAAGACGTTTTTCCTAACACGTGCACAGTTATCAGAGCGTTTTCGCATGCCGTCATGGCACTAGCCTGCGTTGCAGACGAAACTAAACCCCGATACCGGGGTTTAGTTTCGTCTGCAACGCAGGCTATCATGGCACCCGTGATATTTGTGTCCCGGCAAACAATGAAAGGGCGACCATGTTTGTGTACCAAACCAACCCTGCGGGAGTTGAACTCCCTTCGTATGTAAACACGTAAGTTTGCACGGCTGTTGTCCACTTGAGTAAAATCACTCTAGGTAGTAAACAATCATGAACTTTACTGGTTACTGAATCAAATTTTGTTGTTGATATTTTGTTTGTTTTTTTGTAGGGCGTGCATCATAATTGGTGGTTGTTTTGTTCTGTCTGGAAGCGCAATTATATCAAAAGCTGTCTATATGCTGGTTATCGATAACGAACCAAAAAGGGTAAGAAATCGAGTGTGCTTTAGCAATCTTAGGGCCTCCACAGGCTAGACACTTTTAATTGTCAACAACTATTTGTTATCGACATGTAATTGTGTCTGATGAGGCGAGCATTGCACACATTGGGGTGTTAGTTGTCGATGCCTAAGTCAAGTCAGCGAGACCTTGACATCTAATGTTCACTACGCATCCTCAAAACAAAATACGCATGCTCAAATGTGTGTCATGTTTCGACAGATGTCGACAACTAACCAATGATTCCTACACACGGGAAAAACGGTCAAAACGTAGTTGCGACAACTAAAGCAGTTTCCCTTTTCGAAAAGGGAAACTTGCTGAATTGCCGACAATTCATTACGCCGCATTACGTTTTTTAGTTGTAAATAACAATTAGTTGTTGAGACAACTAAGTGCCTAGTCTATGAAGGCCCTTAGATCGTTTTCTGCTGATATCGACCGTGTTAGGTTGGTTATTTGGTTGGGCCTTTGATCTGTTAATGTTTTATTGTGTCATTTGCCTTGAAAATCTTGATATTGTATAATTTGTCTTGGCAGACGAAATAGCTCATTCTCAAAATCATCGTAATATTTCATTGAACTAAAACAAAGGAGATTTTTATGATTTTATGTCTCCGTTTTTTCTGGATATAACAAAGGTCAACAAATACGAGCGACAGTGTTTCGTTGCATTTTCAAACCCCGCGAATTTCCCCAGAATACTTCGCTGCATCGCGTCCTATATTCATCTCTAATCTCAGTTTTTGTAAATGAGGTGTATTATTGTCTCTCGATTTTAATATTTTACACACCACTTTAGGTGGCTCGAAACAGTTTCTAGCACTTTCCAAGACGTAGACTTGGATGGGTCATTATAACGACTCTATATTGATTGATGTCAAAATCATGGTATCAAAAAAAGCGTCCAATCATTAGTGAACAAGTTGCTGTCAAATTTGTGACCCAATAAGTTACCATAGCAACAATATCACCTGAAAAAAACCCTTAATTTTAGCTTTGAGCGCTTATAACTCAAACACGAGCCAAAAATAGGGGTCACCGAGCTCATTTTTGAGTTATAAGCGCTCAAAGCTAAAATTAAGGGTGTTTTTAGCGGGTCATATTGTTGCTATGGTAACCTGTTATGCAAAATAGATGATTGCAACTTGTTTACCAATGATTGGTAATTTGTATGATGCCGTTATTGTAGCATCACTAGTTAAACAGTATTCACCCTTCAAAGTATAGCTGTTATAAAAGTGCTGGAAACTGTTGCCAGCCTCCTTAAATGTTGAAAACGCGTGCAGTCAAATAATCATAACATTTCGTCATATTTCAGAGTACTGCTCTGTTGATTGCTACATTTCTCACTTTTGGTTGTATGGTGCTGTTAGCGTGGTTCAAATACCTTATTGCCTATAAAGTGGACAGCAGGGCTCTTAGAACAGATGGTAAGGCATCTAACAATTATACTGCAGCTTGGACGCAAGTGGTATTAAAACAACTTGAAACAGTACTTTCAATTGTAACATAATGTGTTTGAAAACCTTTTATTTCCTTTTGAGATCGTCGAGGAGTGCTAGAATTATAAAAACCTTAAACTCGTGCGCGTTCTCAGTCTTCTGCCCCACGCTCGTTCTCGTTCACTCACTTAGTTCGGCGCACGACAATAAAAGCTATAAAAGTTGAAGCGCCTGTGAAATGACCAATCCCAAAAGTGCGTTACGGCACCAAAATTTCATACAATATATATATCTTATTAGACGTTTTGGTGTGTAGTATCGCTGTATATTTTTACGAGTTGTGCAGTATTTTGACGAGCCCGTAGGGCGAGTCAAAATACAAACAACGAGTAAAAATATACAGCGATACTACACACCAAAACGTCTAATAAGAGATTTATTATCCAACGATTTCTTTTCCCAAAATTCTGACTTGCCAAGGTTTTGAACTTCACGCGGCCGGGAGGAATGGGACGAGTACAAATATCTGTTATTTGTACTCGTTTCGCGCGATATTTGTACTCTAGGAAGCAGAGTTGGATAATAAACCTATCTATGAAAGGTCTTACATATGCACTTCGGAGAAAGGTGAAAAAAATGAATGATCCGCATCGCAGTTATGCACACATCTTAAGAAGTTGTGAAAATATGGACTGTAAAAAAAATTTAACGCTGAAGTCATTCCGTTCGAATTCCGCTCAAGCCTGAATTTTTTTCAGGCAATATTTTCAAAAATGTTAGATAACTGTGATGATCATTTAATTCATGTCTTTACAAGTATACATAAACATACAGACACTGCTCTCGTTCCCAAAGTGTCTCTTCTTCTCGTCCGCTGGAGCGAGAGATAGATAGGGCGGAAAGAAGAGAGACCCTGGAAACGAGGTTACTTAGGATACAAGCTTCAGATTAACTGTAATTTAGAGTTTGAGCCACGTTTCAGTTCTCTAGTGATAACCGAGCAATTCGTTTTTCCTTTTTTTTCTCCTAGCTTTCAACTCGACAGCAGAAGCGGCAATGGCGTTTGTTATGGCAATGAGTGACCTCATTTACGATCAGAATCCCAACATTTGGTTCTTGGACGCTTCTGCAGCTATTTTTATCGCCTTTGTCCTCATTGTTTATGGTGTCAGGTAAGGCACATATATCAAATCAATCTTTTTTGCTGCTCTCACAGCAAATCAACCTTCATTTTTGTAGGAAGACTACAGTCGAAATCAAAAGAGTAATCCAGTTAGGCAACAGCACACAAACGCATCCAAGTAATAGTTTTCTTTCCAGCGAGGGATTGGTCTAAACGCGTCACGTGGTGCACTTATACCCACAGTAAAACTGAGGATTATTCGATGATATTCCTCAAGCGATATGGAAGCGCGGAGGCCTCATGGTTAGTGCGCTCGACTCTGGATCGAGCGGTCCGGGTTCGAGCCCTGGCCGGGGACATTGTGTTGTATTGTTAGGCAAGACACTTTTCTGGGTAGAGTGCCTCCCTCTACCCAGGTGTATAAATGGGTACTGGGGAACCTAATGCTGGGGGTAACCCTGCGATGGACTAGCATCCCATCCAGGGGGAAGTAGAAATACTCCTAGTCGCTTCATGCTACAGAGCCCGGGATAAGCTCCTGCTTGATGGGCCATGCACTTGGCTCCTATGCAGATTTTTTTTTTACCTTACCTATTCCTCAAGCGATACCCTCTAAACGTTAGATAAGACAGATGTCGTCAAAATGAGGTTTCCTATGTCTAACGTCATGTTTGAGCCCGTAAGTGCTGTCACGTCTCTCATTGGCTAACACCTGCAAGTCTTGACGGGAAAAAGTAAGATCTAACAAGACATCGATGCAGAATTTGTTTCCACATTAGTCAACACTGAATTGACGATTAAAGGACCAAAAGAGTGTCGAAAGCAAGCAGACAATTAGTTTGGTTTTGGTTTTACTACAGTTTGAGATTGGCTGAGTAGTCTAATTCAAAGGTAATTAGTTTGGTTTTACCGACACTGAATTGAAAACTGCTCTACCAATGACAAATGGTATAAGTGCTGTCACAGATAGGTCAGCTACAGCTAAGTGAGATTTTGTTCTTTGCTTACAGGACAATTGTAGAACTTATGCTTACCAAAGGCCTGGCTCCTATTCCAAGCAAGTAACGCACCTTTCTCAGACGGTATTCTTAGAAAACAATTAAATCATTTGCCAATAAAGGATGAGAGTGCACACAGAGTTGACAAAAACACGCCGCAATACGTGAGCGAAATGTCTCGTCCATTCGCGCCGGCGTGAGCTGTGTCCAGCGGGCTTTTGTGGGAGCGGACTTAGAGCTGGCAACGAAACGAGAACGAGACTTTGTCCTCTTGGCAACAGTGCTGTCATTCTAGTTTGGAAGCTTAGAAAAACAACGCTCTCTTCTTTCCGGAATAGGTTTCCCTCTTTAAGCGAATATTCTCCAAGGTCACGCGTTTTGCATTTGACATTGACCAATCTGCCAACATTTGGATTTGAGTACCATCTGAAGTCATTACCATGTGCATTTAGTAGAAGATCGGTCACTGAACAAGCCGGTTACTTTACTCTTTGCTGCTACACCGTGCTGACGAGACCCAACCACGTCGAAACAGCTGTGCACGGTTGAAATTCTTGGCTTCCAGTTGAACTCTGTTATCGCAGCTTTATTTCTACGGTTAGGCCTACCGTCCACACTAATCCGTCACGAAAACGGAGCTTTTCTAAAACGCTCTTCAAACCGAAGGAATTTGAAAACGCTGGCTTTGCGTTTTCGTGTGGACTGAAAACATTTTGAAAACGGAGCTTTTGAAAACAATAACATCACGATAATTATGTGATTTCTCTGACCGAGGTTTTTTCAAACAAACCCAAACTGATTATATGTTGCGTTTTTAATTCCTCTGACGAAGTGTGGACTAGCCTTTAAAGAACCAACGTTTGCATTTCTTACCTTTTATATGAAAATTCCGAGAGATATTTTAATATTTAACTTAGTGAAGAAAAATGTAAAATATGACAGTTGAAACAAAACGATATCCAACAAAGGTTAAACATGATTTCCAGTCCCGTACTGCGCAGTCTAAGCACCCAAATGTTTATAACCATTATAAGTTCTCACTCGATGGAATGCGAATCGATGTTATTCGTTACGAACCACATATCTTATCTTTGAGGCCTTTCAAATTATTTTTCCAACAGCTTCATTGATTTTTACCAAGTTGTTTCATCAGGTGATATGAGAAAGAAGGAAGCATAAAGCTTCGACCGGTTCTTATCCATAATGATGGTTGTTTTGAAACTTTGAATTTACTTCATGTAAGTAGTTGCGGAATGTTTGCATTTCATAATGTCTTACATGAAACAAATAACAGAAAATGCAACGAACTCTCGAGAGTGCGCAGTACGGACTGGAAGTCATCTTTAATATTAACTTAAATATTACTGTAAAAATTGTATCTAAACAATTTAACGTTTAAGTGATTGATTCATATTTGGAAAGGAAGCATGTTTTAACATTTAAAAAATACTGTTTAGTTTAAAAGTTTTAGTTTCAATATAGAGGGACAAAATAAATGCTCACTATGCGTTAAAATGAAATAGCTTTTCTTACAAGTAGGAAACTTAAGTTTCTGTAAGGTAACTCTAGGGCGTTTTAATTTCCATTCAAAACTCATTAATAATTCATAAGCACATGAGCCTATCAGAGACGTCAAATTGATCACGTGCATGAACCTTTATACCTGGTAAAAATGAGAACGACTACCATGATCTTTATATAAAGATCACACGTAATCTTTATATAAAGAT
>OZ026607.1:2846502-2881502 GCA_964020085.1 Micromussa lordhowensis
ATTTGAGAACTTTCAAAACATCACAAGTAATTGCACTCTATCACCTATTTATGCATTCGCCATTGGCCAGTCAGAAACAAGATATTTTGTTGAGTTATAATAACGTCAGTTATAAAGTCGCTAAAAATATCACGATTGGAATTTGGGAACATTCTAGAGTCATCGATGTTTGAGAGCTGAAAAAGGCATTGCTGGCACATTGAGGCGAGCAACGTTGTCTGGATGATGATGATGATGATGATATGGTGCAAAGAAAACAAAAGCCGCCTCTTCATGTGATTAAAATGAGCGCAAATATGACATCATTTTTCTTTTAAGAAACATTGCACTGAGGAAGTTGAAGACACCTGGAGGACACATTCGCAAAGTAAGCTTTTTTCTTCACACGGTACTAATCATAGTTGTGGATTAATGGTTCTAGTAACAAGTGACTTAGATTTTAATTTAAAATCCGTCGAAGTGGATGTTCAAGGTCGTTATGTCGTAAAAGAAGCTAAGTGCAAGGTTCAATTTTTTTCTTTGAAAATATTTACGCGCCCAATAAGGCGCAAGAACAATGCCACTTTTTCGATAATCTACATAAGACCACTGAAAATTTCGTCGTCGACAAGAAGAGGAGAAGAGACTTTAACGTCTCCCCCCTCCCGGGGAATCTCCCAGATAAAAAGGACAGGGGGTGCTCACGTACCCTTTGGGGGTTAAAAAAGGGGTTTTGGTCCTCTTAGAGTGTTCAGCCTCAAAAGGTCCACAGTGGGATCTTTCAAAATATGACAGGATGTAATGTGTTGTTTTAGAATTCGTACCTCTTAGCTGGGTGAAAAAAATTTCAAGTCACACTCACAGAGCAGGAGCTTGGCATCTCTTATTAGAGGTAGTTCCCCCCAAAAGTACGGAAAATTTCGAAAAGGAGCCAATAACCCCTTTTCCCGAAATTTCAGAAAATACTGTTCTATATCGCCATAGGAAATTTCCGGAAATTCAAACTGAACTTTTGGTTGAATGAAAAGTGCCCCATATCCCTAAACATGAATTTCGGAACATTTATGAAAGAGTCAAGTTCACAACGTCTCAGTTAAAATTACCTTGCCCCGAAGTTTTGTTTGTGTCAAAACGTTTTTACATATTGTACATCTCACAGTCTAAATTAAATTGTTTAAAACAGGATTGCTATCCTCTTGCCTTTTATGAACTTAGGAGTTAGTTTATAACGACCTCGCAATTGAAATTATGTGTTTCGCTTGTTCAGGCTTGGAATAGTTCCGGTGTAGTCTAAATACTTTGTGAAATCATTTAATTCTTTTTATGCTTCAATCGTGCTTTCTGTAATATGTGTCTTTCATATATTCCCTAGGTGTTATGCTTATTGGACATCTAAGTACTTGTCAGTAATACTTTTTATTCACAATGTTTTATTGGTAGCGTAGCTATAACATTGTATTCATTTTAATGGTTGCCTACCAAGCACTGCGGGTAACTCAAAACATAAACATCCCCTATTGAGCAAAATTGAATCTTCCTGTTTTAAATTTTCAGTTAATTTGGAATGGTCAAGTCACAATCGCGTTTTAAGTCTAAATTTAAATAATGAGTCGCGGTGTTAGAAGATCCGTCAAACTTTATCTTAGGTGCGATTTGGTCAAAAGCTAACTACACAAGCCGAAACCTTTTCGTCTTATTTCAACTGAGCTAAAATTCAAAACACAAATTAAAAAAGTCAGCAGGGCTCGGATTAATAATGTGAGAATTGACCAGATGTTAAACAGTGAAATAATTTGTACCAAATGCAAACAACTTTCTACTTCTTAAACTCTAATAAGCATGATGGAAAAGAAACTTTAAAAAACGAAACGTTACTTTCTTCATTGAATGAAACAATATGCCTTCCAAGGTGAGTTAAACATTTTTTGTTCATATATCGTGCGATGTTGGATAAATTTGATAACTCATGAGTGGGAAATAAGTCAGATAACACATTTCTACTGTCATGAAGGCGATTCGTATGATTAATTTTAAGATAACGATTTTATTCAAGAAGAAGTCTAGACAAAACTGCAACTTTTCTAAAATAATTAGAAATTAGTCGCCATAAACGTTTGCCTTATGTGTAAGTGAAACAACGAAGGTCACACCTAAACGAGTAAAAAATTGTTTTTATCTATTTTGTACCAGCCCTTATGCTAATTAAAATCATTTCAGAAGATTAAAAGTTTCCTAAACTGAAATCTTAAGGAAAATAGGATGGCTTTTAATCATTTTCCTCTTGCGAATGCAGACACTTCGTATTTACGAAAATAATGCGAAAGTAAAGTTTGTAGTAACTTTAAACTTCAACACACTTATTAAAAATTAACATGCTATCACCTCTTTCAAACTTTCCTCGTTATGGGGTCGGTGCACACCAGGAGACATGTTGTGGGAACATGTCCCGGCAGCAACAGTATTCCTCGTGTGACATTCCCGTTTTTTTCAAATAAAAATCTGTTGCGGGGGCATAGTTTTGTCCCTGGAACATTATGCATGGAATTTTGTTGGTTTTAATCATGCGTCATGAAGCAGGGACAAAAATAATAAGTTTTAACACAAAGGGGCTTGTTCTAAAGTCTTAAGGCGGGGGTAAACATGAATAGGTGTGAAATTTGAAGTGATATAAAAAAGGAAATTGTTAGGATTAAGATGGGTTGGAAACACTACCAGACAGTTGACCCCCGCAAAAGAGAGCCCCAGGTTGCTAGGGGACTGTTTGGTATCCGTCTACTAATTCTTCACTTCAAATTTCAATTTTCCAAATCCATTAAATCTTCAACATTTCATATTTTCCTTATTAGCTCTTAGGCGTAACGCGTTGATTGACGATGATTCATTGTTCACGTATCCCGTATCCGCAACATATCCTAGGGCGTGTCGACCTTGACTCACTGAAGTTTGAAACTTTTCCCGGGGGGGTGGGGTACTCCTTTACATGGGCTATATAGGTGTGTGCGGCCCCAAAGGTTGTGGTTTTTTAGCCATTTTAGTCATAAATATAAGTTTGGTTTTTGCACTCTTGTCTTGAATTGGGTATGCTTTTTAGAAGACGCTATCGATGAGACGGCCATCAACAAAAAATCCCCTAACAATGCCTTTAGCATTGGTCTGAACTAGGTAACTAATTATAGGGCAGGTTTGAAACAAGTTATTGATTAAGGGTCAGGTCATAATAGGGCAGGGAAAATAGCAGATTTTGGTATAAATAGGGTAATTTGGGGGGGGGGGAAGCGGGCGGCACACCCCCACCCAAAACTTTCTGGGTGTACCCCGCTGGGAAATTTTTAAACGGGGCTATATACTCAACCAAGGAACTTACGAGTTTTCGTCATTCTTAAAAAAAAATTTCATTTGTATTCTTTCGTCAAGGAACCATTCTTTTTTCGTAATGATTCGATTAAGCGGCTTCAAAACGACAGTTGTTGTTTTGACGAAGCTTTACCTCAATTTTTACCTTCGATTTGAAAGTAAATTCGTCAGTCACAGAAATAAATTAGATTAGTAAAAAATGGTGCGCGTGTAACCCTCTTTTGATGTGCTCATGAAAAAAAGGTTGGGGAGTCGAAATTCAAAAGCTTAAGTGAAAATTCCTTTTTGACTCACACTTAGAAATAGAAAAATTTTCCTTTCACCTGCACGGCGCTTAGAGAATATGTAAAAAGCCTGCCTATCACTTTAAGCTCGGTTAGTTAAGATCAAGGCTTCAGTAAGACAAACTAGCCTTATGACACCCGTTTGCATTTTTCCAATCTTTAGGTATTTTGGTATCTTCGCGTTCTCCAGCTCGTTATTTACCTCTCATTAGGCAGCAGTGACGAAACAGGTAAAGTAAATTATATTTCTGTACTTTTATATCGTTGTAGACTTGTTCAAAAGGAAAATGTCTTAAGAAAACAGACAACACTTTTTCATTCATGCTTAGCATGCGTCTAATGAGTTCTGGATGGACCAGAGAGCTTGGTGAACCTGCGTAAGACTGGCTCGAGCATACAGCTCTAGCTTCAACAAACTTCTCAAGTGCATCCATAACTCCGTCGATAGACTTCCGCTAAGCATGAACCAATTCTTTCAGTTTAGCAGCAAGCATGCATCGAGAAGTTATGGCTGGCTTATTGCTTTTAAGTATCTGATAATTTTTTCCGCATGCGCGTGCTCCCGTTTTATTGTCTATATTTTGTGCTTTTAGAACCTAGAAAATCAACACTAATGTAAGGAGAAATATTGGAAAGACTTTTCTTGCCGTTTCACCATTTCCAAAACTAACAAGTTATTATATTTTGCTTAGGGCAAACAAAAAAATATACTGCTTGGTGGCAATGACAATTACACACGTTATTTCAAGGAGCAGGACCATGCGCCCATTAAATGAACGCTCGCGCTAGCGCTACTAATTTATATCACTCAAATTTATTGGTCATGTTATAAACTCTCATAAATAATAGCGCTCGACCAATGAGCGCACTAGAATTCTCTCATGATGGTACACGTTGCGCATGCCGAACACAGGTATCAGTTTTCGCTGAACACTTGCATTTCTCAGCCTTCGTCATGGTTAGCATTAGTTTTTGATTGTTCGTCATCGACACTGAAATCTTGATATTTTAATTTACTCAAACCTGTTTAGTTTATTGACTGGAGTTTACATACTCCAAAGGTCTGAAAGAAGCGAGGTCAAACTGACTGGCTGGGAAGGAAACCGTATACCCCCTGCATTAACTTATCTCAGTGTAAAAAATATGAATTAACTTATCTGTAGCGATGTTTATTGAACAAATGAAGAGCTACTGACTAGGTATATTATTTTGTCAAACAAAAACGATGTTTGTTATAGCCCCCCGAAAGTATTGACCACCCGAGAGAAATTATGGCAAACGCTGCTAAAACCGAAGACAAAAAAACAACCCAATTATTTTAGGGACTTTATAAAACAATGATGAATATTAAACAGTTCAAACCACGTTTTCTGGACTCGTCGCTCCTTCCTTTCAGCTCAAGACTGTATGGACCTCCTCGCGAAGGGTTTCAGACAAGATGGCGTCTACTTCATCGATCCGGATAACCAAGGGCCGTTCCAAGTATTCTGCGACCAAACTACAAACGGAGGAGGTTGGATAGTTTTCCAAAAACGCTACGACGGATCCGAAGACTTTTATAGAAACTGGTCTGACTACAAGAGTGGATTTGGAAGGCTCAACGGAGAGTTTTGGCTGGGAAATGACAAAATCCATCGACTAACCAACCGACATCAAGAACTTCTGGTCGAGCTAGAAGACTTTCATAACATTACTGCTCATGCTCAATATGACTATTTCAGTGTAGATTCCGAGGAGGATTGGTACCGGCTTCATGTAGGCGCCTATAGTGGCAACGCTGGAAATTCGCTGAACGTTCACAACAATATGAAATTCTCCACCAAAGACAGAGACAATGATATGTCAGGAGAAACTTGCACCCACCAACGGCTTGGTGCTTGGTGGTACAAGTCGTGTGCATCTGTGAACCTTAACGGCAACTACAGTGAGAACTGGGCGCCAATTAACTCCAATGTTTACTGGCGCTCATTTAAGGGCGATTATCCGATGAAATCCACGTCGATGAAAGCAAGAGGGACAACAGGTAAGTCAGTTTTATGGTGAGTGACACTTTCCTCCGCAGAAATCACTTTCTAGTGGAATGGGACAATCACCCATCATTGGTGTTGTACATACATACTTTAATTATTTAAACGAGGTAAACTTTTCAGTGACACATTATCTTAATACTAAAAAAGTAATTCAATTATAAATACACTGTTTTACAAGATTGCCGTGTGGGAGCCTGACTGACAGTTGTTGTAAAGTTGGTCAATTTCCCTTTAGAAGCTTCCAAGAGAATCTGATTTCCGTAAATAGACGGGTAGACTATTCCATGATAGCGCCCCACTATGGCCAAAGCCACGCTTCCAGTAGTTCGTGCGCGGCTTGAGCAAGTCTAGTTTGATCTCAGAATCTCTTAGATTGTACGGTGTACTGCGGATGCTAAATGAGTTTTGCAGGTACTACGAAGAAAGCCCCCTAATTTCACGGTTAGTTTTCAGTTCAATTATTATCGTATGAGCTTAGTTAGACTTCAAGATCTGTATATATAATCGTTTCTTGCGATCAATTTCCAAGAGAAAGAGAGATCAATATCAAAATGTTATTACTGTTGCTGTGGTTGTTTTCTATTCTGCTAGGCGCTGAATGGGATTACTCAATTGAACTGAGAACGAATGGCAACTTGGCACATGCGCAGATTTCGAAATTGACCAAGCTCAACAAACTGACAGTTTGCTGGTGGATGAAACTGCTGACCACTGAACTGACGCGTCCCTTTACAGTGTTCTCAATTGACGAACCGTCTCTAAGCAACAGTTTTGCGTTCTCCATCCAAGGACATTCAGAGTTCAGACTCACTGTGAATGCCACTGACCAGTAAGTGAGAGAGTCGATGTCTCAGTTTCTTTCTGATCAAAACCGAGAAAGATTAGGAACTGGTTTATCAGGTTTGTTCGTTGGGCCTGGTACCCAGAATGTTACGTAAACACTATGTCAAAAAGTGAACTGCAAGCTGCCACAGCTGATTTTGTATCTGCCATTTTACAGCTTACGTACCTGCCGTAAGATTCCATCGTTTCACTTTTCCTTGCGCCATAACAAAAGAAATACAAAAGTACTGAGATTACTATAAATACAGTAATCTGAAATTGTAGTGTTGATAATCTTATTGTGCAAAGCTATGAAGATTTACTGAATCTTCTTACACTCGGTAGAGCTGAGTATAAATCACGTGCAAAGCGAGTACAGTTATTTCACTGTGTTATATATTCAACAAATTGTAACACTATCCAAATATGGTCATGATGCTCTCGATATCTGTCATCCGTAGGTAACAGATATCCGGCGGTATACGTAGCTTCGTACGTGGAAAGAAAAAGTGAAGTGAGAAAATGTCGACAGAGAGATTTAAAAATGTTAGGCTGTTTTGTTATCAATTTGTTGAATAATAAAACAATTATCCTGCTCAATCTCGCGGAATATCGTCTGATTTTAGCCGACTCGGCCTACGGCCTCGTCGGCTAAGTATCAGACGATATTCCGCGCGATTTCGCAGGATAATTGTTAAGTATTTGTACTCTAAAAGACCAGTTTAACAGGTTTTCTAGAGTCTTCTTAGTTATCCCGAACGTGCGAGGCGTAAAACACAGTTTAAATTTTGTTCTTCTAATAGACATCTTATATCAATGTGTAGTGTTGCTGTAAATTTGTACTCATCAATTTCAATGTATTTTGAGATGCCCTGTGCCCCTCGCCTCGACATATGATACCTGGTACACGCCAGTACACTCTACATTAAGGTCGATACTAACTTTCGGTTGAAACGCGGTTGAAACGCGGTAACCCTTACGTGAGCATGACATTCACGCGATATAATCTCGCAAATGCTTTTTCAACCGTTTCAACTTGGTTGGAGGCTGGTTGAAAAAGTTGATCAACCAAATCAATCGAAACAAGTTTTTCCCCGCTGGAACACGAAAAAACCCAACCAACCCATCGAACCAGAAACAGTTGATCCCAATAGGACACAACCTAATACACACTTTATCCTTCGATAGAACTTCTCAAACTCATTAATAATGCATCAAGTTTAGACAAAGGAAATCATGACCGTGACAGTGTTTGGGTATCTGATCTTAATTAGCATAGTTTTTGACGATTTTGTTTCTCCGTTTTGTACAATTTTATTTCACCATACCCAGATTTCGGACTGTTGCTTATGGCAAACATAGCCTCACTTATTTAGGCCCTGTCGTTTGGTCCAAACTCGACAAATCTATTCGATCGTCTCAATCATTGGACCCTTTTTAGGCCCTGTTTACAAGGAGAGAGGGTTACCCTAGCAAGCGGGTTACCGTAGCACGCACACATTTGTTCTTATTTTCTTCGTCGTGTTTACAAGGCGGCCAGGGTTACCCGAGTAGGAGGGTTACCCTATCTGCGTGCTAGGGTTACCCTAGCAAGCGGGTTAACTTTTTCCCTTGTAAACACTCCAGGTAGGGTTAACCCGCCTACCCGGGCTATCTCTATTTTGGCTCCCAAAAGCAAAATATGATCACAATACCGACAAAATCAGCAAATTATGACCCAGAAAACATCAAGTTCTTTCACAGTTTGTCATAATTTTGCTTTGGAAATAAATTATTTTCCAGTTTTGTTATCTGTTCGTGCTTTACTTGCAAGGTTACAGAAGCGTAACAAGCGTAAAGTTGTCTCGGGCAGTAGGGTTACCCTACCTGAAAATTTTGCTTGTAAACCCGGGCTATCTTTTAACCCTCTTGCTAGGGTTACCCTGGCAGTAGGGTTACCCTACCTGCTTGTAAACAGGGCCTAAAAAGCGCATCAAATAGCGATGTTTCCTGTTTACAACATTGACGTCATATTTCTTTTGATATTCAAATTTGCCAGCCACTGAGCCATGGTATGCATTGTTTCAACAGCCAATAAACCTCCGGTTGGCACATTAATAACAATTGGCGACGTAACGAGAAACATCGCTATTGGTTAATTTCACAAGCCTGCTGGAAAGTACTTGTAAAGACTGTATTTTACGTAACAATTGATCTTATTGCATGACTCCTATGTATACAAGTATCTTTCAATACTTACACGTGTACATTTATCTTACATTTCATTAATTATTGGATACGTGATTGTAGGTGTCACCAATTACTGTGCATTGTATGCTAGCGACGTCGACGCACTAATTTTAGTTCTTATCTTATCTTATAGTTTTATATTCGATTGAGAAGATATATCAAACACTCAAGTCAGAGTTTAACCGCATTTCATACCTCGCAGCTCGTCAAAAATACTGTGCTGTGCGTCGTACTTCCAACTCTCTTCTCGGTGTTTGTGAAATGTGGTAAAACACGGTCTTTCGTGTTTGATACATTAAATCAAAGTAGCACACAATTCTGAATGAGTGAGCATGCCAAGCAGACATGGTTGAGAGGTAACATTTGATTAATTGACATCTACCGTTTTACATTTTTTCGATTTGTTTCAGCCATTATTTCCTCTCAGAGCTGAATATTTTTGATAATCACTGGCATCACATGTGTGTTCGAGGCCCATATAATGCATTGTGGGTATACTCCGTCGGGCTGTCGAGGATCGAATTTACTGTACGCCCTAAAGTCCTAGACATACAACCCGGAAGCATTTTGAGAATTGGAATTTTCTCAGAAAACAGCATTGGTGGATTGAAAGAAACAGTTATAGGGCACTTGAGTCACATGAACATATGGAATGTAAAAAAAGATTTTACATTCTTACGGGAAACATCGCATAGTTGTAGCGGACCAATGGGAACTGTTATTCCGTGGTCAGTGGTTCAGTTCTGGCTTCATGACACCGTCACTGTAAATTCTCCATCAGAATGTACTAGCGCAGGTATTTACTGGAGAAATATGTTTATCTCTCTCGCGGGAACTTTAGGTCGTCTTGACGACGAAATTGTTGAAAAATTTCGTTGGAGTTAAATTTAGCGTGCGTTGATAGATATCTGAATAAACCCAGAGTTGAATATTTCAATTGTCTTGCATTTTGAAAGCGAGCGCTCTTCTTTACATTGCCTGATATAAACACTAGATTGAAACTTTGTGTCGACTCAAACCACAGACGAGGAGTTTCAAGTTCTTTCAAAGTGCTAAGAGTTATCCTTGAATATCGTGATTTTCAACCCTTGTCGATTAAACGTCAATTATTGAACAAATACGTTCAAATTAATCTGCAGATAATATCCACTGGAGCTTGTCAACCGCTGATAAAAATAACATCGCAGACGACAGTTCATTGTGGCAGGGAAACGTGGTGGGCGATGGGGTAGACCTGGACACTAACGTCATGAGCTTTCAAGGTGGAGGTCACGTGATCCTGGGAAGCTTCGCTGACCGCTGTCCAGGGATCCCGTCGTTGTGTGAGGACGGTTTTACCGTTAGCTTCTGGATGAAACATGGAGGTAAGGCATCAAGAAGCTTAGAATTCCAAAATCACGGGGGGAAAATGCATTGATTCCATGTTTACTGAGTATTTTGTTATTTTCTTCTTTTTCTTTGCTAGTTAAATTCACTTCTTACATTTTGGGTCAAAATGAGAAATACCATGAAGCCCTCGAGTCTATGGTCTCAGCGGTAACTCCCACTAACGGCAAATGGAAACGCTGCTACCACGCCATGTCAGACGGCTACACTGCGCATGCTTTTCATTCGCGATGCGACAACAAGGGGCCTACCATAACACTTGTGCAAGTCAGGGAGTTTATCTTTGGAGGATTTTTGGACCAGAATTGGGGAGGTAATTAGAAATCTAAACATGCTCAGATAGGCAGACATGCGAGCGTTTCTGGGTTGGCTGTGCGAAAGCGGGAAAATCGACAGAGGGCGGGAAATTATATCTACTGTAGCTACAGCTTAGCGATGCCAATTCCAACGTTATTTCCATGCTGTTCTTCAGTTTGTGATAGTACCGAAGGTAAGTCTGTTTAGATGCTTCAAAACTTGCGTCTTCTTGCGACTCCAAACGGTCTAACCTATACTCAGCATAATTTTGTTTCTTTCAAAAAATGGTCATGATCAAAATCTACTTTCGGTTTTCTTTTTAGGTCCAAGTACGCGATATATTTCAAGTAGCTTGGCCTTCCTGTTCAGCATCAACAATGTACTAAGGTTGCAACCTTTTAAGATTGATGTAAAGGAAAGCAACAAAACATTTGCAGCTTTTAATGACCCTTACAAGGGACCAGTGTTTGGCCTAAACGACTTGACGATTTCTTACAACGACAGTCGCATTCCACGAGAAAGCGAGTCGCACATAGGCAATGCTTACAGTCTACCTGTGGAGTATGACGATCAAAATGAAGTGTATGGTTTTGGACTTTTAGCCGAGACCCGTGTCTTTACTTGGGATGACTTTGAAGTGTTTTATTATGATGGTGAGTTACAATAATAAATAGTAAGACTGAGGCAACGTCCACACTATACGCCAGATAAATTTGAAAACGGAGGTCTCGTTCTGAAAACGCATGTCATGTTTTGCGTCCACACTACGCCGAGGAATAGGCTATTTCCGAGTTCCCTTTTGTCTCCGTGTCAAAACGAGTCTAAGTGCAAAACCATTCATATGAAAATGAGTTCCGCCTACAGGTTCATTGTCATGCAAAACAAACTCATTTCCATTTGAATGGTTTCGCACTTAGACTCGTTTTGAAACAGAGGCACAAGGGACCCGGAAATGGCCTATTTGAGAGTGCAACAGTAACGGGTCATCTTGGATTTGTGTTTGAGGAAAACACGTTCAGGGAAATCACATGATTATTGAGACGTCGTCGTTTTCGAAAAGATACGTTTGGAAAATGTTTTCTTTCCACATTTAAATGTAAAGCCGGGATTTTCAACTTCCTCCGGTTTGAAGAGCGTTTTCAAAAACCTCTGAATACGTGACGGATTAGTGTGGACGGTAGGCCTAACCGTAGAAAAAAAGCTGCGTTTTTACATTTCTCCGCCGTAGCGGACCTGATTTGTAGCTATCTGTCTATGAATAAAACGCATAACAAGAAAACTTCGGAATTGTATCCTATACAATACATATATCTTATTAGACGTTTTGGTGTGTAGTATCGCTGTATATTTTTACGAGTTGTGCGGTATTTTGACGAGCCCGTAGGGCGAGTCAAAATACAAACAACGAGTAAAAATATACAGCGATACTACACACCAAAACGTCTAATAAGAGATTTATTATCCAACGATTTCTTTTCCCAAAATTCTGACTTGCCAAGGTTTTGAACTTCACGCGGCCGGGAGGAATGAGACGAGTACAAATATCGTGTGATATTTGTACTCGTTTCGCGCGATATTTGTACTCTACGAAGCAGACTTGGATAATAAAACACCCTATACAACACTTCAGGCGAGCTAGGGTATTCTCAACTGAGAAAAGTGATTTTTTTTAAAGCTTAAAATTTTGTCTGCCATCAATTTCTTCGATTCGTTACAAATAAGAAGGGGACACCCAGTCTATTGCAATTTCCAATGACATCATCGAATACTCGGGAATGACACGCCACTTTTAGGCAGGGAACACTGATGGGAACCGAAATCGACCCTACAGATTATGGCGGGAAATAACTGGACATTATGAGTAGGTAGAAGTAAAACTAGTATCGACCTCTTTATCAATTTTAAGTTCCGCACCAGGCCCTTGGGGCTTCCGACCCTGCCGTTGTTCCCGATTCAGCGTTTGAGTCCTCGTCCGAAAGAGTTTCACAGGAGTACAGTGCAGAAAAGTCTTTGCTTAATACCGAAGGAGAATGGTGTGCGCATGTGCATTACAGCGACAAGCAACAATGGCTTCAAGCGAACATTGGTTCTAATGATCCGGCAGTTGGGAAGATCGTGGTGAAGGTGTCAAGACCAACTGGCGAAGAATCATGGGTAATATCATATCTGCTTAATAAGAGCGCAGACGGGAAAGACTGGAGAGCCTTAGAGGACCCCGAAGCAGTAAGTGTAACTATGTTTCGCCGATTAAATCATCGTGAACCACTTATTTCAGCGCGGTTATAGTCAGACCAAGAAAGCAAACTTTAAAATAATTATGAAACCAAGTTTTATCGTGCTAAACTCGATGCGGTACAAAATGAAAAGAGAAGGCGACCATGGTTAACGTAGAATGCTACGGTACGATACATGACATATTATGCGATATGTTCAAAATGTCCGTCAAAGAAGATTTAAATAAAGTTTTGAACGACTAGTACATTTGTAGTGATAGCTGACGCTGTGCCCTCCTGAACTATCACGCCATAGAAATCTCGATCACTTAGTCTAATTGTTAAATATATCAATTATTACTGCGTGCCGTTTTTCTGTTTAGGTCTACTCGTCCGATAGAAGCTACCCGTTAGATTCAACACCTTCCTATTTGAGATTTCTTCCTCAGACATGGAACTCAGACATCTGTATGAAAATAAGTATAACCAGTCGTGCTCAAGGTATCTTTTTTTATTTTTTGTCTCCTTTTGTTAGATTTCTGACGCTCCGCGCATCTACTCCGTTCTCTACTTGATTTAATTATTATTAATTATGAATTACCACTTAGATTATGTGGGAGCGCGGTGCCGTAGTGCGCTCGACTCCGGAGTGAGTGCTCCAGGCTCGAGCCCTGGCTGGGGACATTGTGTTGTGTTCTTGGGCAAGACACTTCACTCTCACATTGCCTCTCTCCACCCAGGTGTATAAATGGGTACTGGCGAATTTGATGCTGGGGGTAACCCTGCGATGGACTAGCATCCCATCCAGGGGGGGAGTAGAAATACTCCTAGTCGCTTCATGCTACTGAAACCGGGATAAGCCCCGGCTTGATGAGCCACTAGGCTCGTGTGTAGACTTTTACTTAGATTATGAGCTAGAGATTCCTATGAGACCGAATGGACTATTTAAACAATAGATTGTTTCTGTCGAGGAAATTCGGCTGATAATTGTCCCGCAGAAAATTTGATGTTCTTAAAACAAATATTTGCCTGAGAAGCGAAGCTTCGAGGTCAAATATGCTTGTTTTAAGAACATCAAATTGCTAAGGGTCAATTATCAGACCGATAGTTCCGAGACACAAACACTCTATTGTCTTAATTGTTCGCCACTAAATTTTCTTCCGCGCGCCAATTCAAAAGTCATATTGAATTATTTTCAACTTTTTTTAGATGAAAGCCGTGAAAGCCTAATGTATAAAATTTCAAAAAGAAAACAGACAAAAACCCACTTAATACAATTTCAATTGTTTATTTTTTTATAAGCCCGCTTGTTTATATGCAGTAAAATTTTCACCGACGAGTACTAACCATCCGGATATTTTCCTCGGACGGGTACTATGGGCTGATGGTGTCTATCCACGGATGAATACTAGCGCGTCACGTGATCAATTTAAACCAATAAGAATCGGAAAAAATTCAGTGGTGAACTATAATGGCTGATAGTGCACGATCACTCAGCCAATCAGATTGCAGCTTTTGCACTAGAGCACTAGTAAAATTCTACTAATTGTTAAATAGAATTTAGATTTATTAAAGAAACACCCTGTAAGAGGGGGGGGGGGGGGGGGCTGTTAAAATTCTTGCGCCAGCTGTCGATGTAATAGACCATAAGTTCTGAGTTCCCCTTTACCTCCGTGTCAAAACGAGTCTAAGTGCGAAACCATTCATATGAAAAATGAGTTCCGCCTACAGGTTCATTTTCATGCAAATCAAACTAATTTTCATTTGAGTATTTTTGTAGACTACGAGTAGTCCCTCTTTCGCTTAGTCAGTGCGTGACGCGTCACGCACGGACTAAGCGAAAGAGGGACTACTCGTAGTCTAGTATTTTTGCACGCATACTCGTTTTAAAACAGAGGCACAAGGGAACTCGGAAATGTCCTATTTCCCGAGTGAAGCACCCACGTAACCGAAAAAACACATTGATTTTAAGAGCCAATAGAAAATCATCAATAGCGGTCTCACGAGCCACTTGCAAGATGAGACTTGTCCCAGGTTCCCTCTCGTCTCTAAGGGACAAATGAACTCACCTAACGTTTGTTGTAACGATTTATTACTAAGCGATCTTCCCGGAAATGACCGCGTCATCAGAAAGATGCATGGCGCCTCCTCACTTTGCTCGTCTTAATCTTCCTGGACCGTGCCTGTCTGCGTGGTGTTCTAAGCCTCGTTCTGAAGATCCTCATCCCTGGCTACGCGTGAGCCTGGGTACTCCGCAGCACATTTTGTTTGTTGCCACACAAGGCTCCGAGGACAACCAAAACAAGCATTTTGTTCGGTGGTATTCTCTCAGCTTTGTTGATGCGCACGATGGAAGATGGAAAAACTACACAGAGAATGGGAAGTTGAAGGTAAAATAATTTGTGATCAAAAAATATTATCAATTTACGAAGGAGGAATTTGAAAACGCGGCTTTAATTCTATTGTTAGGCCTATCGTCCACACTAATCCGTCACGAAAACGGAGCTTTTCGAAAACGCTCTTCAAATCGGAGGACGGCTTTTCGTTTTCGTGTAGACGGAAAACACTTTGAAAACCGAGCATTTCGAAAACGCTGACATCACGATAATCACGTGGTTTCCCTGCCCGGGTTTTCCTCCAGCACAAATCCAAAATGACCGGTGAGTGTTGCGTTTTTAAATTTCTCCGGCGTAGTGTGGACGGAAGATATTTGACGCGTTTTCAATTTCAAAGTTATAACACTGTTTTCAAATTTCTCCATAAAGGCCAAATAACCAACTTGTCCCTCTGCATTTGTCAGTTACGGAAGCAGTTTCTTGGATCATAACAGCTATCGCGCAAGATTTGTATGATTCCGTTATTGAAAGCGGCTATCAACAGCTTTTCACAAAACACTTTAAAGCGATGACAGCTAAGCAAAAATGTGCTCATCAGCCAAAAAACAAAGGCTTTTTATTTTCTAATTTCCAGATTTTTGAAGGGAATTGGGACGCATCAACTGTCGTTAAGAACGCTATATTACGCCCATTCAAGACTCGAACGCTAAAGTTTCATATCGATCGCTGCAATTCAGAACAGTGCTGCATTCGAGTGGAAATTTATGGGCCTGGTAAGTGAAAATCCTAGCCATATCTCTCTTTCTTAGCCTTGCATGCCACTATGATAATAAGCCAGGTTTTCATTAAAAAAAACAGCAACAAACATTAGTAACCTGTATGTAAAGACTTCCAGGATCGTGGGGAATCTAGGGGAATGGTTTTCAAGGTAAGAGATATTGCCATTAGTTCAAGAGGGATAACTAATGCCCCATTTTCAGTTTGAGGCAAAAAATATTCATTGATTAAGTACGTCGACAACACGTATACAACGTTTTCACTCACATGCCCTGTAGCCGGAACAAAAGAAAGTTTTTACATAAGAAGAGCCCATCTTTCTACCTGTTTGGAGAACAATGAACGTGGCCGCCGTTTCATTAGGGACGGACCATTATCATTGTTTTCTTTGCGGAGGGGGATGGGCAATTTCAGGGAGGCGCGGTGGTCTGATGGTTAGTGCGCTCGACTCCGGAGCGAGCGCTCTGGGTTCGAGCCCTGGCCGGAGACATTACGTTGTGTTCTTTACTCTCACAATGCCTCTCTCCACCCAGGTGTATAAATGGGTACCGGCAAATTTAATGCTGGGGGTAACCCTGCGATGGACCAGCATCCCATCCAGGGAGAAGTAGAAATACTCCTAGTGGCAGATAAGCTCTGACCTGATGAGCCACTTGGCTCGTATGCAGTCTTAACCTACTTGCCTTTAGGTTGTGCATGATCATTTGTGGTGTGTAATAACTTGGGTAAGAATTTTCAAACACAGGACCTTGATAGTAGATAGCAACTTGCTCGAGTTTTTTCCCCACGGCTCTGCTTTCACGGTTTTTTGTTCAGCCGTTTTTGCTGTGCAGTTTTTTGTTTCAGGAAATTTTCCAACCCTCACCCCTTTAAAAAAATAATGCTACAACAATACGGCTGTCGTGAAGTCGTGTAAAAACACTATTGATTTATCGCGCTTAACATTTCCCGCCGTGTCTTAGTCACGTGGATAAGAAATGGTTGTTTACGCCATGTTGGAAATGCGCAAGACAGTACAGGAGCGTTTCGGACTTAATTAAACGGCAGATTCTTTTAAAAAAACCTTTAGAATGTCAAAGAGCGCTTGGAATGGAAAGCGGTGAAATTTCCGACTATCAAATCAGTGCTTCTTCGGAATGGGATTCGTTCCATGCCGCCATCTACGGCAGACTCCAACTTGCAGCAACACCAGGGAAGGACGGGGGAGCCTGGTCGTCAGCTATATCAGATGCCAATCAATGGCTCCAGGTTGATCTGGGCATTCACAGCAGCAGTGTGATAACACGAGTAGCAACACAAGGAAGGGATGATGGCACACATAGACAGTGGGTAACTAAGTACAAGCTGCAGTACAGTAATGATGGAATAAACTTCCAGTACTACAGGGAACAAGGACAAACTGCAGACAAGGTAAGGTATAGGTAACGCTAGGGTCACGCAATATTTCTAGACCTGCGTCACGCTATTGTCACGCCATATTTATGGTGCTTAAACCGAAACAAAAACTTGATAAACTTTCTTTATTGTTAGGCGCTAGCAGAGGCCTCATGGTTAGTGCGCTCGACTCCGGAGCGAGCGTTCGAGCCCTGGCCGAGGACATTGTGTTGTGTTCTTGTGCAAGACGACACTTAACTGTCACGGTGCCCCTCTCCGTCCAGGTGTATAAATGGGTACCGGCGAATTTGATGCTGGGAGTAACCCTGCGATGGACTAGCATCCCATCCAGGGGGGAGTAGAAGTATTCCTAGTCCTGGAGTTGCAAGGGACGAAAACCCATTATATGCAAGATTCAATGTCTGAAAAGATCTTAATTTAAATTCAAAATAAAGCTGTTGAATAACAAACCCCCTGTTCCATAGTTTAACGTATAAATATTAATAATTATTAAAACTTGATCATTGGATAATGCAATTTGAGAGTTTTCATTGGTTTAGCCATCATAGTATATGAGCAATTATAATTGTAATAATAAATTGCTTTAGTACAAACGCCCCCAAAACTCAGGTAAAAATTAAAACGCCCTAAAAATTACGCATGCGCTTACCATATTTGTAGAGCATGGTGGTATTGCTCATATACCAATGAAAACACTGGAATTGCATTATTCAATGGTCCAGTTTTTATATAATATGGTTTAAAAGTCTTTTTGGCTAATTCTGACAATGTAGTTGTCATTTCGTTTTTTAAAAGAAATAATTTAAAAATGGGACGTCCTTCATTCTCCAGGTAATTTTGAAACTTTGAAATTGTTGAATTTTTGTCTTTAATACCAACACAGACTCGGACACACGGACACATAACCTGGGCTCAGTTATTCCAAAAGTTATCAATGCTTACCCTGGATTAAAAGTGAAAACGTTTAATAGCAACCTTCCTTCCTCTTTTTTAGGTTTTCGCTGGAAATACAGACCATAACTCCGTTGTGTCACATGACTTAAATGCATCAATCACAGCACGTTATATTCGTTTTCGACCACTAGAGTGGCATATCTGGATATCAATGAGGGTTGAACTATATGGCTGTAGGCAAGGTATTATGAAGATTCTATTTTATTAAGTCTCTGTTTCACCGTAAAATAAGAGAAAAATACACGCTTAAGGTCTAATAATACTACTAGTGGACGCAAGAGCGGAACACGAGCGCGTGCCGCAGTTTTTCTAGACCTGAAAAGTGCGATATTCTCTTAGAAGACGAAGGAACACTATTTTCTATATGGTTTAGAATATAGCATGAAAAACGAAAAGAATTACTGAGAAGAGGAGAGGATTGCGCTGGCAACGCAACATCCGGGACAACAGCTGCTATATTCTATTTTAGTATATACTAAAACAGTGGATAGCGTTGATGGCGCGCGCTGATTGGCTCGTCAAACTCCGGATATTTAACAATTATTCCACAAGCGCGCGTTGAATATGAGATAGTAGATAGCCAACGAGGCGCATAGCGCCGATTTGGCTATAATCATCCCATATCCAACAAGGGCGAGTGGAATAATTGTTTTATTAAAAACGCCCCAAAAACAGAGCAAACTAAACTTTAAAAAAAATAAAAAACGCCTCAAAAAAATCACGCGTACGCTTACCATACTTGTAGAGCATGGTATAATGGCTCATAGTCCATGATGGCTAAGCCAATGAAAACTCTCGAATTGCATTATCCAATGATCCAGTTTTTAATAACCTGTGTTATTATTCAACAAATTGTAACACTATCCAAATATGGTCATGATGCTCTCGATATCTGTCATCCGTAGGTAACAGATATCCGGCGGTATACGTAGCTTCGTACGTGGGAAGAAAAAGTGAAGTGAGAAAATGTCTACAGAGAGATTTAAAAATGTTAGGCTGTTTTGTTATCAATTTGTTGAATAATAAAACAATTATCCTGCTCAATCTCGCGGAATATCGTCTCCGGTTTGCATCCGTGAAAAGTGAAGAAATCATCCAAATTAATTTGTTTTTGGTGTTTATTATCTCACTGTTTTAGTATAAACTAAAACAACTATTCACCTCAGTGTCGGTGGCTAGCGGTGGATATTTACCTCGCCGCTTCGCGGCTCGGTAAATATCCACCGCTAGCCACCCCCACTTCGGTGAATAGTTGTTTACTATATTCTATATATTTATATTAGAGTATACTAACTCTGTATTTGTATCCATTTTATCCATTAGTGTGCGATGCTACAGCTCTGGGAATGGAAAGCGGTGCAATCCTCGACAGGCAGATTAGTGCCTCCACGGAATATAGTGACGAGTACCTCGCCAGCTTCGGCAGACTGAACTATAAGGATAGATGGGCGTGGTCGTCTCTCAAAGTTGATCCTTATCAATGGCTCCAGGTTGATGTAAGCAGTCAGCATATCAGTGTAGTGCGCGTAGCTACGCAAGGAAACCGACCGTATCTAGATCAGGAATACGTGACAAGTTACAAGTTACAGTACGGCAATGACGAACAAGTTTTCTATTATTACAGGGAACAAGGAGAGTCAACAGAAAAGGTGAAATACCTTATTTAGTGGAAACTGCGCCTCTTCCTGATTATGCAACCCACCCATCCCCAAGAAACAAATAAGCGCCATAAATAAGCCCAAATTCAATAACTTTAAACCTTTCATTGAAATGGGTCACTGCACCCTTAATAGCTAACTTGCCATAGATTATTGCTGTAATTACCTGTGACCTCTTCCCGTCTGGGGTCGTTCAGTGCTCAGTCGGTAGAGCAACGATGATCTAATCTGGAGATGGTAGGTTCGAATCCCAGCCAGGTCAAAAAGTTTCTCTTTGCCTCGTGCGCTCCCAGTGAATGTCTATCAGGCAAACGCGCAATCTGATTGGCTGCATAAGAGCCGTGCGACGTCGACAAGACGATTGATAGGCTACCCTGGTTAGTGGTCAATATTAGAATAGTGGATAGCTGCGAAGCCAATCAAGTTGCAAGCTTGCTAGTAGTCACTCACTTATTTTTTATGGCTCTTAGAAGATGTTTCCTACGGTTTTCCTATGACGAAAGGTTACTAAGGCTAATTAAAACTCCACAACAATTTCTACTTTAGATTTTTGCTGGAAACGCAGACGCGTTCACTGCTGTGTCACATGATCTAAACCCACCAATCACAGCACGTTTCATCAGGTTTCGGCCAGTATTTTGGGTGCAACACATATCAATGAGGGTGGAGGTGTATAGTTGTCGATCAGGTATGACGTGTGTTAATGTTGGGTCTGTTATAATTTCTTCCTTTCTTCTGCACCGTTGGTCTACGACTGTCCAAAGACTGTTTGACTTCGTCGAGATCCCCAACAAGATATTAAATGCTAGCGATTTAAACGAACCCAAGGGATATTTTTGTGGTAATGCCTATCAAACAATTCCAGTTTTTCAAACCCTTCAAAATCCTTATCACGTGGTCACTTAAAAAAAATGCGACTAAAACCTACTGTGCGCGAAATGGCCTCAAATAGTCATTTTAAAGGACGGGTCGAATCAATAGTATCAGAGTACAAGTTTTGATAAGCTTAGCAAGACTTATATATCAAATTTGGCAATAGAGAGAAAAGTGTATAACAGTCTATTAGTCTAAATATTTAGTGCATGATCAGTTTATAAGCTTCTTGGTGTAAATCTACACTATTATTAACTTTTCTAGCAGCTTACACTTTTTTTTTTCTTTCTTTATTTGCACTCACACTTGCTCAAAATAAGGAATTATAACAATGAAAATATTAAAAGTAAACATTAGAGTTCTAGCTGCCAGGAATAACCATAGGCCAGGGCTAGCGGAGCCAGGCAGCCAGTTAACAAGAGCATTAAATAGAAATAAGAAATATAGGTCAGCAAGAAGACTGAACATAAACGATATCAATTCATATGGAACTCCTCCACTTTAAGGTGGTCGAACACAGTTTTTGACTTTGAATTGTTGATATTCTTCTACTGTTGCACTTTCCATTGAGAAGATATATCAAATTCAAAATCGTGTTTGATCACATTTCCATAGACACTCCGAAGTTCATCGAAAAAATCAGCTCTCTCCTTGGTGTTTAGAAATATGGTCAAACACGGTCTTTCGTGTTTGATGTGATATACCAGACACGAGAGACAGTGTTTCATCGCGATATCCAAACACCGAGAAGAGAATTAAAAATTCGACGCGCAGCGGAGTATTTTTGACGAAATATTCGGGGTGTTTGGATAGCTGATGAAACATTGTCTCGAGTGTTTGATATATTTATAAAATCTTCTCAATCGAAATTAAAGCTAAGGAGTTAATGGAGAAGTAAAATCGTCAGGATCCATGCTAATTGAGACCATGTATCCAGACCGGCTCCTTCACGGTTATGATTTCTTTTAACTTGATGAATTATTAATGAGTTTAAAAAATATTATTTCACTACTGACCATAGTAATATGTTGTTATGTATGTCAATGAAAGGATCAGGATGCAACCCACTGGCTCTAGGGATGGAAAGCGGTCGAATATCTGACAGCCAAATTAGTGCCTCTTCGGAATATGGAGACACTATGGCCGCCATCTACGGCAGGCTAAAATTTCAAGGCATAGGAGGAGGCTGGGCAGCTCTCATACCAGATACTAACCAGTGGCTCCAGGTTGATTTGAATAATGAACAAACGAGCGTGACGAGTATAGCAACGCAGGGAAGGACACATCATCATCAGTTTGTGACGCGGTACAAACTACAATACAGCGACGACAAAAACAATTTCCGATACTACAGGGAACAAGGACAAACTACAGAGAAGGTGTTTTATTTCTCATGTCTTAAAATTTACATCTCTGTAAATTGATGCGTAAGAGATGGTTTTCTTTTTCTTTTTTTTCATTTTTGATCACTCGAAATATTTGGAAGTTAAAAGAGCACCTTAGAATTAAAAGAGTAACAACCTCGTTTCCAGTGCCTTTTTCCTTTCCCTTGCTCAGAGGCAGGGAAAAGGCCTGGGAACGTGGCTGAAATATTTGCTATTTTACCGATCAGATTTTTGCTGGAAATACGGACGCTCACACTGTTGTGTCACATGACCTAAAGCCACCAATCAGAGCACGCTACATCCGTTTTCGACCGCTTGAGTGGTTCACCTGGGTATCAATGAGGGCGGAGCTCTATGGCTGCATACAAGGTACGGTTGAAAGTGGAGTTCATCGTTCTATGAATCGAAATTTTTACTTTGTGTTCTGTGGAGAAGCTTGCTTGCCTCCTTCGTATTATATATATTTACGCCGTATTTTAAAACGCCTTCACCTCCTAGCCAAAGGCACTCCACTGTCTACATCCCATGGGGGTGCGAATTTTCTAGCTTTTTTAAGAACATTTTAGGGACAATGGCGCAGCCCATATTTCGAACGTTTTGAAAATTTAAATTTGTTTTGTTTTGTTGCATTTTGTTGAGTCATATTGGAATTTTGATATATCGAACGTGGCCTATTTCAGAAAAAGTCCACCATCAGAGAAATCCTGGTACTATAGTTTCGTGGCGAAGTAAAAATACCATCCTTGAGGACAAAAAAGAGTTCGAGTATAAACTAGTCAACGAATTCTTCACAAGCTATCATCAGCTGGCCGTCACTTCAGGAGATAAAGTCTACAATCTGAACATTCCCACGATTCCAAGAACCTGGCATCACGTGACATTCACTTGGAGCAAGGCTTGGGGCCTAAAGTTCTATCAAAATGGCGTCTTAGTAGCCGAGACTGGAAGAACTAGGAAGATGGTAACCTCGGCAACGAATCCGACAGACGGGTTGTTTATAATTGGAAACAGATTGTTATCCAATGAGGTGAAATCTGCGGATAATTTTCAACTGCATGACTTGACTGTTTGGCCACGGATTGTTTCTCAAGTACAGATAAGGGAGCAAGTGGAAACTGGTAGGTACTCAATGAAGTATTCAGTTTTTAAGTGTTTGAAAGATATAGATTAGTTCTTCTTTGCTTCTTTTGTTTGTTTAGTTGTCAGTTTGCTGTTTGCTTTGTATTTGGTGTTGCTTTTGTTTTTGGTTTTGTTGGTGTTTTTTATTAAGGTGCAGAAAGGGTAAGAAAGAAAGGTTAATTTTAAGAAAATGGGCTTACTTTTGGCTGGGATTTTTATTCAAGTTTGGAAGGAGGGGGGGGGGTTAATCAGTTTGTTGTCCACTGCGTGGAGCGGTGCTGTTGAGGACCTGAAACGGACACGAGCTTCTTCGAGTGTACGCAAAGGACGCATGTTGCAGGAATAGTACCCACGCTGGTGCACGCGAAGCGGATATTGGTTCATTTCTACGTTATAGCGGGAGCAGTTTGCAGGAGCAGTGCAGACGTTGCGGGGACAGAATTTTGTCCCCGCAACAGAACTTTCCCGCAAAAACGGGCATGTCACACAAGGAAAACTGTTGCTGAAACATGTCTCCGCTTCATGTCTCCACAGCATGTCTTCTAGTATTGTGTGCGCCGACACTTATTGCATATGTTATTTGTTTTAAAGTTGCTTGTCGCATGACGGACTGGTGCCTGAAGCCAAGTTCTTACGATGATTTTGACTGGTCATTCGGAAAAAGCTGTACTAAGACAAAAGACACCGGTCCATGTACTGATACAGACTTCAATAACAAAGGTGAGTTTCTCAGTACAAGGCAGGCAATATCTCTTTGGTATTTTGATGCAATAAAATCGTTTTTCTGTTTCACTGCCGAGTTTGCCCGCACTTTGTTTTTGTCAAACTACCACCACTAACGTAATCGCAGAACTCTGTTTTAGTGCATAAATACGCAGAAAGGGAACTTAGGCAATATCTAGCCATATGGACTTTACGATCGGTCGATAACCATATATACAAGAGAAGAGTTGGACGCAAGTAAATCAGCCAAAAAAGGCATCATTTAAAAGAAAGGGCATAATCTTAGCAACAAACGAGCATTTGTAGGATAATTAAAAGGTACTTACAGTAAAAGGGGAAAAGCGCATCCCTATATCGAAGAATCTCGGTAGACAAAGGTGGGGAGGAGCTATCTACCACCTTAGGGTTGCAGACTCGATGGGACCTGCAGACAAAATGTTGTAATTTGCGAATTGGGATCAAATTCAACAATTTCGATATGTAAAAATTCAGCCTAAAACAATAGACCTCAGTTCAAGGCTCTGGGGAATAACTACAGATTTTGAGGGAGTTTATTCCCTAGAGTCTATTGCTGAGATCTATTGCGTTAGGCTGAGTGTTTATATTTCGAAATTGGTCTGTTGAAAACTATTGCACCAGAAATACTAGCAATGCCCCAGTAGAAATTACAATGACGTACCTGTACAGAGATTTTCCCTTTTCTGTCGCTAGATTCACAATCTTTTTCAAGTTTATTTTGCTTCGCCAAAAGGGGGTAGCTAACCACCCAATTCACCCCCCCCCCCCCCTCCCCAAATCCATCCCTTATCAAAATGAATATCTTGGCATTCACTAAAGCAATGTCGATCTATAAATAAGGTTATCAATTTTGTTTTATTTCTTCGTGTTATTCAGTCCACCGATCATTCAGTAACGCCGCTTTTAAAGGCAAAACACAACAACATCCAAGTGTTGGTAACTCGTCGTCGCTGGCTGTGGATGGAGATCTTAACACACGGATTGAACTGGGCCCAGACAGAAATCCATGGTGGCAGGTAGACCTCGGCCGTGATGGCCTGGTGACTGGCGTAAGACTCGCGCTCAATGTGAAGAGCGATGGAGGTGATCCTGGGATTGTTATAATTACGGTTGCTAACGAGACGGGAGACAGTGATGAATGTGCGAGTATAGATGAAGCTGTCGTAAATGAAGCCCTGGTTAACCATGTGGTGACGTATTGTGATGCCCCGTTGCTAGGGAGATATGTTCGGGTGGAGATGATTGTGGCTAACATCTGCAGCATAGTGAACTGTCAATTTTCAGTGTTCTTGTACGAGGTGGACGTCATGCTTGGTAAGGAATAAGACTAATTGAGGTTTTAAGGCCACAAACGCACGTCACACTGACTGTGGGAGTAATCGGCTACACCTGCTATGACTGGCGCCTGAAAACTTAGGAGGGGTAAAAGAGAAATATGAAGGCTGCGGACAAGTCCATAAAAAATGCTGATCAGCACTCGCATTTTTTTCTCCCACCTCGTTCCATTATTTTACCGGATCATATTTGCTGTCGCATCTCCCTTTTGTTTTTCTCTTCTCGGTGTTGATTGAAAGTATAGAAGTCTTAGATCGTAATGTTGGATTTTTCCTCCACAATAAAATCCCAAATGTTACTCAATAGGTTTATTCAAACTGTCATTCTTTTCTACCGGCGTTAGAATTTGAAAGGATGACTGTTAACGATTGTTCAATTTCCGTTGGGTCCTGATTTGCTGTGCAACAGCACAAAACTGTATTAAATTCCAGAAATATTTCAAGAGCTCGCGGTTTTAAGCATTTTTTTGTTGAAGTCAGTACAACTTTGCGAGAGCGCAAGATATAGGCGGGAGAAAAAAAATTGTGACCCTCCAAAGTCGTGACTGAAGGACTCGTTTTTGTATTTTTTACAGAACAGACTGCCGGATTTTATTACCTGGAAGCTTCTCCTCCTCGTGTTAAAGGCGACAGAGCTCGATTGATAACGCAATATATTTTACCAAGATTCAACTGTTTGTCGTTCTATTACCACATGGAAGGGGCATACACGGGCAAATTGAGTGTGTACCTCGAGAGTTACAAGTCGGGTTCGAGAATTCTTCTGTGGAGGTTGTTTAGAGAACAATCAACCGTGTGGCAACGTGGAGAAATTCCCATTCAAAGCAGCCAAGCCTTTAAGGTTCGTAATGATTTAAAACTACGATGTCGAGGATGCTGAAATTAGAACGGTTTTCATTTGTGTGTCGAAAAGAAATTGATTTTTTTTCTGCACCTTCTACGCTACACGATTGGCTTAAAAAAAAACCACGCTAATTTTTCATCCAATCAGAAGTAAAATAAAAACCAATCGTGGCTATATCTTTAACGTTTTCCCGCGCTTCGGGTCAGCTACGTGTAATTACGAGTTTTGATTGGTTCACTGTATTGTCTGTGTGTTTTGTGATTGGCTGGAGTGATTACTTTGGTTTTACGACACGCAACTGAAAACACGCTCTCTATTAGGACCAAATGATTTGCCAAGAGACTAAAGATGGCTTAGACAGCATTAAAAAACAAACAAATATAACGTTTTCTGGTATTTTGTATTTTATTGCCTACACTGTATAGTCACACCACAGTCATCATTTATTCTCCTGCCAGTTTCGTGACGAAACTCGTTTAATGTCGATGTTTACTTTTTCAATCAGATTACTTTTGAGGGAATCGTTGGTAATGGAGAAGAAGGTGATATAGCCATTGATGAGGTGACATTTACAAGAAACCAAAATTGCTCCTTTATTCCGGAATTGGCTCGTTCGACTTATACAGCAGGTAAACAAATTAAAAATACAATATATACAGTATTTAGAGAGGAAGCCACATCAGTCTTAGCTGGTTTTCATACATGTTCTCTATCCTGGTCGAATTGGAATTTGGAGATGTTGGTTTTTATGGAGGGAGGAGAACCAGAGAACTCGTAGAAAAACTCTCGGCGCAAGGCGAGAACCAACAACAAACTCGACCCACATATGGCACCGGGCCGGAATCGAACCCGGGTCACGTTGGTGGGAGGCGAGGGCTCTCAATACTGCGCCATCCCTACTCCCATAGGAATAAAATTCATGCCACATATTATAAAGGGTAAATCGTTACAGGAAACCCGACAGTGACGAAATTGATCTTGTAGAACAGGACAAATGACAAGAACCCCATTACTTTAACTTATAATGTTACGACTTTTTTCTTTTTAAGGATGTCTCAGATTAGTTTGCATTAGTATATACCACACAAGTGAATAGTACTTTTCGCGCGCGTGATGCTGTTAGTGAGTTTCACATGTGCTAGTCAATACTTGGCTGTGTAGCCGCGCGATGCGGTTCCAGTCAAGACCCACAAATTGACACTTGCTCACCATAGAGTCTCCAGTAGCTCAGTGGTTAGAGCTTCCGACTAGATCACGGAGGGTCGTGGGTTCAAATCCTATCTGGGACTCGTTTTTTTTTCCGAGGCTACATTTCTCCTTACATTTGATAATATCATTGTTGTTGTTTCATCTTTAACATATTCACTTTGGAGGTTGGTTGGCTGCATCTTGATATGCATTAATGTGACAGCGCGATGCTGTTAGTGAGTTTCACATGTGCTAGTCAAAAACTTGGCTGTGTAGCCACGCGATGCGGTTCCAGTCAAGACCCACAAATTGACCCTTGCTCACCATAGAGTCTCCTGTAAGCTCAGTGGTTAGAGCATCCGACTAGATCACGGAGGGTCGTGGGTTCAAATCCCATCTGGGACTCGGATTTTTTTCCGAGTCTACATTTCTCCTTACATTTGATAACATCATTGTTGTTGTTTCATCTTTAACAATTGATAATTTCTATCGATAAAAAAGTAGTTCTTCGACGGTACTCAATAGTCCCTATTCGTATTTTCGGTATTGGACTGAAACCAGCTTGCAATGGAGGCTCATGCGGGAGAATATCATTAAAAAGAGATAAACGCCATTCCTCGCATTAGCCTCGGTCACAAGCTAGTTCCAGTGCATTACCAAGAATGCGTATGTTGCCTAGGCCTTTTACAGAACAACAGTGGTTCTAGTTGAGCGAAATTAAATTCCTTTTTTTCGTAGATTTTAGATCCGATATCATCGGGCACATCCCAGTATACAAAGCGCACCTGGAGAGCTGGTTAACCTCAGTTGATTTCCAAGGCAAACTCTGGAAGCCCTGTTACAACAGTGCAACAGACGGTTGGGACAACGGTATCTTCCACGAGAATTGCGATGAAAAGGGCGCCACATTGACAATTGCTCGATTCAACAACACCATATTTGGAGGATTTGCGGATCATAGTTGGGGAAGTACGTCTTTACAAATACGCATGCGTTTATCTTGTCGAGGACATAGGGATTCTCAGCCGCATGATAATGAGTAAAAGGCAATGTAGTGGAACCTCGATTAAACGAACCTCTATATAACGAAGTCCTCGGTATAACGAACGATTTTCCTGGACCCACTAATAGTAAAATAAACGGAAAAGAACCTCGATACAACGAAACCTCGTATTGGCGAACATATTTTCCTAATCTCTTGGCCCTTCGTTATATCGAGGTTCCACTGTACGGTGCGGGGAATGGGGTCGAATTTTAATCACTGGTTTCCGCCCTTCCTTGATGACCCTGCTTCTGATCCTGACCCTGCTCATTTGCCACATTGGAATCCCGCATCCCGCATCCCGCATCCCGCATCCCGCATCCCGAAGAATTTACACCCCTTTACTCCCGAGCAACGCACCTTTTCTCAGTTTCACTCAAGCCAATGTTAGGTAAGCCTTAGGTATGTACACAGTGTACGGTTACGAAACTATTTGGTGGAGCCTTCCACGGGACGGGTGTTATTGCGGAACACTCGTTACAAGCCCGAAGGCGCTTTATCATGCGTTGTTTTTTTTTCTTGCATCTGGACGATTGTTATTTTAGGTTGAGGATAAGTCGTCTATTAATGAGCCTTATTTCGAAACGTGTTGGTCACATGGAGGATTGACAACACTTCCTTCTTGCTTCAGGTTCGCCAGGAGGTTTCAGAGTCAGTACGAAATCATTCCTCTTTCGTTTCGAGAAGACGACGGGCCATAAACCTGAGGAATTAGTTTTGGGGCTGGACCAAGTTTTTAAATGGATTCGATGGAGCAAAGGACAAGGGCCAATATTTGGGAATGATGAACTGGTATTGTCGCCGGACATGAGACAGGCTAACGCAATGGATTTAGTTACGTACATTGACGCGTCACCTCTGTCAAACGAGGCTTTTTTACTGAGAGAAAATATCGTTTCTTTACACGCCATAGAAGTTTTAACCATTGGAGGTGAGTGGAAAATAATTAAAGCTACTTTTTGGAAAGGAAATGCTAATTGTCGTTTCTTGATATAGACTCAATCTATAGAGGTCGATCTCCGCCTTATTGGTGATATTGACATTTTCATGGGTTGGTCGACGGCAACAATAATGGATTTTACATTTTCCCTTCAAGGAGCTCAGTCACGGTATTGCCTTCAAACAATTCCCTTTAAATTGAAGAAAACCTGGAATAGTAGTTTACCAAGATAGAAAAACACCAAAGAGATAACAATAAACCATAAAGGAACAAGGATTGTTGGATAGGTGATGTTAGTATAACTATGTTGGCAATGGAGCCATTCACGAATGGCACATCCTAAACTTTCCAGGTTTATCGTTTATTCGTAATTATGAATATTCTTCAATCCTAACCATCCTTGTCACTTATTCAGAGGTGATGTTGACATAATTATGTTAATTATGTTGACTCACAAAGGCGCCATGACTGCTAAACTTTCTCGGTTTATTGTTCGTAATCCGTCTTAAATCTTCTCCAATCTTAACCATCCTTGTTCCTTTCTGGTTTATAATTATCTCTTTGACGCTTTTCTACCTTTCTATCCAAATTCTGGTAATTTGAGCTAATTTTGTACAACTCAAACATGACATGAAATTTTCATTTCTGTGTGCCGGTTTGCAGATTCGTTTTTAATAGAGATGTCCTGTCTTCACTCGTTAATTCCACCCCCCCCCCCCCCCTCCCCCCGCCACTGCACGGGAGCCGTCTGACAAAAAAATTCCAAATTGATGACGTAGCTCTACAGAAAGCCGTGTAGCGTCTCTGATTGGTTGTTACTTATAAAGGAACTACGTCACAGTTCTTGCATGTCATTTGTAATCCGTGTCAAGCAGGATAGTTAAGATTGGAGAAGATTTATGACAAATTACGTGAATGGCTCCTTTGCCAATATAATCAACATGATTATGTTAACATCACCATACATATAAGTAACAAGGATGGTTAAGATAAGAGGAGACTGAGAAGTACTGTGAACAAACGACAAACCTGGAAAGTTTAGGATGTGCCATCCCTGACATGGCTCCTTTGTCAACATAATTAAAATAATTATGTTAATATTCCCTATATTTAATTAGTAACAAGGATGGTTAAGATTATTAAGACGAATTACGTGGATGGCTCCTTTGCCAATAGAATTAACATAATTATGTTAACATCACACATATATCAGTAACAAGGATATGGTTAAGATTAGAGAAGATAGAGATAGATTAGGAACCTACGATGAACTTGACAAATTTAAGTTGCAATTTTCAATACGACTTTCCCTTGTTTTTACCAGACTCGCTGTGTGGCCGCCAGTGTCCTTTGTACCAATACTGCGACGAGGTCCGTGGTTGGTGTTCATGGGACTTGGCTTTCAAGGATGCTCGCTTTTGCGATAACGGTCAGTTGAAACTACCCTATCATCCATAACTGTGATCAATCTAAAGCCTCCTACGTCTGGGGGAGGCACTCCCGTAAATTTAGGATGGGTGTGTCCTGCAAAGGATCTTAAGGGGGGGGGGGGTAACCGTGAATTTAAGTGAAAGTTTAAAGAGAGGTTGAAAGGGAAAAAAAGGGTTATGGAACACCACCAGACAGTTGCCCGACCGCACAATGGCACCCCAGGTTGTTGGGCAACTGTTTGGAGTGTATCTACTAATTTTTAATTTCAAAATCTAATTTTAAAACAACAACAAATCTTCAAAATTTCCTATTTCCATCAATTTTACTAATCCTTTGAGAAAAACTATTTCTCTCCAAATATACCTAAAAATCACCCAAAAATTTACAAAACAACCCAAAACATAGATTTTTGAGATGAGCAGAGAGATTCTTGATTGCTTGAAACGTAAACAAGATATTTGCATTAAAAACATAATACCCAGCCAAAATACGGCCTTCATGTTTACCCCCGCCTTAAACCCTGGCCATACTCAAGGAAGAAGCAAATGAAAATTGATAACCTATTTAAGGACTGAGAATGTCAAAGGCCACACCTTGTAGTGTGCCCCGGCACATACCTCTATGTGGGGGTATCCCCTTTCCCGCCCGATACTCAGGTATTTGAGTACAGTATGAGGAAATAGAAAACTGAGCACTTGTCAAGCTTAAGTCTGACGCCTTATCCCAACTTCATAAAGAGAGCTCCAATTTAGATCTGTCAGGTAGAGTGCATTATCTACCGTAACATGATTTTGATTAGGTTTTTTCGTCAAAAGACTACACGATTATTGGTTAAACGTCACGGATTAGTAGAGTAATAACGTAATGAATGGCTAATAGCAAGTACCGCGTAACGTTTCACGTTTTCGCATTTGACAAAATTATCATATGATTTGAATTTCTCCTATTGCAAAAGCGATTTGATCAGGATTTCTTGTTGTTCATTCTATTTTTTTTAACTTCGAGACAGCTGTAGGTAATTCTTCTTCATATTGGCCACTGGACAACCATCTTAACATGGTCAACCTAAGAGGGGACATGTGGGGAACGTTTGTCGGAGCTGTAGGGACCACTCAGGGGGCCAGGCTGGGAGCTGTTTACACCAGCGGGGATTCAGCAGTTATTGAACTGGGCGAAGTCAATGGCATCTGCTTCAATGAACCTATGTCCTGTAGTAGCGGTTTTACGGTTTCCTTATGGTTAAAGCGTAAGACGCTTTATTTCAACCAGGTCACCCAAAGACAAGTAATTCTCTCCATAGCAGGCAACACCACTGGTCGTTTCACATTCAGATTAGTTCAGAAGTTCGGCCAAACAGAAGAACACCTCGCTGTTTGTGTTTTGGCCTCAGCAAAGAAATGTGTTCGTATTTTTCCCGTTCCAAGAAACTTATGGTCTCAGTTTGTCTTCGTGTGGAACACAACCGACGTAAATATTTTCAGAAATGGTGTGAAGGTAGACAGATATCTTGACGGGGGGTATTGTAAAAGTGAAACAGAAAAGGGCGCATCTCAGTCTGAACCAGTTGTTACTCTGAAAGGTGATGCAGAGTTTGACGATTTACAGATTTGGAACAGAGCCCTAACACCAAACGAAATCAGCGAAATTTTCACATGTGTAAGAGGTAATACAACCTTGCGTGTACATTGCATGGCCTCTTAGCTCGTGTAAAATAAGTTAAATATAAATAGAGCGGTTTTTCCAATTGAGTGTCGAAACTAATCAGGCAATTACTTTGGTATTGGCTTTGGTTAAAATACGGTTTGAGATTGAGCGTGTCATCTAATTGGTAACTTTTTAAATTGGTTTGGTTTTAGTTTTACGACACTCAAATGAAAACCGCCCTAGTGTAGAAAACCGGCCGAATAATTCTTTTGAAATATGGAACCAGTCGTTTCGAGATAACTTTCAAAGTCGCGTCGTGCATCGCTCTCGTCTTAGTGAATGAATGCAAGGACTGCAAACTGGAAAGATTGATTCATCGTCGTTAAAGGACGGTACTATGGCGATTTAAACTAGAGACCGTTATTTTTAGATTTCCGTGAACGAAAATAGGTCTATATATATACGTTTTGACTTTTAAAAACCATGTTAACGGTAATCCCCTTTAAGACCTCAATGTCTACTTTTTCCACTAGCATTCGTTTGGGTCATTTCCATTAATCAAAAATCCGCATCTGGGTCGCCTCTGGGTCGCATCTGGGTCGCCTCTGGGTTGCATCTGGGTCGCATCTGGGTCGCATCTGGGTCGCATCTGGGTCGCATCTGGGTCGCATCTGGGTCGCATCAGGGTCGCATCTGGGTCGCATCTGGGTTGCATCTGATGTCGTGTGGCCATTAGGATTGCTTGAACTAAACTACCGAACTCCAGAATTCTTACTTACAAAAATTAAGGTCAAACTTGGAAGATAATCTTTCGTAAGTCAGCAGCGACGTTATCATCGGTCAGCCATTTGTCCCTCCTCTCTCTAGAGCGTTTTTCCTTTCCACAATGATGTGAAAGTTAGCAGCCGAGTTTTAGGTGTGGTGTGGTTTTTCTTAATCTTCATCGGAGAGTAGTATTATTTGCTTTGATGCGTCCCAATTTTACGAGCGGTAAATGTATAAAAAAACCTTTCTTTTCTCCAAAGCTCCTTCTTGGACTTGCACCATATCGGACTGGACGAAAAGCCTCAAAATGGAGGGATGGTCACGATGCTCTGGAGACAACTCGCTCATGAACGGGCTACGAAGAGGAGAGAACGGTGGCTTGGAAGATTTTGTTGATCGATTAGAAGGGGCTTGGTGCTGTTCACCGCCATCGCAGTACAAACACATGGGTTTGAAATGTAGGACAGGCGGATATTTTGAAAACTGGTAATGAACGTACTAAGGGTTGTATAATTATACATCTTGAAGTATTCTATTTTGAGTACAGAGACGTCGTTTGAATAACCTTTAAGATCTGTTAATGCATGGTGGTAGAAAAACTTCCTACACATAGTTTGCCCTAGGTCGCAAGGCCATATATAACGAGATACGTGCATACCTCTCTTCTATTAGTAATAAGTTAGGTTGTTTTTCGTTCGTTCACCCATTCATTCGCTCTTTCGAACTTGTTTCCTTCACATATCCGTTCGTTCTTATATCAGTCCGTGTATTTGTTCCTTAGGCATTTCATTTCTGCCTCCATTTGTTCTTTCATTAGTTCGTTCCGGAGTTCTTTCAATCGTTCGTTTGTTCTTAATTCTGTTACCCATTCCAAAATCTCCAACATATTTTTTTGTAATCTATAAAGGAATGGCAAGCACGGTTACTTGCAATGCTCGGATGGGAAATTCATTCGTGGTATCTACCGCACGGCTGGCTCCCGAGCCTTCTTCAACATCTTAAAAAATGTGGAGTGTTGCAAGCCTACCAGTCACTCGTCATCTTATGGAGCCTGCTATAACCATTATGTACGTTCCTTCGACACACCAGGCCTTACCAAGTGTGATGGTCACTACTTTATAATCCAAATACGTGTATCCTACTGCAGACAACTGTACTGCGTCGATCGTTTGAGATGTTGCAAAATGGAAACAGGTATATCTTATGATTGGATTGGCTGACTGACTGATCTTGACTAACTTGAGTTTCTGACTGACTGACTTCCTGGCTAACGTCCTGCCTGCGTGCCTGCCTGCCTGACGGACAGACAGACAGACAGACTGTCTGTCAGACTGACTGACTAACAGACTGACTGACTAACTGACCGACCGACTGATAGACAGAGGGACGAACCAAGCGACCGAGAGATCGAGCGAAGGGTTGACTGACTGCTTACCAGACTGAGTGACTTACCAACCGACTGAGTGACTGACATGTTAGCTGGTTAGCTAGGTGACTGACTGATCAGCTGATTGACCAAAACACAGAACAGGGATGGCTGAGAATGGAAAGATTAAGACAGATTAGAAACAGCAAACTATATTTAACACGAACGTGGCAATTATGAAGTACAATTGAGATCATTTGTCCTCTTATAACATCTGTCTTTCAGATGAACGAGATGATCAAGGGCTTGACATTCGTCTTGAGGCTAAGCTGTTGGATGAAGTGTGGAATAATAATCTCAACGATTCTCTACACTATCAGTTCCAAAATCTGCGCAACAAAATAGAACGTGAAGTGAGTTTCTGATTCTGCATGCATGTCAACATTTTTTCAAACGTTTCTGGTATGTTTCAGACTTTTTTGTAACAAATAGACTTCCGACTGAGCTATTTACTTTTAATTTGTTGTTAAAGGATTCCTCTTCGCAGTACCAGATATCCCTGAAAATAAAAAAACACATAAACATATAAAATAAAGGTCAGGATAGTGATTCAA
>OZ026607.1:2884002-2886502 GCA_964020085.1 Micromussa lordhowensis
CGCGCGTATGTTGTCCACTGTATGGTATAAAATATTTATACAACGCTCTCTCGTGGTAACGATTGAATATCTCACTTGTCACTTGTATTTTCCTGGTATACAGAGTCGCCTAAAGGTTCGTGTGTATACCGAGAAAATTCAACTGTCTCGTGGGATATTCCATGGTATACCACAAGAGAGCGTTGCATAACTAGTATGTATACCCTAACTGAGCGAGCTCGAACGCTGATTGGTTATCTACATTGTTTGTTGACAAGAGAGTTAGTATGAAGATACTTTCAAGTTCGATGAGTTAAGACATGAACTTGCCTTTGAATAGCTTTCTCAGTGGTGCGCATACGAAGAAAATAGGCTACGTAAATTTAGGAAATTTAATAGCGGACTCATGAATTCCATCAAAAATTAAATTCAGCTGTTTTCCTTACCTATCGCTGAGCGTTTAGTCCGTTTCGTCTAATTATTGCTAAATGGATGTCTTCTAAATTTTAGGCCCGGAAGCGTCATCGTCCTTTTCAGCGTAATTTTCGAACTTCCTTACTACGAAATTATTACGCCTCTTATTGAAGATATAAACCAAACAGGCGCTCCAAATCAGAAGAATTTCCTTGGTGACATGCGCATACAACTGTTGGATGTTGAAGCAGTCAATGGTAAGTTTTGATTTAAAATTCTGAGAAAACGTTTCTCAAAATAATGTGGGCGTTTTGCAGAACTTAAATGATATGTGTAGTTTTTACATGGGGTGGGGATTTATAACGAACCAAGTTAGTCACATAAAGCGAGAAAAGTAAACAAGAAGTGATATAAGAATCGGTGTGCGTTTGGCTTATTGGCGATTTAAGGTAAAGTCTGTATACGAGCCAAGTTGTCCGTCAGGCTGAAGCTTATCCCGGAATGCTAGTCCATCGTAGGGTTAACCTTGAGCAGTAAATTACCCGTTATCTATTTATATACCTGGGTGGAGAGAGGCACTGTTACAGTAAAGTGTCTTGCCAAAGAACACAACACAATGTTCCGAACCCAGAGGGCTCGATCCGGAGACGAGCACGAGGCCACCGCGCCTACCATAACGTTTGGCTTATACACAAATAAAATATATATACATATATATCTTTTACAGGCACATATTAGCAACGTATCCCTATAAAGTATTTAATTTAACTGTTTCCTGTTACCTTAACAATCTCTGCTTGACCAGCCTGCATACGAGCAAAGGTTCCCACCAGGTCAGGGCTTATCTCCGGTTTCTGTCTCGTGAAGCGACTAGGAGTATTTCTACTTCCCCCTGGAAGGGATGCTAGTTCATCGCGCCTGCTTGACTTAATTTGAAATATGAGATTAATAAAGCCGAAAGAAGAGTAGTCTCGATTCTTAATAACCTTGCTTCCTGTGTAACTTTGACTCCTGCCGCCCCTGAAACATTTGCTTTTCTTAATTGTTTTGTCACAGTTTATGGAAGATCCTTAAACCTCACAGTCACCGCAAATAGTGGTTTAACCCTTCATCTCAGCTGGGAGTTTGCCGAGGACAATCCAAATTTTGGCTCATTTCAGGGATATCAAATCTTGTACAGTACAGGCAATGATATCATTGAGGATTTGTTACTGGCAATGGAAATAAATGACAATATAACTCAGGCTTGGTTTGTCGGAGAAGCTTGCGAGTTTTACAGCTTTAAAGTTCGTGCATATTCTCTGGAGGGATATGGTAAACTGAGTGAGGCGGTTAGCATGGTTACTGCTTGTGAAGGTAAATGCATTTGGTTTATTTTTCTGACCCTAAATCAAATTCAGCGAAATCAGCATAAAATACCCAAGTATTGCTGAAAGCTAGCGCTTTCAGTTTTTGGATTTTTTGATCCTGGATGCGATGCTAGTCAATCGCAACAGTTCTTGAAGTTGGTTTATAGTGTTCACGACAGATCTTTTATTATTTGCTTGATGGAATCTACATGAGATCGTGATATGGAAATAAAAAGAAATAATTGGATATCGTTGTTTTTTTAACCGCGTTTTACTCCATCTAAAAAAGTGCAATTTCACTTCCGGTTAAGTCAGAGACCGCCGGGGGAAGGACCTGGGACTAGTCAGGCTGTGACGTCAAAACAAGAACGCAGGTCTACTTATTTTTCGAACCAAACACATGTAAAGAAACGAAAAATAAAATAGGTGAAATATACTATGAACTGGGCAATCAAGCGTAACTTCAATTTTGGTTCTCTCTCCTCTGCCCCCTTAGACGTTGGGAGAAAGAACTTGGTTGCGGCTGGTCACGATACCACCCTGAATCTGGGAGGTAGAAAGAGGGGTGGTGGAGTGCTTTGATTGTTGCTCTGATAAACTTTGTGTCGATTTGTGGGTTTCAAATTCTCGAGCAGTAGCTAAAAACTGCCCGCTTTATCGGGGTTCGAAGTCGAATTTTGCCGATGAAGAATGCTTCATTATTTCTGCCGTCTCCAAAATATTTAGGAGACTTTCGTTCACAAAAAATTCGGCAGCCG
>OZ026607.1:2896502-2954002 GCA_964020085.1 Micromussa lordhowensis
GAAAGGAGCAATCCACTCAAGTGACGTTTAAAACAATAGAGTTAAAGAATTTTATGAGAAAAATTCAATAAAAATTGTTTGTCTTTTGTCTTAACCTTAGTCTCTACTGCGACTTACAGGTTGTAAACAGTAGGGCACAAAATATATTTTATTTGATCAACCGAGGGAGAGGGTGAAGAGGGGAGTAGATTTATTACTAGACGGATCATTATTATTATTAATATTTTTTGAGGGGGTTGAGGGGGAAAAAATGATGGCACAGCAAAAACTGCTGGAAAAAGAAATCGTGCGAGGGGAGCCATGGGGGAAAAAATTGAGCAAGTGCTGTCTGCTAACCAGGTCCTGTGTTTGACTTTCAAAACGTTCTTATACAAGCTATTGCCTATATAAAAAACCATGCACAGCCTCCTAAGAAGAACTGCTCAGGTTATGAAATTCTCGTTAATCTTCCTGCAGGTATGGCGATAAGTTCGCCACATCGCCTATGGCTCGTTTATTGACAGTTATCTGGATGTTGGCAGGCTTGATTATACAGGGTTTGTTTGTTGCCACAGTAACGATGTCACTAGTTTCCCAGTCTCTAGATGTTGATTTCAAGCTGTACGGTAACAAGGTAACACGATTGACAAATTCTGCTTGTAAAGGTAATCAATGTGTCAGGGGTATTAGGTTACTACTGTCCAACCGACTTTGTCCCTCATTTGATGCAGCTTACCAGTGTGAAGGCGGCTTGCCTATTTAACCTATTTAAATTTTAACCGCCTCCTGGTTAGCTCAGTTGGTAGAGCGCCAGTCTGCTGTGCGGAAGGTTGAGGGTTCGAGCCAGTCTTCGAGCCCCAGACCGGACCAACACTCAGGGTCTTAAAATAACTGAGGAGAATGTGCTGCCTTTGTAAATTCATCTGCAAATGGTTAGATGTTCAGGTCTTCTCGGATAAGGACTATAAACCGTAGGCCCCGTCTCCTGCATCTTCAATGTTACATGGTTAGCAGGGGACGTTAAAGAACCCACACACTTATCGAAAAGAGTAGGGCACGTAGTTCCTGGTGTTGTGGTCTGGCCTTGTCTCTTGGGTTGGTGCTTTACATAGGGATAACCTCATTGCACCTTTCCCCCTTGGACAGAGTTGTCCAAGAAAAATTGCTATGCTATGACTATGGCCTGTAAAGCAACATTGAGAGCCGGTTAATGTAACGTACTGTAAAAATTATTTTCCGAGCCTTATTCCCACGGTCCCATTTCTTCCTCTACTTTCTCGAGGGAAGAAATGAGAGCACCCTTGGAATAAGGTTGTTCTAAGATTTAAGAATTAGAGGTTGTGAATGAAAGATGCCTATTAAAACACACCTTACAAGTGAATATATGAACGACCATATTTGAACTGCGGAGAAAGATATGAAGAAATGATTGATCATCGCAGTTATACACACAACTTAGGCAACTGTGAAATTTTATATGGTCTTCCATATATTCACTTGTATTCTTCACCATCTACGGGTATATTACGAACTCACAATGTGACCAGCTCCCAGTTGGTTTGATAGCTCAGTTGGATGAGCACTGCTGCACCGGTATCGCAGAGGTCATGGTTTCAAATCCCGTTTAGGACTGAATTTTTGTCAGGCTCTAACTAGTACAACTGCTTAAATTGTGTGTATAACTGCGATGATCAATCATTTCTTAGAAACACACCTCGGCTTATAACATATAAAACACATAAAGAACTGTAGATTTCAGTGCTGGGAACTGCGTGAATTTAATGGTTCATCTTATCTCCTGGTTTATCAGTTTATGCCAATTTACTGTCTTTTTTCAAAGGTTGCTGCTATTCAGGATTCGTTTGAATATCGCTTTGGATTGAGACGGAACGCTCATCTTAATCCTGGTAAGTTTAAATTCCTGAAAACTGAGTTATGCCAGCACTTGAAGTTACTGTAGAGCTTTTCTTTTATTTCCAGCTTTTTGCCTTTGAGTTGAAGGACAATGTTGTACTTCACTTTTACTTGTGGAATAAAAGGTTTTCAACATAATTCGTTTTCAACTTGTCGCAATCCAAATGAACAAACGAACAGTCTATTATAAAGTTTTCAAACGTTATTTAACAACTAGGGCCGAGGTTGTTTGAAAACCCAGGATTAAGAGAGTTAAGCGAATTATAATTTTTCCTGGCATAAAAATGTCTTTCACCGCTTATGTTTTGTGTAGTTTGAGATTATTCAAATTCTAAACAGAAGAACAAATAACATAAACAGGAAACTTCACCGAAAGTTACAAAATTGAAATCAAAATAATCGCTAATCCTGGGCTAGCTTAATCGAGCTTTGAACAACCCGGCCCATATGGTCCTAATGGCCATAATTTTTTATCTTTTTTGTTCTTTTAACTTTCAGAAAAATCATACACGAGTTATGATGAAATCTCCGCGGCATTAGTGAACGGGGAGGTAAGCGGAGCACTGATAGATACTTACGTGCTGGGAAGCAGGAAAGATCTGTTTGAAAAACCTTTTCTTCGGCTCATCAAGATCTATGACTATTCTACGGCTTATGGAGTGGTGTTAGGAGGAGAAGCAAGAAAATTGAGGCAGTGTTTCCGAAAATACGTGGAAAGTCACAAGGAGAAAATATTTCAGATTATACAGGAACACGTTGAATTTGTAGAGGTAAGAAAAGAAATATAATTCAATTCTGATACTGTTGATATTACTTAAGCGTAGTTAGGCACATTAGACACACGGAAAGCCATAGTTGGCACTGTGTATACTAGTTTCAAGTTTTCAGAACTTTTCTGTACTTTTTTTATCGTGGGCTACGAATTATGGGTAAATTTAACAGTAGCCATCTTTTTTTTCCTAAGGAGAATAGGCGGTTAGCGCGTTAGCTTGTGCCCCTGTTTCAGAACCAGTCGAGTCTTTGTGCAAAACCTTTATGAAAATAAGTTTGACTTGCATGAAAATGAACCTGTAGGCGGAACACATTTTCACATGAATGGTTTCGCACGAAGACCCGCTTTGCAACTGATACAGAGGCACAAGGTAGCTGAGAAATGACCAATTGAAATGGTATATACCCAAAAGAGCGCTTGTAGTCCAACTTGCTTTGTGATAGTGATGCGAAAACTATTTTAAGTTTATTTTAGTCTTCACTATTTTAACTTATTGATCGACTTTCATCCTTAGGAATCTAGAATACCGCTTGCTGTGGAGAGATCAGCTGGATTGTTTGACAGCGAAAGTGCATTGTTCGAAACAAGTGTTCTCCTGTCGTCTGCTTTGCTGCTAGTGTTTCTCACCGCAGGATCAGTGTGGGAGTTAGCGAAAAGAATAAAAATACGACGAAGAGTGGAAACAGAAAGTAAGTAAAATCAAAAATCTAGTTTTAAAGATTTAAAACTTGTATTTGTTAAGCTCCGTGATTGGCTATAGAAATCTCGTGCAATTTTGCAGCAGCCAATCTAGGATGAAGCTACTATATATTTTGGCCAATCACATGCAAAACTCACACAACCATAATATTAGATTGCTTGATACTCATCAGTACTAGTTTTCAACTGGTTTGTTGTTTCAGTCGCTATTTTGACATTCTAATCTGTAAACCTGAGTCTAAAATTTTGATGATACAAATGGATGTAATCGGAAATTTTCAACAATTTATCAAAATGGTGCCAAAAATAATTGAAAACTTTGACGAGTTGGGTTATTTTGCGATCGTTTGCACTCCTGGGGGTGCACTTTATCAGGAGGTCGCTGTCATAGTCTTAGTAATTTTTCTTGGACAATTTCTGTCTAAGGGGGAAAGGTGCAATGAGGTTTACCCTACGTAAAGCGCCAATCTGTGAGACAAGGCCAGACCACAACACCAGGAACTGTGTACTCTACTCTTTTCGATAAATGTGTGGGTTCTTTAACGTCCCCTGCTAACCATGCAACACTGAAGATGCAGCAGACTGGGCCTACGGTTTATAGTCCTTATTCGAGAAGAGTTGAACGTCTAACCATTTGCAGATATAACTACAAAGGCAGCACATTCTCCTCAATTATTTTAAGACCCTGTGTTTTAGTCCAGTCTGGGGCTCGAACCCTCCACTTCCCGCATATCAGACTGGCGCTCTACCAACTGAGCTAACCAGGCGGCGGTTTATTTTGATACTTTTTTCTCTTTTATCCATTAGGAGAAAACTTGAAGTTCTTAAGAGACAACACAAAAAACGAAGTGCAAAGGACTATGGAAGAATTTACACGTAGAATAAAAACGCTAGCGGAAGAGCTAAAAGCCAAACAGTGCAAAGAGAGGTCTAGACTTCTCAAGAAAGTAAAGTCAGCATCTCTCAAAGGAATGAAGTACTCGACAACAAGGCTTTCGATGGAAGCAGTACTAGCAGAAGTTAATTGACTGTTAGGTTGTACGAACGCAATTCGTCTTTTTTCGAAAAACAACTAATTGAAGTCTTGTTCCCACTTAAACCAAACTGTAAACTGCAAATTCTTCCTTCATCTCTTCTGTCCTACATTTCGACGTAACTAGGCTGGAGGCTCGAAACATAACTCGAAAACTCGAAAACATAGCGGTTCATTAAGCCTCCAGTCTCATTCAAATAAGATTATAAAATGCAGTTACCTCATCTAAAACATACAACCTATATTAAATAAACTTAAAATGTTATTCATATTTATAACGAGAAAAATAAAGATGTTGTTGTTGTTGTATCCAAGAGAAAAAAAAGGACTGAGTTCCCAAAGGGGGTGGGGTTGGGGATCTGGTGAAGATACCAACTTTGCCATAAATGCTATTGTCGAGTACCTCAGCCCTGTTCACCTGCTGGAATTTTGATAGAAAGAACGTATAGAAACGCGTAAGTGGTTCTGAAAAGTTAAGTACTGTTAATTCAGGCTAGTTTAATTGCTGCAGCATTGTTCCTGAGAAAGATTCGCATACGAAGACATAAACTCGCCCTGTAAAGACATTTCTTAAATCATAATTCTATTCGTGTTGTGTATTTTGTAGACTGTTCACAGTCCCCTATCTTTCCGTGAGATCGTTGATTTCGATCTTTGAGTTCGACGGGCCGCCATATTGGTCTCTTGATGCGAGCGAAAATGGGGAGACTACAAAATACCCGTGCAGTGGGTAGAGGAGGTGGAGGGCATGGCGGGCGGAAAAAATGATACACTTTACTTTCGTAGAGCTGCTCTATGCGTAAGTGTGCAGAGAGGTACCAGGGATCGTTGGTTTACCTTAACCCTAACCCATCATGCCTAAATCCTAACCGTAGAAAGAATCTTTTGAAAGTAGAGGTCCAACGATGTAAGCGGAAACAAGACTTACTAGTTTTAAGTTGTCGGATCTCTTTCTGTAGGATGCCCGTCCCAGATGTCACTAGAAGTCTATAATCCAAACTGAATGTAAGATTGGCACCGTCGCTAAACGGGCTGTTATTTAAAACCATTAAAACGTACGCATACGCTCTTTGGGCTCGCTCATTGTACCCTCTTCTCATGGAACATTTCTCTTCCTTTTTCGCCTACCCTGCCAGCAGTTGGATTTTCCTACGCCGAACGAGAGAGAAACAAACGGCGTAGGAGAAACAAATTGCTGGCAGGGTCGGTATTTCTCGCCTCGCAGTTTGGTTCAAATTTAAGGATACAGCTGTTTTGAGAAAGGCCTTGCAGAAGTGTAAGATGTGTATGCGACAATGACGAACGGTAAAGCAAGTAGAATTTTGGCGATGCTTGATCGAAGTTCACGGCTCGTAGCAGGTTTTCCACTCTCAGCGCTCAATAGGCATTGAATTTCCATCAAATCCGTTGAAGTGTTGCTACCCATGATACTGAAGTAATGCCTTTTGGCGTTGTCGCGTACGCACTTTACGCTTCTGTAGGAAATCTTCTAGCCTGCGATCCGGTTTATTCGGCTTTCGTTTCACGCGCCGGTTTTCTGTCGGCGCGTGAAACAAGAGCCGAGAAAACCGGATGCTATTAGATGCTAAACCTGCAATGAGGCTAAGCACGCATTGCGTACCTATGTTCGATTCTTCTCTTCCGAAAACGCGAAAAGATCTGTGTAATTTGAAAAAAAATTGTAATTTTAAACTTTAAAAGGCTAAAAAATTGAAACCTTACTGGAGGATAAACAGTTAGATAGACACGGAAGAAGGTTTTAAAAAGCATAAATACTAAACAATCGCTCCTTGTCAACGCCGTCATCGACGCCCACTCAAACCAGTGTTTATTCCGTTAAATTGTGACCGCGTGAGACTTGGACACTATTGAATCTGTGACTTGATCACATTTCTTCCACGATGAAATTCTACTGTACAAATTGTATGCTCAAGTAAGTGACTTTCACCTTTGGATTCGATTAAAACTCTAACAGTGGAATAACGCAACTTATAAGTATATTCTGGTGTCTTTAGATTCAACTGGGATCAAGTAACTGGCGCTTTTTGGAGACGATATCCAAACCCATTTAGCAGGCACGTGCTTTCGGAGGATATCATTAGCAGGTAGATATTTCTCGAATTTTTTGGTACATTGCTGTTATTTTGTCACAAGTAAGGTTGCAGATCCGTGTGGAATGTTGATGTTGGTTGCCTCTTGGAGACTTTTTGAGTAATGCCAACTAAATCGTGACAAACAACACGGCATTTGTAAGTTTGTACTGCAGGCAGTGAAGTGTACATGCATTGATGACGTTACAAATTATAATTCGCTTCAAAACACGAACATGCTTCTGTGTAAATTGTAATTTTCCCTGCTTTTGAATTTACCATGTCATAATGCATTTCTTTTTAATGCTTCTGCAACTAATGGCCCGAAATATTTGTATGTGTGTATATTGTAAGATTACAGTAAACTTGTAAGCTTATATCTTAGGCGGTATTAACCTGTTTGTGAAGGATGTCACTAAATGTTAACAGGTACTTTAAGTATATTTGGCACCACAGCAAAATTACTCTCTGGTGTCTAAAATGAATAAAAATAATAATTCAGTGCAGATTTCGTGTTGCAATGCACTGTGGAAATGCAATTAATTATACTCAAATATGTCCTTCCACACTTTTTAGATTATTTTCGTTTACTCAGTATTGGACTGGAGCATTTGTTGCTTGCAATGGAGGCTTTAAATTTATAGAGATTACTGTCATTAGCATTTGAAAAGACTCCTGGCAGTTACAAGCTAGTTCCAGTCCATACCAAGAATACAATTAATATATAATGTTCTATTTAATACCTGCTACACAACACATCACTGAGATCTGAAGACTACAAATTTGTTGCGTTAATTTTACTCACATTTAGTGTGCTCTGTTGATGTATAGTGTCATGGGAAGAAATATTAAAACAGTTCTATAAATTTTTTATATTATATCACTTCTTTTCAGGTCGTTAGTAGGAAACAAACTTGTTACCAAAAAGCTTACGACAAAAACAAACAGTCTACCAAGATGGGCTGAAAGGGTAAGGGCTCTTTTTTTTCCAGGTATTTTGCCATTTTGATAGAGAACAGTATATTTGTCCAACAATAGAACAGATGGTAGAATTACATGACATCCATCAAAAGTTGTTTCAAAGATGTGGTTCATCATCGCAGTTATACACACAACTTATTGTGAAATAAAACCCTGAAAAAAAAATCATTCTTGAATGGGATTCAAACTTGCAGTGGTCTACCAACTGAGCTATCACAGCCATCTGGGAGGTGGTCACATTGTGAGTTTGTAATATACTGTACCCATGCGATATATGACTGATCAAGATTTCATATATTTACTCGTAAAAGTTGTTTCATTGCTATTTCTTCACAGTTTGTGAGTTCAAAAGTAGCATGTATTGTGGAAGAATCTGTAGTGGATCCTGAAGCCAAGACACTTACAACATACACAAGAAATATCACCTTTACACGACTCATGGTAGTGGAGGAAAAATGTGTTTATTCAGTTCATCCAACTAACAAGGAATGGTAAGGATATTATAATACTTTTGTAGCCTGGCACGCTATCAATTTTAGACAGACAGACAGCCTTTATTTATGCATGATAAAAATTAAAGCTTAGTACATAGCTTATGGGGTTGTTTTAGAGATGGTTGTGCTAATCATCTGTCTGCATCCTTACCATAAACAGAATTAATGTCAGTTAATTTGGAAACACACTATATCTTTAAGCAGGCATCAAGAACTACCTGGGCTATTATAGAGCTGGTGACCATGGCCGCAATAACTTTGCCCTCTGTTAGGGCACCACTCCATTAAAGTTTAAAAGTTTGTATAAAAAAATGTAATGTAATGTAAGAGATTTCTTCAGATCGCCTGTAGCATTGTTCTATTTTTATTTATTTAATATTTATTTATTTTTTATTAAAGGACAACTTGTCATAAACAATCCTGGGTATCATCCGGTGTGTTTGGTTTTGCAAGAGCAATAGAAAGATTTGGTGTAGAAAGATACAAATCAAATGTGTCGAAGGTAGGATTGATAATAATTTTTAATTACAGTTTATCAAATGCTATATTTATTCATTCAAAATATTTCCCTGTTGCTGATTGCATAATTCACCATAACCAGCTGCTGTTGACCACATTTGCAAAGAATTTTGTCATATTCAACTGATGATGTCAAAAGTGCAGCCTGCTGCAGATTATTGAACCATTGACGTCAAAATGGTGTCAAAAGTGCAGCCCACTGCAGATTATTGAACCGTTGACCGAGAAAACCTGGGGACGAGGTTGTGTTGTTTTAACAAAGAGCGAGTAGGATTACAAGTTTGAGCAAAGAAAATATTGCCCAGTTACTTAATGAATAATAAAGCAATTGTTGAATTTGCCTTTTATAGGATATGAAGAATTCTGCAGATCTCGGAGGGTGTTATCCACCTTGGCCTTCGGCCTCAGTGGATAACACCCTCCTTGACCTGCAAAATTCTTCATATCCTACTCAGCCTTATTTTAATTATTATCATTGTAGTATTTTTCATTTTTGCTTACTCGCCACTGCTTGGGGATAGTTCTTCAGTTAGTGCTGCTGATCTGGCTGGGTGGATACCTCGCTGAATCTTTGCTCTGGGTTTGGCAACAGGCCCTTAAAACCAATACTGCATTTAACATACCCTATTTCTGGTGAAATCACATGATCTTTTTATACCCCTTTTGCTCAGATCTTCAGTATTTTAGAAAACATGCTTGCGGTAATAAATACTGAATTCATGTTTTAAATGATATAATAACTGTTCTGGAATGGCGATTTCTAGTCAAAATTAGTGATTTTTGTTTTGCCTGTTTAGGCAGCCATGAACATTTATGTGGTAGATATGTCTTTAATAGATCACAAAATAAGATGTTAACAGAACCTGAAACGTAACAGCTTTAAAAGCAGGAACTTGGTTCTAACAAAAATGTTTTCTTTTTTCTTATCACTGTAGACACTTAAAGGTTTAAATTATGTCATGGAGAAGCTGTATATTCCTGAAAAGCCTCCTCGTGCACTTCCTATTCCATTGCCGCATATGAGCTGACATGATGTCATCCTGCTGTCAAGTTTGGAAGGAAACAGAAATTCTGTGGAAAACCATTATACAAAAAATAATTTATCAATGTACATTGCAGATTATCTTGAAATCCTTCATGCCTTCTACCCAAGATTTATATGAAATAACAAACTTGTTTTGATACTGAGTTAACTGATAATAGTGCTTGGCTTAAAAGGATGGTAAACACAACATACGTCACATACCTGTGCTATTTTACGCTTGTACCATTGAAAGAACGAGATCCTTTATGGTAAATTAGTTTTCACTTTGAAGTGCCCATCTTATAAAGTATGTATATGCACTTGAAAAAACAAAATGTACTTTATACTTTCCTTTGCAAGCTGAACTCTTTATCGTGGATTACCACCAACAGATCTGTTGCCTCTTGGGTTTTATGGTTTTTTTTCCACAGTTCTTTGTCAGTCACAGCCTCTGCACTGGCAATTTATTGCAATTATTTGTGCCTCAGGCAAACTTGGTTTTGAATTGCCAGGCATTAAATATTAAATAAAGATTTCAAACTTGTTGATAAGTGGCGCTGACCATTATTTGAAACAGAGTGGTTTTGAAGTTCTCATGGACTTTGGGTCAGTTCCTTCAATCAGTTTTGAACTGTGTTATAAAAGATCATAGATTTCTTGAACTGACAGGTCTTCACTCCCAAGTGTGCCAAAGTTCAAATAAAATTATATATTAAAAAAAGAGATTGGAAAGCACACAGTTACACATGAAATTACAGCTCAGAAGCATTCATATAAAATGTGCCCATTACAATGGTTTTAACCAGACTTAAAAGTTAGACTCAAAGCTGAAAGCTTAATAAGTAGTAACACATTGACCATATTGAATAGCCAGCTGCCACCAACTGCAAAGAAGCAACGTAAAAGTGACATATTTTGGATGTTTTTTAACCTACTTCACTATCTTGTTACAGTTACTTTGTTGAAATGTTTACATGTTTTCTACTTGACTGAAACGTGAAGAGGTTTAACATTGACATGCAGTAGATTAGATGAGTTAAAGTTGTTTGTAAATATTTCTTTACAAAGGTTTTTGTAATATTGTAATATTATTAAATAAAAGAGGTTATTATTGAAAACTTGCTTTAAGAACACTGTTGTGGATGTAACAGTGTAAATGTTTTGAAATAAAATTGTGCTAGTACATTGTACAAGCTTGTAACCTCTCTGATTTTCTCTTTTTGGTGAGGGGTGGCTGTGACACAGGTGTATTAAGTTTTTATTGGGTTCTCTTATTTACCTGAGAACAGTTAAGGGAGAGGTAAACTAGGATAATAATAGGGTAAACAGACAGTGGAATCCCAACTTTTCAAACCTCCAAGGGAGATGAAAATTTCTTTGAAAAACTGGGTAGTTTGAGAAATCGGAGGTAATAGTATTGCGAGGTTTGAAAAATCAAGAGTTTGAGATTTCACTGTATTCATACTCTACACTTAAAAAATGAGGGACTGGTATTGATGCCGGCAGAAAAGAAACTTATTTGTGACTCATTACTTCATTTCTGTAAAGACAATCAGCAGAAAAAAGATGGCGAACATGCGACCAAATGAATGAAATTGACACCCTCCAAAATAATATTAGACACCAGCAAACCTTGCAGGTTTTGTTTTGTGATGGTGAGGGTGAAACAAAGATATTTATTAGGGGTGGGGGGTCAAGGGGTCTCGACTCCCTGTCACTTGTACCTTTTTTCCTTCCCACTACCTTTATTTCTGAGTTTCCTGTCTCACTCACCTCCTGTAGACTTCACACCTACATAATTTGCCACCTTTATTCTTCTCTCCCAAGTTATTGCTATTAAGTCCAAATATCTCATGAAGCCTGTAAACGTCTGAAACGGAGAAATGCGCAATCCTGTGACCTGAGGGATTCCTGTCAAGAGTTGAGCATTTTATGAAGTATCCCCTGCTTTGAAATTCCGGAAATCACTGTATATTTAGGTTCAGCCGCTGCCAACGAAGACAATGGGAAGAGTGACAAGGGGAATCAAAAACCGGAAGTCGGCATTTGTAAGCCTTGCCGAATGTGATAGATTACAGTGCTGTGATTGGCTGATGTCGTGTTCCAGCATGCTGAGTACGGGGCAAAACAAACGAGGTCGCGAGAAAGTGTCAAGTATTTGGCGAAGGAATGAGCGCAAGTTGTAGTTGATGCATGCAAGGCACGGGAAATCGCCTAAGAAAATGTTATTGAACGGATGTTGACTACAGGAATTCGTAGCGTTTACAGTCTGGGTTGTTTTGAGATTCTATAAAGCACGGTGTTTCTCAACGCGACCACACAGAAATAATGGCGGACATCCAAAACATGGCGGCGGGTTACTTTTTAAACTAACGGTGAATGGAATTTTCTTGAGCCAGAGGTAAATAAATTACGCAAACTGCTCAGAAGTCTGTTGAGGTAAAATATGGGGTCTGCGGGCTCTGTTAATCCGGCGAAAGTTGTCGAAGTCGACGATGAATTTGGAGAAGATGTTGAGTCGGGAGTTACTAAGCGAATTCCCATCGAATACCCGAAAACTACTTCGTTGCGAACGACAAGCAGTTCGTTTGGAAAGAAAAAAAGTAGAAGAAGTGCAAGGAGTAAGCCAATTATCAGTAGCATAAGTCTTCGGTCTGTGTTCTCCATTGCGGATCAAGAGACCGAGGCAGATCAGGTTCGTAGAGAGTTCGAAGAATATCGTCAGAACAGGTTATCAGAAATTGCCGAACTTGAGGTGCGCAAAGAGAAATTACACAGTGAAAATCAACGTCTTCGCGGAGAAATCAAGGCTCTACAAGTCACTTGTCTGAAGTTAAAGAATGAAAGGGCTATGGCTTTAGAGGGGAAAGAACAAGCGCTCCTGAGGGCAGCTACGTTCGAGAAAGGTAATATGATTTAAGGTAATAGATGTACAGTATAAGTTTTGCGATAAGGAATTATGACACTTCGAGACGTAGATATCAATACAAAAACAAGCCGAAAAGATTTCGCGTAAAAATTATGGTCAAAAACTCGAATTGGTACAAATCAGTTCGGGTACTTTGCGAGAAACAATTTATGAGTATTAATTGTAATGATTTTTCTCTCGTTGTTTCCTCACCGTAGCATGAAATGGGTACGATACTTACGGAGTTCGTGACAATCGAAGGCTTAAATTGATTTTATTGTTTACGTCTTTTATTATTGTCTCATAGTCAAAACAACTTTTGCAACACTGTTAGAAAAAGATAACTTTGATTAATACACCTTTCTAATCTGTGGTAATTTGATAACTGTTGTTTTACCAGGGGCACTTCCTAATAGTATTTGAATATTTATAATTTGTGAGAGGGTGTAGTTTAAATATACTATGGTCATTAAACTGTTGTATTGAAGTTAAAAATCTGACTTGAGAACACAGAGTATTAATTATTTCTGAAAGGCATTATGCAAATGAAAATGGCTGTGTTCTGATAAAGGCAACACAGCCATTATCTCTATCTATAGATCAATTTTAAAGGGGTCCTCCTTTCCATCTTGCCAAAACATGAGATGGGTAATTTAGGGAGGTTTCAGAAATATAACTACACACCATTATCTCAAGAATCAAACCAACTTATCAAAGGCTTAATGTCAACCTTCAGCGACCTTCACTGCTCTTATGGAATCACATACTGATTTAAGTCTTTTACTTTCAACTTGGAAGCACTCCTCAGTGGGTAATACTTAGGACATTTTGCATTCATGTGAACGCATGTGAACGCATTGATATTTTTAAAACCTGTTGTTATTCTGATTCGATCCACTGTACTGTCCTGCTAGGGTAGTTTGCCTGGGAAGTTAATGCAAGTATTTACTGTTAAAATGATTTAGTTATTGAACAGATTCAGAATGTAACATGTGGATTTACTGATAATTTTAGGAGCATAGTTGAGGTTCACGCCATAAATTGGGAGTTAATGCATACCAGTAATAACATAAACCTAGGAAATAATGCGCGCACTGGCCTGACTTGACAACTTAGTGTCTGTTCAGTGACAGTGTTGGTGGTGGGCATTGTTCTATAAATTTCAGTTCTGGTTATTGCGTCTCAGGTATTTGTTCTTGAAAATTTGATGACTACAGGTTCTTAACGTGGTGCATGTATCTGGTTTGTGTTAGAAGTGTATTAAATTCTTCCGTGCTAGGTGTGGCTTTAGATATGGCGTGTGCATTAGATTTAGTTCTTGAAGTCAAGAAGTCAAGTATATGCCTGGGCATTATGTTTTCTTAGGTTAATTTTATTAAGGGTGTTGGTCTGGGATGCCGACGCCATGCGAATCCGGTGTGACATAGTTCTTTGCACATAAAGTTTTAAAATGATTGCTTGATACTAGTTACCTGGCAACCTTATATGCTTTAAAAGTGTTTGGAATTTTTTTCATGGGGTGCAAGAAGTGGCTGATTTCAGAAAATATCCATACCTACAGAACGGACGGCTGTTTGAAATTCCTAGGGCAATGAGGGTGGGGGTTCCGATCTGGGATTTTAAGAGGGGACACACAACAGTGTGAAAGCACAAACAAACTGACAACACTGCAGACAACCACGGAAAGCAGGATCCAAGACATTGAAGCATCCATCGATCAGGCATGTGTTTCCATTCATTTACAGATATAGCGTGTGCATTAAAATAAGAATGCTCATTAAAATGGCAACAGATTTCTCTCCTGGCATGTTCATTCTGTCCTGCACAAGATTCAGGGCAAAAAACGTCCATGCAGATACAGCATCGAGTGCATTAATTTGGTTAAATGAGAATATCAACAAATCAAATCAGAGGCAATCTTGATGGTCAGAAAAGTAGTCTAGTGGTTGCTGTATAGGTGTCCAGATTGCAGTTGAGCGACCTGCTTTTGTCTACTGATCGTAGACACTGTGTTCTGTTCTCATTGGATTGACACTTGACCCTCACAGTGCCAATCTCCACCCTGAAGTACATGTATAAGTGAGAACTGCCAGTAGCCTTCTTCTATAATTTAAGGTTTCTGACCGTGGTGAGGGATGGCCTGTGATAGAATAGTATATCCCATATTATTAAATTCTCAACCTCGGATAATGCAATTCTAGCTTTCTGATTGGTTTACTAGATCTCGGTTACAAGCCATCATTGGATATGAGATTGGTTATAGCCAACTCGGCCCTACGGGCCTAGTGGGCTATTTACCATCTCATATCCAACACCGCTCATGGAATAATTATTGTTAAATAACTATTGTACAGATTTATAGGCAGTTGGTGTCAGGTTGCCGTAGGTCACATTGGTCAAGGTGGTCATATTAAAGGGGTTCTCTGACGAGAAATTGATAGTAATCGAATCATCGTTTTGCAAACTGAAAAGGAAATAAAGTACTGATGTGCACTGTAGGTAACAGGAATAACTGACTCTGTCTTGGTATGGCTTGCTGTGTCAATGAAGGTTGATAAATAAGTTTTTGTTAATAAATATTTTGTATTTTTGATTGGGTGAAGCACTCAAGGAAAGGATAATCCACTACTTGTAGTTTTCTAAACCTGTTACAAATGTCTTACCCTGAATCCTTAAATCTGAAAATCTTCTGTTTAGAACTCGTTCTTGTCCCCAGAGGCCGCACTCCTTTTGGTCAGCACTAAGAATCGCAAGCTCTGGGCTGGTCTAACACCAGAAGTCCACGATTCATGGACTTCATGTCAAATCTGACAAGTCTGATTGGCTGAGAACACGAAACAAATACTCTACAGATGCTGAGAAAATCGGGTCCGGCCAGAGGTTGTGACCCTTGGTGCTGACCAAAAGGAGCGTGACCTCTCGGGACGAGAATGTTTAAAACTAAACTAGAAACCCCTTAAAATTACTAAAAAAGGAAATTTTGGAACAGAAATTAGAAAAGTGGGTTCAAGTAGTGCACCAGATTGAGTATGGAGGAAGTGAGAGAGATAATTAATATACAAAGGTTAAGTGGCTAAAGCAGACCCAGCCCCAAGGCCTCATTAGGGGTGGGGGGTCTGAGTATACCACATTCATTAATTTTTCTTGATATCCTGATCCCCTAATGATTATTTTATTTGATATCCCATTTTATCTGATTTTAATATCCCATATCTCATTAATTTTTTCCCCAAATATCCAATATCCTATATATTTAATTTTCTTGCTTAGGGCGCATTTGTTTGGGATATTCCGGAATAAGAATATATTCTGGAATATATTCCGGCTACTCTGCTCCCAGGAGCAGAATAGCCGGGTATTCCGGAATGACAATAGCTCCCAAACAAACACTTACTTTCATTATTCCAATTCTTCTTATTCCGGATTGATCCCAAACGAACGCGCCCTTAATATCCCATATTCAAAAACCCCTCATAGGACCTCCACCCCAAGCCATTAAGAAACTCTTTAAGGACTAGTTTTAGGTGACCTGGAAACTATCCCATGTACACTTAAAGATCCAAATCTAGTGACCTGACATGTTTGCTGCAATTAAATGCTCATTTTGACCTGTCGTTCACATTTTGAGTAATCGCAAGGACATTTCCACATCTTATTAAAGGCTTTTGCAGGATTGGCTGCCCGGGTAAATATAACATTTTAAAAGTTTTTGACCCATCTTTGTATAGAACAGTAGGACAGGCATGGACAGGTGACCGTGCTAGGTTTGCATGTTTTTGGTTCTTGATAATAACATTCCACACATGTAAACGTCAGTATTGTTGACAATGATCCAAGTTGGATCAAGAGAACAAAGGGGATAAAAATACCCAATGTGATCCTCTGGATCAAGAGTGCACTAATTGGAAATGTGGCTTGACATGTCTTTATTTTCAGGAATACAAACATCACATGAAAATCAGTCATCCTTAAACAACAGGGACATTCCTTTACCAAAACTGAGAGGGTTGCTTCAAAGTCTTATGACCACAAAATTTTAGTGCAATTTTGATCTGAATGTGGCAAGTGTTTATCAACGTACATATATAGCTTAAAGGTCAATTTCTGAAATGTATATCCTTTTGCTTCCTCATTTTTTCAGCCTGTTAACAACTCCATTATTGAAAACGTTGATTACCCGAGTCACGAAATTGAAGGATTCTTGGATTTTTCTTTTAAACCTGCTGTCAATCTGAACCAACCCTATATGGAAAGGAAGTTAAAACTAATTTTTCAGAATTTTGATATGCTCTGCTCATTCTTGACATTAAGATATCTATTTGCTTCTCACCTTAAATTGACCAAGGCATTTTATTAGCTTTTCTCATAACTACATTTGTATGCAAGAGGTTCACAATAAAAACAGCGGCATCATAAAGAGACATCTTAAAGTAACAACATCGATCCATTCCCACCACGCATTCCCTTAAGTAACAGCGCAGTCATGAGCAATGGAGCTGAAGTGCACCCTTCCCTTTTAGCCAGAGTTATTAAAATTCTAACAGTAAAAGGCAAAGCTAGCTGAGCTGAAGGCTGATAACAAAGTGATGATTATATTCCCCTGTAAGGCAGTCTCCTCAAACATTTATTTATTTTCTCTGGTTACTGTTAATGTATAGTTTCTTGGGACCAAGTGATTTATAGCTAAATAGGCTAATACAGATTCTAATTATGAAAGGAGGTCACTTGGTCCCAGTACTGAAAGGTACAGGATTGTTTTTAATGCGTAGTGTATAACAGAATTTTATACAGATAGCTTCATAGTGTATGGACACATTAGCACATTACATTTCCTTATTGAAGATATTCAACTGTACGTAATAAATGGCATGAAATAAGATGTGTTATTTTGTTTGTTAGAACGTGACAGGGTGCAGCGGCAGTTCAAGATTTTCAGAGAGTCTAAAGAGAGAGAGATACAAGATGTTTTACAGGCAAAACGTGATGTTGAATTACGGTTCCAACATTACTTGTCACATGTCTCTCATGATGAACACAGATCTGATATGGTGGGTAATGGTAACATGCGTGTAGAATGGTGGGCTCCGTCTTTGGAGAGTGATCCAAGTGTTGACAGTTTGACGCAGGTGACATCATTTCGAGGACCGGAGTTCTTTCACAGTCCACTGGAGAGGGATGGTCCTTTCACAAACATCAGCAGAGGTACTTAGCGATTCACAGGTGGGGGGGGGGGGGTATCAGTTGATTTCCCGCATCCCCTCTTGATCCTGTGTGTGTTTAACGGAACAGGCATTGATCTTCTTGTAGCTTTTAGCTCAGTTATTGACCCACAGCTGTATTTATAATCTCACACTTTTCAGTCAGTTCACAACGTAGTTACCGGGGCTGTAATTAGGGGCTGTAACCAGTAACACCAGTTTAAGGCTGAGCATACATGATGGACCCTTGCTGTCATGGGTGAACTTGCCAGTTGTTGATACAATTTGGCCATAAAGTAACAAGTTTGTTATGGGTGTGAAGATCAAGGCTACAGGTGAATCAAAACTTAATGACAGCACCTGGTTACTACAGTGCAGCTCATATATAAACAAATCAAAACATACACGTGATTCGCGTAAGCCAGAAACTTGTATAATATGCATGTCAATGACAGCAGTTTACTTTGGTTTGCTTGAAGCACAGGGTACACTGAATAAATCTTAATCACTGTGTTGTCAAATTCAGACGACTGGAATGCAGTGGTGCCATCAGTTCTTCAGCTTGTATCATCAAGTCTTCAAGCTCCAGTTCAACAGCAAACCATCCGAGTGTATGTGTCCGCACCCAATAGCATGCATACGGAAGTTGACCTTCTGAAGCAGGTAAAAGTCCTCTAAGGGAATGGTCCCTTGTTCATGAGCAAGCTCAGATGGTTTTTAACCTGTGCATCTTCAAAGTTACCCAAAGTCTTTGTTTTCCTGTGTGATTTCAGCTAGTGATAAGCTCTCTTTTGGCCAGTGAAATTAGCTTATAGCCTTATACCTTAGCTACACTCCCTTGTGATGTCTTCCAAGAATCTTGATGTTTCGGGACTTCAAGCCAAAATTTGCCACGAAAATTAAAACTGCCCCGTGAAATGATTCTTGACTAGCCTCTCTCTACCTAGCCTTTGCTGCTAAAGTTTTGTCAGCAAAATGGCTGTTCTAAGTTTAATTACTTGTTTTGCAGTTGTATGTACCTAAGCTTGAGTGGCTTTGTGAAAATCAGGGCAAGTTCCTGGCTGTCATCCATTTGGAAGATCCAGAGGAGGGCTTAACTGAGGAGGTATTTTAAAAAGTGTTTCATGTAGTCAATCTGTTACTAACCTCCCTCCTCGCTGAAATTGAATCCTTGACCCCAGATCTCAAATGTGGACCCCTTTAGGTGAAAAGTCTTTTTAATTGTATAGCCAATGAGCTCAGTTTGAAATTTACCATGTGTGTCAGGGTTGTCGCTAAGCGCCAGCTGCCGGCGAAATTTGCCAGCTGAGAAAGAGGTGATCGCTGGCTGGATTTTGGCGGGCAATCACTGGGTAAAGAACAGCAAACAGTTTTTAGGTTACACACGTACAATCATTTGATATCTGAACCATACCCGTTATTGAACTGTCTAAATCGACTCGATGAAAAGTTTGGAATAAATTCCTGACTACCTTGAGTATTGGTGCCACTATAGCGAGTAAAGTAATTGGAAAAAAAATCTTATTTTAAGCAGTTGTTTAGCGTGTTCTCTTTCGGTGTACTGCATCCGCCATCTTGTTCACATGAAGCTTGGTAGCTCCGCATTCAAGGCCTTGCAATAGATTGGGGACAAAACTTTTATTCCAGGTCTCTCTTGAAAAATGGGGACGGTCTCAATGAAAATCTTCTAAGCCGGGAGACTATTTTCTAAGCTACAACCTTGTGTTTAAAGTGTTTGCATGGAGACTTGGGATGTTCATTGACAATATTGTAGAGCAAAACATGTTTGAAATGAAACATTCCTTATAGCTCCACCACCCTCCCCAAAAGAACATAGCTTCATCAAAAAAGTCTTTCAAACAAACGTGACTTACTTTCATTTGTATCCTGATTGCCCCAGACCGCTCCAGTGAGGCTATAATTAAGGTCATCACTATCCTACACCGATTGCTTTCAACCAGCAGGACCATAACATTCAAATTCCAATCACTGTGTAATGCAAATTGTTTTTCAGGACTTGGCTGTGAAACTTCAAACACGAAGTAAGCAAATAAGAGATAGCAAGATCTTCATTGCATTCTTGGGTGGAAAATCAAACAGGTACTACAATATAATTGTGAAATTTTCAAATGTTTGTCCTCTAGAGGAAGTTGTTACGAACTTAGCTCTTTTTCTCCCTGATGAGTGCTGCACCAGAACAGCCCCTTCAAACCCCATTAAAAGCACTGAATTTATGGTGATAACTTTTTATAAGGCATCAATTGGAAATATTACTGTCAAAGTTAACTGTACAGTTGTGTAAAAGAAATATAAAATTAATGATAATAAATTGGTGACAGAGGTGTTCTTTACATGTAGCTTGGGATAATATTATTACAAAAGCTAAATGGAAAGGGAAATATTTAGTTTGGAACTGGAGGGATCGAAGAAAGTGGCTGCTAGATGTGAACTATCAGGAAGTAAAAGCTATGGTAACCAGATAATAAGGTAGATAAGCTAGGTGTTAAAAGGGTAGATATTTTGTGTCATTCACCAGAAGTCCCACTGTCCAACCAAGAGGAGGTCACAAAGGAAACTATGCCATGCCATAATAAACAGATTTTAATTTTACACATTTTAATCTTCAGATTTACTTATGAAGAATACCACCAAGCTCATTTGAGCAGCCCTGGAAGATGTCATGCCATCTTCTGTTTCAAAGATCCAGACTGGGATAGGTAAGTTTGAAATAAGTTGGTAAGGTAAAGGGATAGATTCTGTGCAGTTCAGATCCTGTGCAACTGGCCCACACAAGAATGCCCAGCAGGTACTGTAAAAAAAATTAATGCCTGGAAGGTTTTGGCGGCTCCCAGTTGCACAAGGTACAGTACTTGCTGGACAAATGGTACTTGCCCAGGATGAGTGTGCACACAGTCAAACGTCTCTACAACGGCCACCTTGGGCAAGTGGCCATTATAGTGATTTGGCTGTTACGGGGAGGTAGGGTTGAAATGTGACGCCTGTTTTCTTTTCAGGGGTACAATATTAAATATTGTATTTAAAAAAATGCTTATTGTCAGTAGAATTGATATACCTAACACAATCAAAATATATCAATGAAACAGAAACCAAACGGAAACAGAGACCAATGATGTGCAGCATGAAATAAGTTTTGTGATGTTTTATGATATACTGTAAAATGGGGTTTTGTATACAGTACACCATTTGTCAATCGTCAATCGTTGATTAGCTTGCCATTGTGGTGAGGTTATTTAATAGCAGTTGGGACATGCTTTAGGGGCCACTGCCATTGTGAAGAGGTGGCCATTGTAGAAATGTTAAAACAAGAGTGAATGTATGGACCGTCCGTCGGTTAGAAACCCTTAGCCTTGCATTGGTGACGGAAATTCTTTGTCAGGAGGCATGACCATGAGGCTAAGGTTTTCTAACTTATTATTAGCATTTGAACTTGGCACCATTTACGTACAGTCTGAGTCAGTCTATTATATTGACAAGGGATCTTGTGATTTTTTTTTTTTTGAGACAAAGGATTATTGGTAAGAAAGTACTAAGCAAAGCAATTGGTAATGCCAGTTTGTAGGTATTCATGAGAGCTCTGTTAGTGACATGAGTAATATTCATTTGATTGATGCTTTTGTAATCACTAGCAATCCATCTCTGAAGGAAGAAAGTATTTATCATGCAGAGCAGTTGAAGACAGAAATCAGAAAAACGGACAATATGAAGGTATTAAAAGCAGGCTTGTCACAGGTCAGGAGATGATGGGGGAAGACAAAAAAATTCTTCATGATCAGGGATTTTTTTGTTTTGAGTCCGGGAAAATTGACTTTTTGAAGAAAGCCCGGGAAAATTGAAATGATTTGGCATGGCTGATTTAATACCATTGAAGACTACAATAAACACTGGGGTCACTGTGATCTCACCAGTGTTTTTCCTTTGTGAAGAAGGGAAATTTATTGAAAGCCTATCAATCTTAATGAATGGGTAAAAAAGGACAGCTGTAAGGGGAGGCTAGAAGCTGCTACTATATCTGTAAGTATTTAAAGCCCTTTAACAATAATTGTAAAAAGTATTTTGAAACAATCTTGCTGAATTTGCTTCTAGGTAAGTGTGAAGTTTGAGGAAAGTACACAGTGGTATAAGTTTTTGTACGTAGCAATGGCCATAGCAATGCCACCCTGCAATGTTTGGCTTGTTAAATACTTAATCCATCATATACATGTAAGAAACTTTAAGTGCACTTTTCTCAAAGGTCTACTTTTGTACTAACTGACTTCACACCAACATTTCTACTTTGGAAAGTATTTATTAAGAGAAATTCCTGAAATTTGGGGTAAAAAAAATCATGACACATGACACTAGAGTATTTATTCACTGGGTTTGGTGCAAAATAAGGTTATTTCTAAATAAATCCTGTAGACAGCACTGAAAGCAAGAGTTAATTGTCAAAACTTTAGTTTATTGCATAGAACGAAACAGAAACTTACAAGATATGCTTGTTTGAAAATCAAATCTTGTTTTGTAAAAGAGCAGGAACTGTTACCATCAATACTATAAAATTAAACCTCGAAAGGCTGTGGCTGGTTGCCATAGCAACCATTTTTAGTGAAACCTTAAAAATTTATTTTCTCTTGAGTGCAATTGCACACAATTGATCTTTCTTCACCGTACGTAAGCAAACATTTTTTTGGTCCCTTTTAGACTATCAAGCCCCCTCAAATATAGAATTAAGGTCAAAACTTGTGATACTTTTTTTTCTGTAGCTGTTTGACAATTATGACACATCAGAGAAAGGAGCAGAGCTGGCCTACCAGGAACTAAGAAAGTTCTTAGTTAAGGTAAACAAGCAAAGTATCTTGAGAACAGAACACAAATTTGACTGCGGCACTTGACTTCCTGATCTGAAGAATCCAACCATTGTAACTTTAGCTGGACCTCCAGTTACACTGTAGCATTGCCGGATTTCATACGGTGGCGGCCTGGGTACAAGTCCGTGTATTATGGAATTAACAACACAAGACCCATATATTCAGAAAGAACACACTGAACTTACAAAATCCTTAAGTTTCGTGTTAATTGGGCCAATATTGAACAAGATACAGCAATTCAAAAACTTCAAAATTTGCAACGAAATGTATGGATTTCCGGACAAGTGTCCGGCAATCCATACATTTGTTACTAAATTTTTAAGTTTTTGAATGGCTGTCAATATTGGCCCAATTGACACGGAACTTAAGGAGTTTGTAAAGTTCAGTGTGCTCTTTCTGAATATATGGGTCTTGTGTTGTTAATCCCATAATACGCGGACTCATACCCAGGCCCTCACAGTATGAAATCCGGCAATGACAGTCAATGAAAGTTCTCTTTACAAACTCCACCCCCCCTCCACCCGCCACATTCCAACACTGCTTGTGAGCCGACACTTTCTCTGGCCCATTGTCTTTAACACTCACTGTTCCCAGCTGCGTCCGCCTGTAAAGGGTTCAACAATATGTGAACAAGACTTCTGTCTTTGTCTTTCTTCAGCAGCTTGGCTTATCAGATGATCCTTCCTCAGCAAAAGACTTGTCTGATTGCTCTATATGGGATGGGTCTGATGACTGGGAACAAGTAGAAGCATTGAAAGCAGCGGCAGAATGCTCCTGCGAAGTAGGACTAAGTAAAGTAAGTATGATGTTGTGGAGGGATATTCTAGTGACTCACAAACAGATATTAGTTGTCTACCAGGCCGGTGCTTAACTGGGCGGATTTTGTAGCAAAACGCACCTCTGGAAGGGTCGCTTGTCAATCACATGGTTACTCCCCAAATTTATCATGCAACAACTCCTTTATAGAGCATTATAGAGTTCAACCCCTGTTAAATGGGCACCCTCGGGGAAATGGATTAAGTGGTCACTTAAAGAGGGCTGGTCGCTTAATAGAGGTCAAAACAATAAAAAAGCCCTCTTTGGGACTTTGATTACTTGCTGCATAATAGGGGTGGCCGCTTAATAGGGATCCGAATGTAATTTGATTTACCCACTTGACGTTGTTTGACACTGTATATGTTAAGCTCTTGTCATAAGGCTCTGTGAGACTAAAGGGTTTTAGCAAGAACACAACAGAGAGGTGTGGTGGCCTCATGGTTAGTGCACCCGTATCCAGATTAAGCAGCCCGGGTTTGAGCCCTGGCCGGGGACTTTGTTCTGTTCTTGGGCAAGACGCTTTACTCTCACACTGCCTCTCTCCACCCAGGTGTATATATAAATGGGTATCAGCGAAGTTAATGCTGGGGGTAACCTTGCAATGGACTAGCATCCCATCCAGGGGGGAGAAGAAATACTCCTAGTCGCTTCATACTACAGAAACCAGGATAAGTTCCGGCCTGATGGGCCACTTGGCTCATAGACAGACTGCAGACTGCAGACAACACAGTGACTTGGCCTGGGTGGAAACACAGACTGATCGGTCTAGAATCCAGCACTGTACCTGTCAAGCCACCGCACCCCTCCCATCTGAAAGTGTTGTGACATGAACAAAAGCCATTGCATAATTTATTAATTGTTCTTTATAATTAACAGTTCTACAGTGACCTCAATGAACATGTATCAAGTGCAGGACTCAAAGCTCCCATGGTTGTCAAGGGGGATCCTGGCCTTGGAAAGTCACTTCTGTTAGCAAAATGGTTGGTTTAATACTTAGGACTGAGTTTCGTTCTCAAATTTAGTTTTATTTTATCTTGTGGCTGGTTGGCTGGCCAACTGACTGACTGGCCGACTGACTAATGGACTAACAGAGTGACGGATGGACAGACCAACAGGCCAATTCAAAACCGTTCAAAAATATGTTTTCACTACTTGCGTTACATACAGTGTAAGAATACAATCTTGTTACGTAGTACTATTGCTGGACAGCAATATTGCTTTGTTTGAAGATGGCCTGTACCCTTTCAGTACACCATGAGGTACACTGTACAGTGGCTTAATGGTTAGGGAATTAACCTTTGGAAGGAGATGTCAACATTCAAGCCCTGGCAAGGGTTATGCAATGCTTGCTTTGCAAGACACATCACTTTCATAGTGCCTCTCCCCACCCTGCAGAGAAAATGTGATCTAGTAAATTATTGACAGGGGCGACCTGACAGAATGCTGGGGAGTAAGCTGTCATGAACTACAGTGTAGCTTTCCATCCAGAGGGGAGTTTAACAATACTCCTAGCCACATCATGCTTCATCATGCAGAGTTAAAATGAGAGCCTTTAAGCCACTAGGTAATACTAGCCTTTACCTTTTTATCTCTTTCCAGGATAGCTTTGCAACAAAGCAGCCTGTCTGGAAGGCTTGTTCTGTATCACTTTGTTGGATCATCGTCAGCATCTAGTGCTAACCCCCTTTTGATGCTAAGGAGATTTACCATACAGGTAATTGCTTCTTGTAGGTTATATCTCTACTTACAGTACATCTAAGTGTGTCTATACTCTGTACAGTAGTATCATAGGTTATGTTTTCATGTAATTGGTTGATTGTCTACTAATAATTACTGACAACAATGCATATTATGCCTTATCACACCAGGTTTGAATTAGATTTGGTTCTGGTTACACAAACAAACAAACTGCTTTGTTAGTCAAGGGATATTTACATTTGATTTTGCTGACTTGATTGACAGTTAATGAAACAGTTAGCATCATCACGTTCAGTGTCATGTGATCCAGTCCAGTTAGAGGAAGAGTTTCCAAGGTGGTTGGACAAAGCTGCGTCCAAAGTCCATGGTGGTGTCACACTAGTGATTGATTCAGCTGACAGATTACAGGTACAAACTACAGGTCACATCCAATGTCAAAAACAAATTGTTGGAATAAAACCAAGTTGATTGGAAGGCTGGTTCTTTTGCAAAAAGGTCAAATTTATTGGCCAATGTTTCAAGTAGCAAAGGAATAAGCTACTCGTTTGTAGGGCCAGTACTATCAAATAATACTACTATCCTTGATGAGGACTAGCTTCACTTGTTGAATTATTGGCTAATAAATTTTCCCTTTTGCTGTTGAAGGAACCTTGGAATCATTTTTGTTTTATTCACGCTTAGAGTGACATCTAGTTCGAGCATTTCTTGAGCAAGAGATGCAGCATCATACAAGCCAAGCATTGTGTTGTTCTCCGCACCCAAACATTTTATTTGCATGATTTTAAAATGTCACTTTTTTATTGTTTTGTTTATCAGGGAGCTCCCAGCCACATGCAGTGGCTGCAAGATCCATTGCCTGTTGGTGCAAGGGTAATTTTATCTGTTACTGAAAGCACCTGCCCCTTAGCTTGGAGGTAAGCCTCTTTTGCTGCTTGTTGTAGCTTTTACTTCAGTAGGAAACAATGAAGATCACAGGGTGCTGTAGAACTTAATTCGATGGTGTGTCGTACATTATATTATGAAGTTGCAGGCTGGAACAGGTTTGGTGGGTACAATTTGTTTTGGTAGCATATCACTGTAGGTTTAAGATCCCTTATTTCTCTCATAATAAACAAAGCATGAAATTTATTTCTGGATACAAATAAAGTTAATCTAAACATTCTTGTGCTTTATTCCATCAGATCATGGCCCTCACTTGTACTTCATCCTTTGGATGTCAAAGGAAGTGTTCAGCTGTTGCTTTCTTCCCTCAACCATTATGCCATGAGCATCCCCCAGGAACAGGTAGGTCACTGTGTACATTAGCCCCAAGGAAGGGGGGGGGGGGGTCCCATATAAAAAAGACAGGGTGCTCGTCCTACCTTTTAGGGGTTTTGAGGTATTGAGCCGAAAAAAATAGGTCAGAGATAATGTGTTATTTTAGAATCGGTACCTCCAAGCCATGCCCACAAAACAGGATCTTGGTACCTCTTGGGGCTCTTTTCGAAATGTCCGATGAGCACCTGCTTCCTTTTAATGTTGGAGTCCCCCTGGGACATTAGCCTGTTAGCAGGCTTGTCATATTATTTGGGTTTTGCATGAGTGCCTTATGCGATGTGGCTAAGTTATGGTCAAGGTTCAGGGTGGCAGCGAGGTGCAGTTTCCTAATGGGTAGCACACTGGACTGCTGATCAAGACGTCCTGGTTTCAAGCCCTGCTGAGGGTCATTACATCATGCTCTTAAGCAGCTCATGTTACTCTCACAGTACCTCTCTCCATGCTGGTGTATAAATCTTGGGTGCCAGTAAATTTGACGCTTTGGAGAAGGGGTAACCTGTAGTCAACTAGCAAGTCAACCAGAAGGATGTTGAAATACTCCGACCTATTCTCAATGCTGTTTAAGCAGTACATACACTGTACTCTCAGGTGGTGTAAGATACTGACCCAATGCAGACCTTCTGAGCATTATGTTTTTTGCTTGACACTCTTTTAAGTAAATTCATGTAGTATGTATAATGGCCATGTTCTGAAATTTTTAAACTTATTTTAACAGGCCAATGGCATGCTTCTGAATTCATCTTCTGAAGACAAATGTAACCCAAGGTTTCTGTCTCTAGTGGCTGCAGAATTAGCTGAGTAAGTGACACTTCTTCAGTTGCTTTGGGTTATTGGCATGTTTGAGTTATCAAGGGTTTGCATTACCGGGGGGTAAAATTACAGTAACTGGATGACAGGGGGAAATCAATTTTGGTTCTAGTTAGTATGATGTTCGAGTTAGCGAGGGTTCGAGTTATCAGGACTCAACTATAGTTAAATTTATTACAGTGTGTAAATGACAGAGCTTTGGCACAGTTTTGTGATCTTTTAAGTTGGCCCCTTGTTTATGCTGTTGCATAAACAAGTTTATGCTTATGGTGTTGTATGCCTTATTTCAATCTTTTTTTCTTTCCTTGTTAGATGGAAAGATAGGAAGGTTCTGCAGGATCACCTAAATGTTTTGCTATCCAAAATGGTAATTATGGAACCTTTAATTTAAACACCATACTCAAACGGAGGCATTTCAGTTGCAGAGTACAGAAACGGAAGCTCTGCAGTGTAAATGTGGATCACGATCAGTTTGTTGGATGTGGAATTTCACACACAATTCAGCACAACCATGTATAGGTTATACATTGGTCACATACACTTATCATAAATATTAGATGTCCTCAGTAACTCTCATTCCGTGCAAACTTCCACGGGAATATTTCCCTGCAGACATTTCCTGTTTGGGAAGTGAACAGTTTCTAAGAGCAAAGCAGGAAGAAAACTGTGAAGGCAGAGGGAGTGATAATGTCCAGGGGGAAATCTGTGCATATTTTCTTACCAATCGGAGACTAAGGATTGTGTTTGTTATCCCTTCATATTTTTGTTTTGTACAAGGCTCACCTCTTTTTTGCAATACGCCTATTCCAACCTGTTAATTCTTACATTAAAAAATTTTGCTAGTGTGTTCAGTAAATTTTTAAGTTCTATTCCAGACACTTCCCAGTTTTTCTGAGTCACATAAAATGCTAAGGCAAATAATTTGTCCTAGCATGTTATGTGACCCCGAAAAAGTGTAACCATGTGTCAGGAAAACATTTGATTTATTGCAAGTTCACATATATTTATCAAAGTTTGTGTTATTTGCCCTGGGTGCTAGAAGATTCTTTTCCCAATGCAGCGCCTTTATTTGCCACCAGGCCTTCTTTTGGACCTTGGAATAGTATTCTTCTGGTACCCAGGATAGGTTATATTTGATCATGTCAATCACATATGGTCGTGCACATAACCCAGTCTTGGTTGTGGAGGTGCAGTGGCCTCATGGTTAGTGCGCTCGACTCCGAAGCGAGCGTTCGGGTTTGAGCCCTGGCCAGGGACATTGTGTTGTGTTCTTAGGCAAGACACTTTACTCTCACGGTGCCTCTCTCCACCCAGGTGTATAAATGGGTACTGGCGAATTTAATGCTGGGGGTAACCCTGCAATGGACTAGCATCCCATCCAAGGGGGAGTAGAAATATTCCTAGTCGCTTCATGCTACTGAAACCGAGATGAGCTCCGACCTGATGAGCCACTTGGCTCGTATGCAGACTTTACCTTTACCTACCCAGGATAGGTTATATTTGATCATGTCAATCACATATGGTCATGCACGTAACCCAGTCTTGAAGTTGGTCACCGGGGTTTCCACAGTCAGGGAAAAACAATAATTTTTCAAGTTCAGGGAAAAGTCAGGGAAATTTGTAAAAGGTTAGATGTTTGTGGAAGTCAGTGAATAATTTTTTCTTTCAGAAAAGCATCGTGTAAAATGATCGATTTTGATACTCTTTGAGTGACGCATGCTGGAACAGTAGTTTTGGCCGGTGGTTTTTGTTCTTTTTTATTATTCGCCAAGCTTATTCAAGGTCAGTGAAAATTGTTCAGAGGTCAGGGAAAAGTCAGGAAAAAGTCAGTGAACTTTTTCAGATTTTGATGAGTGGCAACCCTGATCACACCTTATCAAGTATTATCCCACACTTAAATGAACAAGGTGACATGGTTGACCATTTTCACCTGTGTTTTTCTCCTTTCTTGTCATTAACATTGCTTAATTAAATTTAGGGATCTTATTGGTTGTATGATGTTGTGTTTGCAGAACACTGTTGTTCTTCTATGTCATATTCTTAACCGTATTGAGATTCAGTTTGGTCATCTTTCATCTGAACGGAAACTTAGAAAGGTGTGTTATCACAAGCTTTGATTCTCAAGTGGTTGATTGAACCAATAAACTACAAATGTGTGTGATATGTGTGTGATATAAAGTGTCTTGCCCAACAAGATTGTTAAACTAAAGGCAAAATAAATTTGCCTTTAGTTTGCAATTTTGTTGGGCGAGACACTTTATTCTCACAGTGCCTCTCTCCACTCTGGTGTATAAATGGGCATTGATGAATTTTATGTATGGAAGGGGAATGGTGTAACCCTGCAATCAGACTAGCATCCCGTCTAGGAGGGAGTAGGAAAACTCATAGTCACTTCGTGCAACAGAAATGAAGACAAAATATAAGCACCAGCTTGGTGAGCCAATAGGGTTACTAGTAGAACAGTTTTTAACAATTAGCGGATGAAGTTTTTGTGATATCCTGAATAATCAAGGTTGCGGTAGGGGTTGAGACCTTGATTATTCTTGATATCACAAAAACCGAATCTAGTAATTGTTTTATTATACATTGAATGAAAAAAAATGTTTTTGCTTCTTCACTGACGGCAAGCAACACAAAGCATGCAAGCTTGACGTGATTACCCTTAGAAATCATTCACCGTGGTCGAGTGTCCTTGACATGATTTTGTATAATCTGCAGCTAGATGATGTCACAAGCGCTGATTTCAAAACTTTTCACTGTATGCTTTCGCGAGTTCAATGTATAATAAATCGGGTTGTCTACTGGCATATCAGACCATACACATTATATTCAGAGAATAATTACTAGGGACAGTTCACTACTTTCCTTATTACTTTGGCAATGATGTACTCGGAAAAACATTTTCTAGCTTGAATCTGAATGAATGCAAGCATACATTTGCATACATAAAGGAAAGTACTCATGCATGAATAAAGAATGGACCAAGGATTAAACAACTGAAGGAATGTATATGACTAGGAAAGTAAGGCACCTGAAAAGAGATGTTTGATTCCTGATAGCAGTTTCTTTGCTGTTTTCTTTTTAGGTTTTTCTGCTAATCTTGTTGGCTCGTAATGGTATCAGTGAGTGTGAGCTCCTGAAGCTTATCCCAATGAAGTGGTCTGATTGGTTAAACCTGTCTGACGCCTTGCACCACAGTGGTATTGTTGTCACAAGGATGGGACTCATGTCCTTAGCAAACAAACAGGTCAGCTGGTACATGTACCTCTTCTTATGGCTAGCATATGGCTAGCATATGACTCCATGAGGGTGCAAGATGAATTAAATCATGCACTGTGATTGGCCACCTGAGAAAGCAAGCTGAGGCTATGTGCACTCTTTTCGGAGTGGCTGCTGTATCCTACAAGAAACTGGTGTTCTGTATGGCTTATGATAAATCATTCATTCATCATAATTTGTGGAGGCAACGTGGCCAAGTGGTTTAGGGCACTGGATTTGAAATCTGGAGGTCCCTGGTTCATATCCTCCACCCTGCCGCTTTCTGGATTTGTTCTTGGTAGTCCCGAGTTCAACTCCTCAACTGTGTTGTGTAAATAGCCAACTGGTCAGCCACCGTTTGGGATTCTTAATAGCTTATGTTCTATTTGAAATATTTCTTTATTTATTTACAGTGTCCTCAATTAGCGCAACAGTGTTAAATACGTATGACACTTAAAGTTATTTATTTATTTTTATTATTTATTTTACTTATTAACCAATCTTGTTCAGTCAATGTAGCTGGATTTCAGCCTCACTCTACTTACCCAATATTCGTCTTTCTTGACCCTATGCTTGGTCAATAGCCTGATGCAGTAGTAGATACTGGTAAATGAGGGTAAATTTCATGCACAAAGGAGTGAAATTGCATTCATTTGCTTTTTTGCTGTTTTTAGGTCATAAAAGCAATATATGAAGTATTTTCATTTGAAGAGGACTTACAAGAAGTCGCAGAAGCACAGGAATCCTTTACAGTGTTCTTTGAAGGAAAGTTAAGGTATATAGTGTCGGTCAGTGATATAAGCAGACTGTAGGCTAATTAACTACGGCGAAAGTCTGCCCTCCAGTCAGTCATACACGCTTAGTGACCTCATGCTGAGAAGGTGAAGCCTACATGAGCCAAGGGGCCTATCAAGGCGCAGCTTGTCCTGGTTTCTGTAGCATGAAGTGACCACGAATAGTTCTACTCCCCCCTTGATGGGATGCTAGTCCATGCACACCTGGGTGGAGAGATGCATTGTGAGAGTCTTGCCCAAGAACACAACACAATGACCCCAGCCAGGGCTCCAACCCGGACTGCTCGATCCAGAGTTGAGCGCACTAACCATGAGGCCACTGTGCCTCCCACTCATGCTGAGAAACTGGAGTTTGTTATGAAGCAAATAGTCTAAAAGCACGGACAATGCTTCAGAGTCATCTTAAGCCGTAGGGCAGTGGCAGACTTGACAGACATTGTACGTAGTGATATTAATGACAGACATGATGTATGCTCTTTTTTCAGAGTGAACCACGTTAGCTGGAGAGTAACTGATGAATTATTGTGGAGTCTAAAGAAAGCTTGTGCAAAGGAGAAGCTGACAGACTGTCTACTGAATCCAAATGTTTTCAAAGTTCTCTTTGAACGGTAAGAACTGTCTTGGTTTATTCATGTTTTCTTTCACAATGTTCTTTGTGTTGCCTTAGGTTGGTTATGTGTCAGCAACTCTCTTGAATAATTCCTGATCAATCTTTCAATCAATTTTTGTTTAGCACTATGTACGAGAAATATGTGCTTTCTGCTATTTCCCTATCATTTGTTGAAGGTTTCAGACTGGCAGGCAAAAACTTTTTAGACCTTGCTTTTCCTAATGTAGTGTTTAAATATGTGCTGTTTCATCTTTAGAGGACGCACATTTGAGCTAATAAACTATTGGCACTACCTTGGAGTCGATCAAGCATCACTAGGAATGAAATATATCGATATGCTAAAAAAGATTGAAGCTGGTTAGTATGTAAAATATGCAAGGTAACACAACAAAGAAACTTCGAAATCAAGGCAAGATCTTTTAATTACATCAAATAGGAGTTTACAGATGAAAAAAAAAACATTTTCCCCTCGGCATCAAAGGATGCATCCTGCAAAGTACCCATACCCATTTTTTTTATTATCATGGTGAAAATATTCCCCGGGTGCTCACCGCAAGCGTTTTTGGTACCTCTCGGGATGTTTAGCCTCAAAAGCCCTACAGCAGGAGCTGCCATGGTACCTTTAAGCGTATTGAGCCAAAAAATATAACTAGATATTTAAAAGTTAGATTCAAAAGTTAGATTTAAAAGTTATGAAAGCGTCAGTTAATGTGTTGTTTTAGAATTAGTTCCTCTAAGGTTTGAAAAAATATTCAAGCCACCCTCACAAAACAGGATCTTCTGACCCCCTTAGGGGTTCTTTTCAAAATTTCCGATGACCAGCCCCATCCTTTTTATGAGTCTCCCTCCCCCAGAGAAATATTCTTGAAGTTATACCCCCTCCCTTTCTAGATGATCGAAAAAGCCTGGTCGTAGTAGGGTTCATTTTGTAGACAAAAGTTTCAGTTATCACCCTTCGGGTTATTGCTGTGGCTATTTGAACAGTGTTTTATTGTGAACACTTTACTTTCTTTTGGTCTTTCTAGAAAGTGAACTTTCAGCATCAACTGCAGAGATGTTTGAAGTTGTTGGACAATTTCTAAGATGTCTAGGACTTCTAAGTCAGGTTGGTCAATATTTCTGAATTGTTTTGAAGATTGTTATTGACTGTTATATTGTAAAGCTTGTTTTCAAATACAAAGTAAGGTTTTTAGGAGAACAGCGCTGCTTCCAGGATGCACAAGTAATCAATAGGAGAATCTTTGTTGACGTCATTGTTTACATTTTTTCATATTAACATACAACACTGCACAGAGAAGGTATCACGCTAGACACAAATAGACTACAACTTAGTAGTTGTGTAATGTTTTGCTCTTTGGCGCAATATTCAAGGAGAAATTGGCTTTCAAAATCTGCAAAATGTCTGGGTGGCAAAAGCACTAATGAGCTCAGATATTCTTTGTAAAATTTTGAATTTTAAAACCCGCATCGCACAAATGTATTTGATACATTAGGCTCAAATTCCTTGGGACAGTTAATCATACTGTGCCTTGTCAATAATCAGAACTAATGTTTTTTAGCCCTACCAGAAAGTGTATCACTTATGCTAATGAGACAAATATTGTAAACAAAGATTCTCCTATACAATGTCAGGCAGACACGTGACGAGATTAAAGAGAATCACCAAGTACAGATGTAGCACTCAATTCTCAGAACTGGCCATAAAGGAGATTTCCATATATGATCAGTAAGCAGAATAATGTTTTAATCTGGAATTTTCTTGTAATTAGGCTGCTCCTCTGCTTCAACGATCCTTGGAGATAAGGGAGACAGTACTCGACCCAGACCACCCACTTGTGGCACAGTCACTACATCATCTTGCCGGTCTGAATGCACAGTGGGGAAAGTTTAGGTAAACACTGGAGTGAGAGTCTATTCTCCATCGTCATCATCATCCAATCTCTGCGCACCAGTAGGCGCATAAGGCCGAATTCTCCATCGTACTGTATGCTATTCTGTACTTCACTCCACCCTAGCCGGCAATCTTCTACCCTAATGTTCTCCCCTTCCTTTCTCTCCTTTTCACTTCTTGTCTTTACTCTGTCCTACCCAGCCGTAGCCTGTCCTACCGTACTCTGTTCTGAAATGCATAGTTTAGGTTTCTCTATGCTTTTAATGTCATTACTCGTTTTCCTTTCCTTTCTAGTCCAGCCGAGGCATTCTTCAAACATTCTATTGAAATCAAGAAAAATTCTCTTGGGAGTGACCATCCCTCACTTGTGAAGGTACATCGCTCTAAGCCAACAGTGTTTTATGATATTGCTAGTTCACCATGTCAGTGGAAAACACTGCCCCGCCCCATCACGCCCCAGTCTAGAGTTAACTCTGACTATCAGTGCATGTAAACAGGGTTTTCATCAAGGGCTAGGCACAAGGCAAATTGAAAGTTTAGAGGACAGTTTTGCTCGCTTGGTTTGACCATCTAGAGAAACGTTTTTTTCTTATAAAATAGTTCAGTTCAAAAAGTTTGCCCGCCTGTGAAAACCAGTTGCCCTCCTGCTGAAACCGTTAATGAAACCCCAGCATGAAGGTCTAAATTATCCCAAGCTTTAACTGTTGACTTTTTTTTGACATTTTTCAGGATTTGGAAGGCTTAGCTATTTTGTACAAGAAACAAGAGAAGTGAGTAGCTATCATCCACATCACATTTCCATTTGCAAAATGGCTGGTGGGAATACTCTACAGTATTCATCTTGACAAACTCCTATGCTTGTTGTTTCTGTTCAAATTTTTACTGCTCTTTCTTCATACTTCAGTTATGTTTAGTCTGATAACTAAATGAGCATCTATTTGTTTGTGCTCTAACCTTAAGATCCATAAGCTAGGAAATGAAGCTTGATAGACGGATTCGAAATTTTACTGCTCTTTCTTCATACTTTATGTTTATTTTGATAACTAAATGAGCGTCTATTTGTTTGTGCGCTAACCTTAAGATCCATAAGCTAGGAAATGAAGCTTGATAGACAGATTCGGTTTGCGTGTCACCTACAATGTGCCTTCCGCAAAGTAAAATTATTAGGCTTGTGCTTAGGAGCATATCTCAATTTAGTTTGTTGCGACAGTTCCTCCTCTATCTTCCAGGCATGCTATGGCAGAATCTCTACATAAACAGACAGAGGGAATCAAACAAAAAGCAAACTCATTAGTAAGTGTACAAAGGCTGTTTCATTGAACCATGTTTGTGTACTTGTTTCGTTTCATTTGTCCGAGGTCAGAATCAATGGGAGAGAACAAGGCAGGATTCACAAGGGTCTACTCCCTTGAAACAAGTCGAGAAAATTGTGTTCTCTGAATTTAAACCTAGGACTTCAGGGTTTATTAAATGTCAAGAGTTCGTGCAGAAAAGTTCCATAAAGGACTTGCTGCAGGGTGTTGTTTCTCGTGTCGTGTCTTGTGAACTCTTTTATTGAGGTGCGGCAGGGTTGCATTGAAGCTTATTATCAGGAGGAAAAGTGGGCTCTTTATTGAATGTTTATAGTAGGTGAAAAGCTGTTTTCCTGTCTCCAGGTTGAACTCAGTGAATTAAAAAAGAAGGCCCTCCAAATGGAAGAGCTGGCTCGCGGATCACCCAGTGCCGAATTGGCTCAGTCACTCAATGAACTGGGAGTCTTATACTTTCTTCAAAACAATTACGAGTGAGTTAAGCATACCACATTGTTCTGTGTTCTTCAGTTTCAGGGACACGTTCAAAAAATGTTTGTATGGCTTTACAAAACATGCCATAGGCTTTTAGAATAGACCTGCAACGACCTGATTTTGTAGAATAATGCTTGGATCCATCAGAAGACGCAAATAAGGGACATCCGTATAAATCTACTAGCGTTCTATCACGAATGCCTTCCTCAGACTGGCTTGGCTACTCACTATCTATTTTGTTGTAGGTAGTGAGTAGCCTAGCAGCGTGCGGTTGATAACAAAATTGCTGCTTTTTTGCGTTTTCGACAAGTCTCTGAAGGGGATTATGATAAAGTTTTGAGAGACCGGTAGATGCATACTAAAACAATTGGATTATTCGTTCTCGATTTCTATACGTGATAGTCGGATTGTGCCCTCGTAAACTGTCAAGCGATAGAAATCTCGGGCTCATAATTTGATACTTTTCTCTCAATTACACAACAGAGCTGCCAGGTCATTTTTTCAGCGATCCTTGGAGATGCGCGAGTCTTTCCTGGGTCCTGATCATCCAGATGTAGCGCAATCGCTTCATAACTTAGCAGCCTTGTACAATGACCAAAAGATGTAAGTATCATTAACAGGCGTGCTAACTCTCCCAGTTAATCCACGAGTATGCAAGGGATGCACTGTAAAGGTCGGCACACACCAGGGGACATCTTGCAGGAGAAGCCCCTTCATGTGTACGCGTAGGAGGCATGCTGCAGGGAGCGCACGCAAGCTGGTGCATGTATGCGAAGTGGATGCTGGCATGCCACAAAAACAGGCATGCTACACGAGGAAAACTGTCGCTACAACATGTCTCCGCTTCATGTCCCTACATGTCCCCTAGTGTGTGACAACCTTGGGTTCTTTTCATTATGCCAAAGATTCCGGAAATTTCGGTCGGAGTTTAAAATGGAAAAGTCAGTTTTGGTTTCTTCCGACCGCAATATTCGGGTTCACCACTAGAGGTGGTCCACTTATTTCGGTCGGAATATTCCGACCGAAATTCGCCGTTCCATTTTTGACAAACCGGTTCTTTGCCCTAATTAGGGAATTCGGAAAAGAAATAAAAAATGGTAAGAGCCATTCCTATTGGTTGGCCCGGTTTAATCGGAAAATGTCGTTCCATTTTCCTCGGGTATTCCCACTGATCTCTGACCGGTCGGTTTGGCATAATGGAAAGCACCCCTTAACTTCTAGACTCAGATACATTGATAAATAATTAGTAAACAGAAGAAAGCTCTTTTCAGGATCCAAAGAAGATTAATAATCCTAAGATTATTTGCTGGTCTATGATAAAGTTTTTCTTGTTCCTCAACTGAGGCAGTGAAATTTGAAAGTATATTTTTCAGTTTTTGGCGAACATTAGCTGGAGTTGAATGAAATTGTTAGCTTTTGTAATTCTGTTTTTTGGCAGGTATGACAAAGCTGAACCTCTCTACGTAAGAGCGTATCAGATTCGATTAAAGGTAGGAGACAAGAATCAAACTTCACTACTTTTCTTTCTAGGGAAAAACTCCTTCAGGTAGAGTGACCTTACCCTGTTGACCCCAGGGAGGGATGAAGCGACAGTCAGTTTATGATACGGAGTCTGTGAGCCACCAAGAGCGTATTTGAAAATAAAAAGAACGCCCTGCGATGCTGCAAAACAATCTTATGGCCATGTTCGCCCAGGACAACCAGCTTCCTCCTAAACCTTTGATGCCACTTGTATTTGAGAGATCCTCTCTCCTTGCAAATGAATACGTGCATTGAGTTTTTTCTATGCGAAAGATTTTAACCAAACCTTATCTGATTGCGTGCTTCGTTTTTTTTTTTTTTTTACCTACGTGTCCAAATTTGCGGTACAAACGCAATAAGACAGACTGGAAGATGTCAGAGAACTTTTCTGAGAATTGTGAAGACGCAACCTTAGTTTGGCATGCTGGGCGGTTCTAATAAGCTGTGTGTTCCTTAATTATTTTGTTCATTATCCTGTTATCTTATTCAGCTTGTTTAAGTAATAGGAATTTTTTTAATTTATCACTGAGGGAACTGCAGGACTAACAGGCTCAGAAGAGTTTAGATGTAAAATATGTCTTTCTCTTTGCAGGCCTTCCCTCCGCATCACGGCAGTGTGGCATCTACCATCAAACATTTAGCAGTGCTTTACAGAAAACAAGTATGCAAGATTTCTTTAGTAATTAGTTTATCCCAGATAGGGCGGTAAAACCAAAACCAAAAGTAATCATATGGCTAATCAAATGGAAACTGAGAATCCAGCGAACAAACAATACTAGAAGCAAACACACGTAGCTCATAGAGCCTTTGCATAAATGGCGCCTAAATTTGAATAACAATACTTTATACATCCTTAACCTCGTGCTCATGTTTTCAGACAGAGGATTTTTCACATTCATGTGAGGCTTAGGATGTATAAGTATTGTTATTCAGTTTAGGCGCCATTTATGCAAAGGGTCTATGTGAAGCACTGTAAAGCATATGCGTGCGGGTCGCGTAATATATCAAACACGAGAGACAGTGTTTCATCGGGATCTCCAAACACCGAGAAGAGAGTTGAAAATACGACGCGCAGCGGAGTATTTTTGACGGAGTTCGAGGTGTTTGGATAGCCGATGAAACACTGTCTCGAGTGTTTGATATATCTTCTCAATCAAAACTAAAACTAAGGAGAAAACGGAGAATAAAATCGTCAAAATCTATGCTAATTAATCGAGAAAGTGGCGCGAGCTTTTTAAGCCAGTCACGCAGCGGAAAACTAACGCAAATGTAAATTACTCTTCAATTACGTGAAAACTGCTCTAAAAATGCAGGACCGTTTTACTGATAAAGGGCCTGGTATTGGGCAAATTGACCGGCTTTGGGGCTGGCCAGTTTAACCTGCCTGGTTTGACCAGGGGAAAGTTATAATAAAAAGTTTAGCTCAAAACGGTTTGTCTGTCTGTGAAAGCCAATGTTGCCTTCCAGATGAAAACGCTTATAAAACCCATGTTACTATTTAACGTCTCCATGCAATTTTCTTAACAAATTGCCAAGATGAATGCCTTGACACTTCACTGAACGTTAACCCGAGGCAACATTTTTTTAAACTGTTTTCATGTTTGAATCTCGTTTCATCATTTTCCTATCATCTCTGACTCGTCATCTGTTGTGAGGGATTTGTAAAAGAGGGCTTGGCACGTTTCAGCAATGTTGGTTTTTCTGTCAGTTCAAATTATTTCTTATCAGAAATATTTGTTTTTGTTAGGGTAAATATTCTGCTGCAGAGCCGTTATACAGGTACGTGCAACGTTTGGTTTCGTTGTGTTCAATTATGCAGTTTTGAGAATTAATTACTATATGTTGGTTTGAGAAAAACGTATCTAGTTTTGAGAAAAAAGTATATAGTTTTGAGAATAAATTATGTAGTTTTGAGAATAAGGTATGTGAATAAATAGTTTTAAGACTCTTGTTGGACTTGATGTTAAAGCAATTCTTATTTTGTGTGATTTTACTGGTTGTTATAACAGCAGGCGCTATGGCTGGCCTCTTGTTATTGTGTAGGAGTCACGCTTCTTACTCATGATTTTGTTTCTGTCCCTTCAGACAGGCCCTGGAAATCCGAGAGAAGACTTTTGGAAAATCACATCTAAGTGTGGCTACAGTTCTCCACAACCTTGCTGTTGTTTTATGTCTACAGGTAAATTGACGAACAATTAAACCATAATGATTCAAAGATTTGAGTTCTCTCTACCAATTGCCGTACATTTCTTTAAACGCCATGTCGCAGAATTTGACGGTGCATGCAGTTAAAGAGCTTTTGAAACTTAGTACATATGAAATTGCTAGCTCTATGGTTGTCATATTGAAGGTGATATTGCCTTTCAAAATTGCGAAATTTCTGGGTGGCAAAAGCGCTAACGAGCCCACACATTCTTCTGTAATGAAGCGCTAAAAAATGAAGCACCAAGTCTCAAAACTTCTCGGCCTCACAAAGTGTAGTTTTTACAGTGGATTATGTTATTGTTGAGGTCCTAACCTAACATAATAAGGCCCGAAGTACTTTACAATTTAGCTTTGACACGTGACACGTGACACACTATTCACAGAGAAATGTCAAAATTGTGATTGACAGGACAGACAGTCAGAGGCATTACCACTGTATGAGCGAGCTCTACAAATCTATGTAGACACCCTCGGTGGATCACACCCACAAGTGGCAGAGATGCTTGTAAACCTTGCCAAGCTAATTTATGACCTGGTATGACATGCAGTTTGTTATTTTAGCCCTTTAGCCTTTAGAGTTTCCTAATTCGTTGCACAGAACAATGACAACACCAGCACCTTCTGTTGAGGGGTTAACGCCACCTTGTACAGCATAATAAACAGTGCCACATGAAAGTAGTGCTCAATAGCTTTTATTTGAATGGTCACACACTACTGACTAGGGTTTTATCTTTAGAACAACCTTGTACAGTATAATAAACAGTACCACATGAAAGTACTGCTCAATAGCTTTCATTTGAATGGTCACACGCTAGGGTTTCATCTACAGACTTAAAAGTTAGAACCACCTTGTACAGCATAATAAACAGTACCACATGAAAGTACTGCTCAATAGCTTTCATTTGAATGGTCACACACTAGGGTTTTATCCACAGACTTAAAAGTTAGAACCACCTTGTACAGCATAATAAACAGTACCACATGAAAGTACTGCTCAACAGCTTACATTTGAATGGTCACACACTAGGGTTTCATCCACAAACTTAAAAGATAGAACCACCTTGTACAGTATAATAAACAGCACCACATGAAAGTACTGCTCAATAGCTTTCATTTGAATGGTCACACATTAGGGTTCATCCACAAACAAGATAGAACCACCTTGTACAGTATAATAAACAGTGATACATGAAAATACTGTTGTTGAATGGTCAAACACGGACTTAAAAATTAAGAACTACCTTGTATCGCTTAATAAACACGTACCATAGTTTTGAAGCTATTCAGTGCGTTTGATTTATTTATTTGCCGTGTTCTCAAGGGTTCTCCAGAGAAGGCCGCCCAGCTGTACAAACGAGCTAACGACATCAGAGAAAACGAACCACATCCTGGACCCTCTCGTCGATCTTCCTTAAGCGTACTAAGTAATGGCAGTGTGAGAAAACACTCACAGTCTCCACAAACTCATGACAGTGTTTCCAGAGTAATAGCGTTATGAGATGGCAAACTTATTACCGTGACAGTGGTTTTAAAATGACTTACGATAGAACGAGAGAGCGGTTTTCACTTCAGTGTCGTAAATTAATGTGTTTTGCATTAATATATACTACGCTACGTGATTGGCTTAAAAAAAAACTCGCGCCACTTTTTCATCCAATCAGAAGTGAAGCCGAAACGAATCATGACGCGTCCGCGCTCGTTTTCCCGCGCTTCGCGTCAGCTACATGTATTCGAATTTTGATTGGCTCATTGGATTTTCTGTGTCCTGTGATTGGTTAGAGCGATTACTTTGGTTTTACGGCACTCGTTTGGAAACCGCTCTAGTTGTGTTTTGGTTGGTTCACTCGGAACTGAGTAAGAATAGGAGTCACGCCTAATTTTGATCGGAAAGTCTCGCTTCTCATCGAAGGCTCTTTTGGCATACTCCGGTTTTATATTTAAAAGAAAAATATTTATGCGACTAAAATATATGCTTCGGGCATTAATTTTTGAAGCATATTGCTCAAGGCAATTCCAGAAAATATTTTATGCCTTTTACGGAAACAAATCAGATTGAAGTAAAATCATAAATAACTACTTGTAATAAAGAGATTTTATAATATAAAACATTATAAAAAAATATTTCTACCATTGTAAATAATACAGCAGCTAAAAAAAACAACGAAAAATAAAGCACAGTCTCTCTATATTTTGTAGCTATCTTTTCTTCTTTCACAGTTCAACCCAGTCTCCTGATGACGTCAGTTGGGAAGGATCTATTTTAAAATCTGACAGATAAAATAGGATTTAAGAATGTCCTTCCCCCAAGGCCTGTTCTTTTTAACCTTCACTGGCTTCCCGTAAATCAACGCATTATTTTTAAGATTTTGCTTATAACCTGCAAGGCTCTTAACAATTTGGCACCATCGTACATTTGTAATTTGTTTATATCTTACACTACATCGCGTCAACTACGTTCTTCATCCAAGCACCTTCTTGTTTCTCCATCCTATAATCTAAAAACATATGGCGCAAGATCTTTCTCCGTAGCGGCACCAACATTATGGAACGCCTTGCCATGTGAAACAAGAAACGCTCCGTCTGTGTCTCTTTTTAAAAAAAGACTTAAAACATTTCTTTTTAAAAGAACTTTTTGTAATTAATTTTGCCATGTTCTAAGTTTTTTAGTTATTTAAAGATTTTTCTTGTTTTTGTAAAGTGCCTTTGAACATCAGGATACTGGCGCGGTAGAAATCTTTTATTATTTATAAGGCTGCCCGGTTATAGAAAATGCGCTACCCTGGGGCATGAAATGTTGGGAGGGGGTTGAAGGGGCTTGGAATTGACGGAGCCTTGAAAAGCCAGACAAAATCGTGTAATTTTCTCTTGGAAAACCCAGATGCTGCCGTACAGGGTAACTGATTGAATAAGAACTGAGTTCAAATGAACGAAAATAAAAGAAATGAAACTTGGATAGTTGAAAAAAGTTATATAACAAACTTCTAAAACGCCTCCTGTAACTTACGCCTCATTACCTCCCCAAAGAAATATGTAAACAGCGTTTTTACTCTGAAAACGCTTAAAACGTTTTCCATTCTCACAACGCCGGAGAAATTTGAAAACGCAACAATGACCAGCCATTTTGGACTTGTGTTTGAAGAAGACTCGGTCAGAGAAATCACACGATTATCGTGACATCGTCATTTTCGAAAATCTCCGTTTTCAGAACGTTTTCCGTCCACACGAGAACGAAACCCCGGCGTTTTCGTGACGGATTAGTGTGGACGGTAGGCCTAACACCTGCGTTTCCAAGTATGGACGAAAGCGCATGCGTGACCGCTGAGCGCTGGACGGTGACAGATTCGATTGCTGTTTAGCCTGTTCCAGGCTCTCGGTAGTTGGGGACGAGCGAAAACGAGCGAGAAAAAAACGAGGGAGGCCTAAGGCGAGGAGCGGCGGGAAAGCCTGTAAGACTTTCTTTAACGACCCTCTTCTGGTATAGCAGGAGCTGCTATACCCTCTGATTGGTCAATTTTGACAGTACTGTCAATACTCCGGCGGTTACCTCATACCTTTCAATCAGGCCGTGCTCGCCATCTTTCTGACTGACAAAGATATGAGGTAACCGCCGGAGTGTTGACAGTACTGTCAAAATTGACCAATCAGAGGGTATAGCAGCTCCTGCTATACCAGAAGAGGGTCGTTAAAGAAAGTCTTACAGGCTCTCCCGCCGCTCCTCGCCTTAGGCCTCCCTCGTTTTTTTCTCGCTCGTTTTCGCTTGTCCCCACTGTCCCCAACTACCGAGAGCCTGGAACAGGCTAATTGCTATTGGGAACTCGCTGTCATGTTCACAGAATTGAAATTCTGTTTTCATACTTTTGTCTCTTGTTAAAAACGCACAAGGTTTCAAAGTGCAAATTTGCTGTTGCAGCTTTATACTTTCGAGCGGTCTTGTCAAATCGTTTTAATTTTCGCTTTAACTTTTCAGAACTCGTTTTGATCCCATCTTGGAGCGAATTATATTTGTAAAAAGGTGCGTTTTGAGGTTCCAAAACGAGCAGAAAATAAGAAAAATACCTATTGAGAACAATTTAATTTATTAGTAACAACTGATGGTAGGCAAAAACAAGAGGGAATGCCTATCTAAAATTCTTATTTATAGCGTACGATTTCTTTTTATAAAATAATTGAGCCACTACGCGCGCTCTCATTGGTCGATAGGTGTGTTTAGATGAGAGTATGTAAACACGATTGTGACGTTTCAGATTCGCGCGTATTTTTGAGAATTATTTTATAAAAGCAACGGAGCACTTTTTCCGTGTTTACATAGCCTCATCTAAACACTCGGAGGGTTGAGAGAATTCTCGAAAGTTATGCAAACCCTCGACTACCTCTCGGGTTTGCATAACTGTCCCGAATTCTCTCAACCCTCCTCTTGTTTAGATGAGGCTATATAAACACGGAAAAAGTGCTCTATTTTTCGCGGTTTATGATTTGCTGGCAGAAAAAGCGTGCAAACAAATTTCCTCGTGGAATCTATGACGTGTTTGTCAGCTATTGGCTTGCGTTTCTAATCCATATTCATAGCAGTCCTGTAGTTTTTTGCACATTTTAAACTGTTCGTTGATGAGTGAAGACGTGTGGTCCGTGTGAGGACCAATTTTAATCCTGAAGGAAGAAGATGCTTGATTCTGGAAGGGCTTAACGCTTGGAAAGAAGTCCTTGCTCTATCCCAACCGAAGGTAAGCACTGCTTTTAGAAAAAAAATCCTTTAATTATATTCCGAAAGTCACACGAGTACGTACCGCGGAACTGTTTACCAACCGAGTAAACACGTGGACTTTAATTAGAGCTGTTTACTTTGAGCTTCGCTTCATCTTAAAACAGGACAGTAAAGCGGTATTTTAAATTCCGTCTTTCGTTTGAATATTTCAAAGGCGGCCAATTTGAATGGTACTTCGACAAACATTTCAGACAGTTAAGTCGTCTAACGCGCCTGAACCGAACGCTGAAATATTAAGAAACGGACTGTCTTGCGATGAAGAATTTAATTTTTGAGGTAACTGTGTAACTGCTCGTTATTGCTTTGCCAAGCTAAGGTTTTCCGTTCCTTTGTTTAAGTCATCTTGCTTTTGGAACTTGTTCGTTATAGTACCTCAAACGAACTGTCAAATTGTGGCTTTCAATTTTTTTTTTTGCCCGGCGGTGAATTTCGTAGCCTATGTACGTAACTTGTTTTAGTTTGTTGAAGCTCTTAAATATGCACTACTTTTGAACATTAAGTGTTTGCTGATCTTGAATTTTTCATTTCTGTTTTCAGAAATTCAACTCTCGGAGCACGGATTACTGAAAGAAGAGCAGCAAATTTGGAGAGGTGGACAAGCTGGAAACAGCGAATAAGGAGGAAATTCTACAAAAGATAAGGATTTTATTATTTGTAACATCACTTAGAAAAAATGGTGGCTGAACAATGTGTATGTTTTCCAGGGAATAATAGTACACTGATCGTCTGGGCCGCATAGAATATAGAACCTTACTTAGAGTGGGGAATTGAAAAAAGTACTTCAATTTTTCAGGGTAAAATTATTCTTGGTTCATCAAATCGTACACTAATTGTCTTGTTCAGAGAAAAAATGCCTCGATTTAGAGAATGGGGAGTGGAAGAAACTTTAATTTGCCAGGATATTTAATACGCTTTTTGTTCATCAAATCGCACTCTGATCATCTGGACTGGATATAATGTCTTCAAGACTGGGGAATGAAAACGTACTTTGATTTTGTTTTAAATTTTCCTCGTTTTAAATGTCAGCCACCATTTGCCGACTCTTTTGCAGACCTTGGACATTATTTCAAACTTTATAGCGATCACTTCATTTTTTTTCCAACTGTTGATAATTCTAATTTGCAGAAGTATATTTCTGTCGAAGCAAATTCTTTATTATCTTGATTCAATTTCATAAATTATTATTCACATGAAAAATTAATGAAAATTTTATAGTTAATCGACTTTCTACCTTTTGGAAAAACTTGCTTTCGATTGTTTAGCGCTATTATTTCAACATGTTTTCGTCGTGTCTGCAAAACAGTCGGTGCTTTGCAAGTCGCTACTGTAGCGACCAACAGTAACTGTAGTTGACAAGAGAATATGGGCTTTTTCTCCAAATCATTGCACGTCTTTTTCTTCTGGTGGAACCCTGACTGACTGAACACTAACGAACGACAGCGAAAAAATCGGCGATGTCACCTAATAACACCATGGAACTGATAGTAGCGACTGAACTTGCTAAATTAGAAGTACCGTCATGTTTACACAAACGATTTATCATCCAGCTCAACAACAGCAACAAACGAACTTGGACTTGACAGAACTGATATTTTCCTAACGATATACGAATCGCAACTGACAATAACCAAGTGTTTACAAACATCACGCGAGTGTTGATTATTGTAACAGCCAACAACTAAATATCACAACGAAACGTACCAAACAGGTCCAGAAACGACGTTTTTGTTGACTCCAAACGACAGTCATTCACAACTGGTGTTTAATTTTCACAATTCGCTACTTGCACATGACCCATAATCCCTTGCGTTGTTGGGGGGTAACCAGTAGTTCATGGCAAAAATTAGTTCGGTGAGCTCGGAAAACCAGCTACTAATGCTTAAAAATGCACCAGAATTTACCAAAATCATGGTAGGAGAAATTTGTTCTAGTTTATAACTAAATGTAGAGAAATTTTTTTTTTGTCCATACATCGTCTGTAAAATTACAAGACGATGTATGGACAAAGAAAAAATTCTCTACATTTAGTTATAAACTAGTACAAATTTCTCCTATCATGATTTTGGTAAATTCTGGTGCATTTTTAAGCATTAGAAGCTGGTTTTGCGAGCTCACCGAACTAATTTTTGTCATGATACCATACATTTATTCTAATGTTACCTCCTAACAACGCAAAGGATTATGGGTCATGTGCAAGTAGCGAATTAGCCTTAAACGGACGATTCAGACACTACACGAACTATTAAATACTCAAGGGTTCCAACCATTATTTATAAAACAAATTTTTACAACTCAAGATATGTTTTATATAGATGCCTATATTCTCTTGTCATATATTGGGTGCTTGTTACAAAACTCTAAATGCCTGGCTCGTCTAGATTACCGCATCGGTATTTTAAATTTTCGTGTTATACGGACCACAAGAACACAAAATAAAACAATCTAAGTATCCGCACGAATTATTTTCAGATCTTTTGATTTCAATTATTAGTCAGTAGTTTAATTGCCTGGTTTGATTTCAAAATGAAGTCTGGATTTTCACCTTTTTAACTGTACAGGCCAAAATAACATTGACCAAAACTCGTTCGCTCGCTTTTCAAATTGTCGAAAATAAAATCGGCTTCACAATTGTCTTGTTTATCTTCATGATCTTAAATTGTGACAGCTCGCTTGTGCTTTACATATAGCCAGATATAGAATTTATAATTATTTTCTCATCCAATTTTAAAACAGTTCTGGTTTCATTTCGTTTGCAAATCAACTCGATTGGACTACAAAATCGTCTTGTTCATTCGATGATTTTAAATTGTGATTGCCTTCTTGTGCTATACTGTTAGCCAACGCAAACAACTTAAAATTATTTTCTGATCTGATTTTTAAAAAAGTTCGGTTTCTGTTTCGTTTGCAAATCAACAACCTTGTATGAAAAGCTTGTTTTATTTTCCCTTTGTTGTTCTTTGTCAACCGGAGACGACAAAATAAAAATCTGGAATGATTATTTTGACCTCACAATTGTCTTGTTTACTTTCATAATTTTCAATTACGATTGCTTTCTTATGCTATAGAAATTATTTTCTATTCCGATTAAAAAACAATCGGGTTTCATTTCGTTTGCAAATCAAGTCCTATGGAAAGTTTGCTTTAATTCGCCGTTGCTGCTGTTTGTCAACAAAACGATAACTAAAACCTGCAATGTTTAATTAGACTTCGCAATTGTCTTATTTTCATTTTAAATTATGTAAAGAACTTAGAAATAATTTTCTGATCTGATTTAAAAAGAAAAGTTCTGTTTTCATTTCGTTGCAAATCAATAGTCATTTGGAAAGCTTGTTTTATTTTTCCGGCTTCACAATTTACTTGTTTATTTCATTATTTTATAACTTTCGTCTGCTGCAATGCAAATAACTAAGAAATTACTTTCTGAAGATTTTAACAATGCTCTGTTTTCATTTCGTTTGTAAATCAGTAGTCTTACGGAAAGCTTGTATTATTTTCCCGGCTTTGACATTGTATCTCGATTGACAAAACGATAAAATAAAATTTTTAATAATTTTTTCGTCTTGTTTATTTTAATAACTTCAAATTACGATTGCTTTTCTTGTACTAAACAAATCCAAAATAAAGAACTTATTTTCTGATCTGATTTTTCTTGAAATTCAGTTTTCAGTTCGTACGCGTTTGGAAATGAACAGTCATTTGGAAAGCGTGTTTTATTTTCCTGGTGCTACTAATATGTCAATAAAACAATAAATTCACAGTTTGAATTAATTTATACACCTTAAAATTCACGATAGCCGCTGTTTGTTTACAACGCAATTTGAAAATGAGTTTGAGCAAGTAATTTTCATGTGTTCGAAATCGCGCAAATTTCATATTTTTTGTAATGCGTGTTTCCGTGGCTATGCTAGCTTTCAGAATTATTTCGTTGTGTTCAATGTGGTCCGTCTAACCGTTACTTTGTTATTTCTTTTAATAAAATCTTCGAGTTTAACAAGGTTGGGATTCAATCGCTTCAGTTATTTTGACCAGGCACTTAAGTTTTATGATAAGCTTTGTTTAGAAAATAATAGCAAGTGGATGAAGACCTTTTTACTGTTTGCAATCGTTGTAACACAGGACATAGCGTTAATACACATTGAGAGAAATAAGATTGTATTAAAATTTCCGACTTGTTGAAGCTATACTTGAGATTAAAATAAAACCTGAAATTTGTCAACAGTAAGATCGCAAGCAAATGTCGTGTTTCAGAGCTCTGTGGCTTAAACAGCAGTTGAGATTGTTTGTATTACTCCAAAACTTCATTTCATAACTGTTGTTACATATTGCGTAGGACGGGTAACTTTTATAGAATTTGTCCTGTGTTACAAACGTGACTGGGTTGAAAAAGGTCTTTATCCGAGACATCATCAATGCAGAAAGAGTTAAATAAAAAAGTAAAATGTTCGGGAAGAGATTTGTTCGGTTCAAAATTTGATTTACACAAGCAACGACGTTTAAACTATTTTTTCGCGGATTTTTTTTACCAGTAGGAAACGAATTGGCGTTTTACTTTCAACTTTTTCTGCACGAGGTGCTGTTGAAATAATTTTTGGCGGGAAATTGTAAGGGAATCCATTTTGAATTTTTTGCCGAGAAAAGTTGTCAGGGGAAACGCTGTGCAAATTCTTCCAAATTTTCCCGCCAAAAGTCTTAGTATATAGAGGGAACATTTTTTAGCGATACCTTTTTAATGAGTTAATTGATTTCTATTAACTAATTAACTTATATAATTAGAGAATACTTGAGGATAATAAAAGTGATACTCACACTTAGAATTGATTTGTGTTTATTGAAATGTTTCAATAAAGATCACAAAGAGAACAACTGTTTATTGACTACTGTTATTACACTAATAAACAAGATCAAGTAGAGCAGACACAAAGCAAAAATAATACTTTTGTTGAAATTACTAAAAAAAATCGGCGCATGCGTATTTTGAGCGCCCGTATTTTTCTAAGTCTTTTGGCGGGAAAATTGAACCAGGTCAAACCAATGTTATCAAGGAAACAACTTTTACGAAAAAAACTGACAAACACTACCTTTCAAAATTTGTTGCTTTACTCTTAAATTTCTGTTAAGGTTTTGATTTCACAAACAATTAATTATGGCGATAAAGATTGTGCTTGAGAAGTAATATATCAAACACGAAAGACCTCAGTATTTACTTGCATATGTGATTTGAAAATAAATATCTAACAATTTTGACTACCCAGACATTTCAAAAGAGGAAACCTTACACGAAAGAAAGATCCGCACGGCAGTAAAAAGGAGACGAAACAGATGAAAGCAAAAAGTTGAACGGGTACAAAGTAAAAACTATAATTTTGTAACAAACACTTCCTTAAGTTAGGAACTTGGAAAAATTATAGCTTCTACTTTGTACTTGTCCAACGTCTTGCGCCTCTTTCTCACTATCGTACGCTTAGTCTTGCCGTTAACGTTTTATAAACACTGATAACAACTTGCTCCTAAATGTTTGGCTTCCAAGACAATTTAAAATGGTAATAAAGATGGTGCTTGACTTATGAAACTAATGGACCTTTCAAACAGAAAAGAAATTCCTCGGCTCGATTCTACGCGAATAATCTTGAAGGAAGTCTCATTAAGTTCTCTATTCTACCTACAACTATAAACCTTGGATGAATGACTTGCTTGGTTCAACCGAGTGGAAGTCCTGCCTCCCGGTCAATCCTGACTTGAGATAGAGAAGTGTTAAGCATCAGAGGCATCCAGCAACCTGCATGAAAATAAAACAAAACGGCAATCAATGAATGCAATTTTACAAAAAGAATATTGACTTTTTTTAAGGAAAAAAAGAAACGTTGCGATCACAGGATAGCGTTACGAGATGACCAACGTAATGTAGCGAGACAGTTAAAAGTAAACAAAGTACCGACTTACGGCTAGCAAACTTTAAACAAGTATGTTTGAGCAATGGAGCACTTTTCTGTGTTTACATAGCCTCGTCTAAACACGAGGAGGGTTGGGAGAATTCGAGACAGTTATGCAAACCCTCGACTATGTCTATATCATGCCATAATCAATGTGCATACAGTATGTTAAGTGAAGAACCATTTTTGACGCAGTCAGAATGATTTGAGATGTTAAGGAATTCATGGAAAGGTAAATGTTGAGTGGAGAATGATTTGTATGGATTTCAAGAAAGCCTCTATCCTCTTTTGGTTTAGGTCCATCATTTTTGCAATGGATTAACACATTTTACGAGAATATTTCAAGTTGCACGTCCTAAACAATGATTTTTCTACTCAGGCCTTTGCAGTCGAAAGAGAAGTGAAACAAGGAGACTCCCTCTCTGCCCACTTGTTCAATAAAGTGTTAAAAATTCTCTGAACTAGTATATACAATAGTGAAAATATCCGTGGCAATAAGACAGAAAATGAACACAAGATATCAGACTAAGACTTTTCGCAGATGACCAAAGAGGACTTTTGTAAGACAATCTTTCTCTTGGAAACTTTCTCAAGCTCATAGAAGATTACAAAAGTAGTTTAGGCTGGGAGATTAACCAGGAAAAATCAGAAATAAAAATTTAAGGTAATTGTCTTTATATTCTACAACAGGACAACGCCATTTGATGCAAACAAAAATTAAATGTTGATGAATATTCATAATTTTCTATATCATGCAAGCTTGATATCAGTAAATAAGGAATTTGTGAAAGACGTGAACAAAATAATATTATCTTCGATTTTATCTGGAAGGGCAAAGATAAACTTATTCCAAATGTTTTGCTCCTATTAGTGTCCATTAGAATATGGGGGAATTAAAGCCCCACATTTAGATTCTATAATGAATGAATGTACAGTTGTATGTTGTAATTTTGATGTGACGAAGTTGCCTAGATAAAGCTTCCACCATTTTATGAATGCCTAGAAAAGGTCTAAAAAGGTTCACAAAATGTTCCACAACAAAATAATCTTAGAAGTGTACAGGATCAAATTAGATAACATCTTTCAAAAGCTATTTCTGTGGAACAATTAAATTTAAATTTCTATCGGAGGCAAATCTGGCTGTATTTCTGGAATTCTTAGAATGGGAGATCTAATCTCCAATAACAAGAGAGAACTAAACATCTGCTTGTGGCTGTTAGATATCTTTACAAACTTATTTCTAAAACGGATCCCGTACAAGTTGAATGGCATGAATCATTAACCATGTCTGCTTCTGAAGGTGACAAGCCTTTTAATTTGCATAATGAGCTTGACTTAAATTTTAATGAGCAAAATGTTTAAGGTGATTCCCGGGTAAAAGAACCCACCATAGATTTCCGATGAAACTTGGTATGGTGTCACTACAGTACAAGGAGATGTTAAAAACGTAATAAAAAGAGGGGGTCACCGTGCTTGTTTTCATGCCACGATGCTGACAAATATGGTTATTTTAGTGACTTTTGGTTATCTCAGTGCGCAACAAATAAGCTCGATTATTTTTCAATGCGGCGTGTTATATCACACAGAATTCGACTGTCTTTGATTGCTTATTCATCTACGTCCCAGAAGAAATGGCTTCAAATACCCTGCATTATTAACTGATATTTTTATCCTTTAAAGGAAACATAATTTGGACTTGCTCTAATGGACTCGTTACGTCTCTATCTGTAGCATTTATTTTATTTGCCAAAAAAGTAGCCATAGATTTCTGCCAAATTTCTTCTCAGTTATTGCGGATATTGTTCTCATTGAATTTATCAAATAAAAAGTGGGGGTCACCGTGCTCGTTTAAGAGGAAATTAGCTTTTATCTCGCTATCGAGCTTAGTTTGAAGGAAATCTCTTATGTTTTGTACGCGCGCGCGCTCATGTGCACACACTGATGACACAAAATTCGTGCGCAGTAGGAATGCGCAATGCAAAACTCGGGAATCACCTTAAATCAAAACTGTGGTTTCAAAGGTTGTCTATAAGAAAACTGATTGCTGAACTGAATTTTTAATATCTGTTTTGTTAACAACATTCTAGAATGGAAAGAGATTTACAGCTTGCCATTTTGCATTTGGGGAGCAGGGATGGTGCAGCGGTGAGAGCACTCACCTCCCGCCAATGTGGCCCGGGTTTGATTTCTGAACCTGGCGTCATATGCGGGTTGAGTTTGTTGTTAGTTCTCTACTCTGCTCTGAGAGGTTTTTCACCAGGTACTCTGGTTTTCCACTCTCCTTAAAAACTAACATTTCCAAATACCATTTTGATCCTGGAATGCACGGCATTTCTGAACGAGTTCTTGTGAACTCCTTGGCACTCCATGGGTAAACAAATTACATATTTACATAGAGTTATTTTTTATTTTTACATTCCCTTGGACTCAAAATTGCTCGAATTTCAGGCACATAGTAAAAAAAATATTTCTATGCAAATTTGGCATTGTGATATCCCCAGCATGTTCCCTTGGTGGTGATATGAATGAATCCTATGAATGGAGCACTTTCCTATTTCTCGCCATTACTGTGCTGGGGTTTATAAATCAAAATGGCTTGATAATCAAGGAGTCAACTAAAAAAGATCACCTTTCTGACAAAGATGTTTGGTATCCCAACGTATGAGGACACGATTTTTGTTAACCATATTTCGTTAGCTGCTAAACAGTATTTAGTATCTTCTAGTCAACAGAACAAATCTCTACCTTCAATTATAGCACTGGATTCCAAAATCAAAATGATTCACCAACTCGAGACAATGATTGCCAAATCAAATATTAATAAATTATCAGCTTCACAATGTGAAATGGAGCAAGTACCAAAAATAGGTAGAATACAATCACCTGTAATATTGCTGCGCTTCATTATAACATAACTAAAGCAAAGTGCGCACTCTGATTGGTTAATTCAGCATCTACATGGGTGTACTCTGCTGACGTGTGTGCTAATTTTTACAAAGCACAAATTTTGACAGACACTGTTTCCAAAGTAATGGCCGACATCCGTTTTGTCAGAAATGCAGAACTGTCTTCACAGTTGTCTGAAGATGAGACAGATAGTCCATCCTTTGAAATATGAATAAACTTTATTGAGTTGCTGGTGCGCGGTCGGTTGTCATGAATGAATTTTCGCATGCTTGTTTTCTTTTGTCATGTAAGACTGCACAAACATTTTTTGTGATGTAGCTCAATAAAAGGACTTCTCTTAATGTTTTGTTATAAAACAAATGGTAAATGCCATGGCGTAAACTATTGAGTTATGGATGCACTTGGGAGGTTTGCTAAGCACACTTTTGCTATCGCCTCGTGCGACTCTTACACATCTTTTGTACTTAGCAACTTCCCACATGCATCCATAAATCAATAGTGCACACCATGTTGTTTACCATTTGTTAATTAGCATTACCAATTCTACATGTACATCTACAAGTAAAAGAGTGCAGGTAACAGAACTGAGGTGTGCATATGTAAATGTATGATGTAAATTTTCTGTTTGTTCATGAACAGTGTGTTCTTATAAAATAATTTGTCTAGTGCAAAAGAAGAAAGAAAGTTATTCATCTCACAAGAGAATCCCATCCTATGTGACAGGCCTGATTGTCAGAAATTTTGAAAGGAACCTATCACACAAGGTACATGTACCTGAATCTTGTCCTATGGGTGTGGTTTAAATATATTTTCACCTCAAAGAGGTACTAATTTTTTTAGTGAGAGGTAGTTCAATTAGAAATTTTCGGCCAAATCAATTTGTCAGCAATTTTAAGCCTTTCTTGATAAAAGGTACTTTTGAATACTTCAGAGTGCACTCTTGCGGTCAGTTTGGTTCTTACAGCAACTTTGGGCCTCACTTGCATTACACTGCATCAAGAGATCACTGGTACACCTTGACAGCTAAATAAATGCTTGTTTTCTCATAAACAAGCATGGTAACCTTTACTTTTTATTTCATACTTTTTCATAAGTTTGTATACACAGTCAAACTCGGACAACCTCGAACACCCAAAAATATGTCTGGAATGTTTATTGTGTTATAACCAATCACAAGTGAGAATTTATTCTTCAACTACAGAAACCGCAGAAAATGGATGTACAGTCAACTCTCTCTAAGGCAGACACCATCAGGACCGGCCTCAGCTGTCCGTCTTAGAGAGGTGTCCGTCTTATAGAGAGTCAACGTAACAAGACCCCGTAACATAAATTTTTAGATTACAATACAATTTGGTTGTCACCTCTGAGTTATTTTTTGAATGGGACAAAATGATGACTGATTTAATTTTAACTTGTACTGTACTGTATGTAATTAGCCGGCAAGATACATGTAAGAGCTGTCAATTAAACATCTGGTGTTAAAAAGAATCACGTACTTGGTAATTTAAGAATTTTTCTTCCGTAAATAGTAATTTGCGGTCACATTCAGCACCTCACAAGTGTCTGTTGACCATTTCAAAGTGTCTGTTGTCCGTCTTATGGAGGTGTCCATCTTATAGAGAGTTTGGTTATAGTAAAATGACTGAGAAATGGCCGGGACCAGCACCAGGTGTCCCTCTTATAGAGGTGTCCATTAAGAGAGATTTGACTGTATTCCATCAGTAACAGAACTATAAACTTAGTTTTTGGTTTTCACCATGTCTCATGATACACACTCAAACTCTATATATTACTGAAAGTCTAAACAATTAATTGCTATCCTTTTGTATCGAGAACCACATCTGGTACTTTGTTTGAGGGCTTTTGGAAAAAAAAAAGAAATGTGCCGCTGCAAACAATTACTCAAGTGAAGCGACAGTTAATTTGACATGGCTATAAATGGAGGTGGTTACAACTTTAAAATTTTGGTGCTTTTGCTGACCTAGTATCATCTTTGGTTAAGCTAACGACTCAATTTATTTTAGCAAATAATTACAACCCTTGAATGGGCCCAGTGATTCAGTGATATAAAGACCCTGGAAAGATTGACAATGATAAATTCAAATGTTTCCTAATTTTGGAAAAAATACCTCAATTTTCTGCTGCTTCTTCCCAAATAAATTTGCACTTCATTAGCACATCAAAAAAATATAATAAAAGACTTCCATTTTCATCAATATTACTCGTTGCTTTTTATTGTTTAAATCAAAATAACAAAATGAATTAATGAAAACACTGATTTGGATCATTCACGCTTGAGTGATTCAATGGCTGCCACTCATGTCGGCCAGTCATGTCGGCCAGGCATGTTTTTTCATGTTAAAAATATCACGAACCCTCTTCGCTAGTGTTTAAATAGCCTATAACAGCAATCATCTAATTTCTTGTATAACCGAAATAGAGGATTTCTTTTGAGACCTTTTGAAACAAAACAAATGTGTTCCAAAGCTCATCTGTTTTCTGTGGTTTCTGTGGTTGGTTGAAGATCTCTCTTGTGATTGACCACAACAAACTTTCCAGACATATTTTAGGTGTTCATGGTTTTCCAAGTTTCAACGTAAAAAAATGTTGTTTGGAGGGAAAAAAAAGATATTAGCTCAAAATTTCTATAAATGGTTACTCGAGACAAGGATGTGAATTACGACCTTGAAAACAACAACTCAAAGAACATTTTGAGTTGATTTCATTTAAAATTGTGTGATTGTTCCAATTATTACATTGTTCCATATGCTAGAGACTTTAATTAATACCTAATATCAAGTTTTTTTCAAGTATTAATCTTAAAATCTTTGCTTCCATCTACCACAAAATGCCATGTCACTCGGAACCAATGAAATAATGCATGAATGAGGCAAGACTGGCCCATCATATCTCTTTTGAGAGCATGGTGGCCTATGTTTTCTTATTTTATGACAGACCATAATTATATTTTGCTCTGTTTTCTTCTGTCAGTAAACATGCAGTGAGAGTCCATGATGGCTGTCTATTTTATTCTTCTGTATTGAGTGTTTCAAAATAGTGACTACATGATTGTTCTTCTCCTGGTCAATTAAAACTATTAATAATTAGAGGGTCTTAGCCAGGGTCTGAGCTAGCTTTGTGGCCACAGGACTCAGGAGAAAACTGTCCTGTCCCTCTGAATACTCCAAGACATTCATGGGCAATATTAGGGGACAGAAAATACCTAATTATTAAATTGTCCTTGTCCTATCTGATATTGAGTCTTTGGGCTGCCCGAGAAAAAAAAAAAAGCAAAACAATGCTGTGGCTACTTTATGCAGACACCACCAAATTGTCCTATGAGAGGGAGAATGTTGAGAGTTCACCCTCTGGCTCAAATCCTGATAATATTCGAATATTTGGCATGCACAAACAATTTGTTTATGAAAAACTGAACCTACCAAACAATTACTGCAGCTGGATTGTTTCCATGGAAGAAAAGTAGCCTGCACCAAGTTACAATGATGTACACATCAGTCAAGACATCTGTGGAAAAAACAGTGAGTGAGACAATTTTATTTTAGTGCAGTATCATTTTCTGGTTGTCATGGTAATTGTGATGGATGGCAACCACAAAATTAAGGAAATATTGAACTTCTGAGTTCACATATTTTGAGAGGCGCAATGAGAAAGGTTGATTTTACATGTCATTCTCCAAGACAGAGTTTTAAAGTGTCTTAAGGGAAGGTTTAACGCGAGTCTCTAAATAGCAAGGTACGCCTAATCAAGGTTAGCAACAATACAATTCGATACATCTGGGTTTTAAATTTGCCGCCATTTTCAAAATTCAAATTATCTGCTTGCTAGCTTTAAGACGGAGACATTGGGGTTTATGGTATTGCAGTACTTATTGAGCTTTTTTCACACAGTATTTCGGTAATTTAAATCTTAATGTGCGATATTGCAATATCATCTAGCCTGGTGGTATGAGGTTTTTCACTATTTTGGCTGATTGTATTTGAAAAAGAAGGACCTTCACAGTATTGCGGTACCGTTCACTTGCGCTCTCCTGTCTCATACAGGTCAATACACTATGCAACACAACACAGTAAGCTACAAAGGTCAATAAGTAAGCTATGAAGGATGTTCCTAGGGCATTTGAACACAATTTTGGCCCATTGTGACAGGAATTTGAACAAGGCAATCTTCAAAACTTCAAATTTCCCAGGGGTTGCCAAGATGGAGGGGGGGGGAGGGGGTGTTGAACCCTCAAATTGATCGGCGCATTATAACTGGTAATCTATCAGAAATCGTGTAAACACTAACACAAACTCTTTTATCAAAAAAACCTAGCTTTGAAATTAGCGTTCAGAAATATGCACAACTATTTGCTCTTGGACATTATTTGTTATGAACACCAACCAAGTGCCCTAGTAGCTTATGTGTAAAGCCAAAAAGGTGGTAAGTTTTAAAAGACTGTGGTGCTGCGTCGGTGGGGAGTATTACAAGATAACTTGGTTTTATCAACTGAGTTGATAATGTGAATATGGAAACTGAGATTCGATAGCTGACGTTTCGAGCGTTAGCCCTTCATCGGAGCGAATTCCAGTAGCTTATGTGAATTATGTACTGACTGTGATATTTTTCAATTTAAAGAGTAAATTTTACTAATGATAATATAAGAAAAAGCCACAGAAAAGCAACAAAAAACGCCAAAATCTCTTACCTTGGAAAAAACAACA
>OZ026607.1:2956502-3009002 GCA_964020085.1 Micromussa lordhowensis
GCGCGCACATGAGCGCGTGCGCGTACAAAACCTAAGAGATTTCCCTCAAACTAAGCTCGATAGCGAAATAAATGCTCCTTTTCTATTAAAACGAGAACGGTGACCCCCGATTTTTTTATTTATTATTATTATTATTTTTTTTTTTTGGGGGGGGGGGGGGAATTTGCCAAGAACAGTCTAATAAAGAACATATTTGAAGAAGGAAAAAAAGTTTGATAGTAGAACATGATTTTTTTTTTTTGCAAACTAGTTCCATACTGGGTGTACTTTGGCCAAGACAAGGACTTCAAGCTCACCACGGAACTGTCTGAAAAAGTGCAATATTCCCGCAACCAGGCAATCAAAAATGGCTTAAATGAAGCAACACTACTTATGAAAATAAAAGAAGCTTTACTTTCAAGATAAAATTTTGTGTCTTCAAGACTTAATTCTGTATGAAGATGATTCGAATTTTTAACGCGGAACCAGTAAAAATGCTCCATTTTGAGAGCCTGCTTACGCGTAAATAAGCATGGTGACCCCATTTTTTATTGCATTTTTTTAACGGTCATATCATGAATGTTGACTATGTCAAGTGTCAAAAAAAGTTTGATTGTAGAACAATTTCAAGGGAATTACCTTAAGAACAATGGATTATCGAAGTCAAATGCTGTACTCTTACTTGACTTAGCTGCAAAGATGAATCGAAAAATAATAATAATAATAACTTTATTTAAGTGTCGTATGTGTTTAGCACTATTGTGCTAATTGGGGACACTATAAATAAACAAACAAATATTTCAAATAGAACATAAATTGTTAAGAATCCCAACTGGTGGGAGGCTGACCAGTTGGCTATTTACACAACGCGGTCGAGGAGTTGAACTCGGGACTACCGAGAACAAATCCAGATAGTGTTAGAGTGGAGGATTTGAACCAGGGACCTCCGGATTTCAAATCCAGCGCCCTAAACCACTCGGCCACGCGGCCTCCAAATGAAATGAAATAAATAGATCAGTAGATAATAGATAACTACTTGTGAAGGCTGATGAAAGCTATCATCTTTAGAACAGGTGAGGTCTGGGTCGAGCCATGCCAAGTGGTCCGCAGCCGCCTTATCGCAGTTTATCCAGCATTCAATTATTAGGAGTATTTCCACTCTGGGATGCTGGTCTGGGATGCTGGTCCATCGCAGGGTAATACCCCAGCATTAAATTCGCCGGTACCCATTTATACACCTGGGTGAAGAGAAGCACCATGAGAGTAAAGTGTCTTGCCCAAGAACCCAACACAATGTCTCCAGCCAGGGCTCGAACCCGGAGCGCTCGCTCCGGAATCCCGCGCGCTAACCATGAGGCCACCGCCTCTCCCAATTTTGGCATAGACCTTCTTTCGAATGGCTGATACGTGGGTAACACGCAGCTTTGGTTGACACCAAACTCTGGACGATATCCAACGCTAACGCGAGTTTTCACTTACGTCCCCCGTGCTTCGCCGTAAGTTCCCGCATGTTTCCTTATCTGTTACTCCGCCGAGTCGTCTATCGTCAAATCTCCCAAACGAAAGAGACACGAAACTAATTCACGGTAATAAATGAACTTGATCATCCAGTCTGTGCACGCCAGTAGGCGCATAAGACTGATGTTCAATGCCATAGCTGAATGGAAAACTTAGTACATAAAAGTAAAAGGAAGGTCTGTAATCAAAAAGAGATGCTTCGAGCCGTTGCAAAGACTTCAATTTATTTGCCATGCAAACTTCTTTTACATCTCTTTTAGCCACACGAGGCATGGTTAAAAGACATAAAATAATTTATCTAGTCAATAAATAGTTACATACTCAGTAAAAAGGACAATATTCAGCATTCATACAACCTTCATCTTCATCATCTTTTCTCATTGCGCCAGTAGGCGCATATGGCTAGTCTAAAACCTTACTGGTAGTTATTTCCAAATTCTCCATACTAAGCTCCATACACTTCCTATAGTATCAGTGGCGAGAAAGCGTTGCAGTATCAAGAAAACCAGTAGGCGATCGGTTTGTTATTCCGCATGAGTTCTCGCGTGGCCAAATAAAACGTGATAAGGTTTTAAAATTCTTCTTTGGGAAACATTAAAAACAAATACTTGTGCATGAAAGTACTACTGAATGGCTTTCATTTGAATGGTCACACACTACGTTTTCATCCGAAAGAAAGAGTTAGAACCCCCTTGCACAATGCAATGTACATGAAAGTACAACATGCTTTCAATGAAATGTAGTTGACAGTGAATGAAATGCTCTGCGTGCTAAGTATGTTTGCCTCGCTGACTGAGAATTCAAGTTTTAAATTTTGGTCCTGATGCAATAACATTTACTGCTCTTACTGCTGGAGGTCACGCAACGCATGTCACGCAATGCAGGTCACACAGCGCATGCCACGTAATGTCTGTCATATTATGAACATCGTGCATATCCTACTGATGTGAATCTTACATGGGCCATGAAATAACAATTTGGATATGCTGCTAGTTTTAAACTTATAACTGTTTTACTCTGATAGTTTATATGCTTTTGAGCTTTTTCATCAGATCTTCTACACTTAGTTCATCATCTGCTGATATTTGTCCTTCGCTGCTGATCTCTTGTGAAATCTGCTGAGAAATTCAAGCAAAAGAGGTCAAGTTAAACCTAATGGTTAAGATGGAACAGATGGTAAGGTAACTAATAAGGTCTTCCCGAAAAATCTGTTGAGTACTAAATAAAATTAGTTGAATAGCCCTTTTCACAGTTGTTTTTTTTTTTGCCTTACAATGCAATCCAGTGTGTATGCGAGGCAATTTCGGACCGAAACTGCAACACCTGGTAAAAAAACCTTACCAATCTTGACAGCACATGCCCCCAACATAAAATAAAGTTATTGCGTATGTAGTCCCTCTGGTCATGATAGACTTCTTATTAATGTATGCACCTTTCTTTGTGGTTTTCTTTTAGAATATGCCAGTTGCACTCCAGCGACAAGCTGTGGTGAAGCTTCATCCTCTTCATCATCATCTTTGGCTTCATCGACCAGCGTAATTCCTGCAAGTGACACACATAAAGGAGTTAATTTATGATTATCGACCCCTTAATTCTCCCTGAGACAGCAGTACAAAGTCAAGCATATATGTTACAACTGAGGAAGTAATTACCACAAGATATTGTTGTGATATCGTTATCTAGGCCACACTTCTGAATATAAGCCTTTGCATATACATGTATTTTGTTTTAAAAAAACAGAACTTCTCTGACAGGGCTTATTTTTTTTAGATCCTTTAATTTGCCAAGTACAAACAGTTGAACTTATAATATTCACCCCAGTCATTGTCCTCATGTTTCACTTCTTCTTCTGTTGTGGCTGCAGCTTTTTCTTCATCTTCCCTTTTAGCCTCATCTGATTCCTAACAATAACAAAAGCCACTTAAACCGAGTGTTACTACTAATATATTTACTGTGCAAGTAGATCTGGAACTCATCCAGTTGGCACTAACAGTTTTGCTGGCTGCAAGGGTGGCCGGGGTTGGTGGTGGGGGGGGGGGGGGGTGAGGTTGAAGAGAGGACATGGTGGCAAGGGTGACCAGGGTGGTCAGGGTGTCCGCGGTAACAAGAGTGGTGAGGTTGGGCAGGATAGTGAAAAATCTAAATCTGCATAGAGCACTCTCTCAACTGCAGATCCTAGCAGTATACACAGTGCTTTCAATAAGATTTGAAGTAGGTGGTTACCTCGGAACAGCACCCGCCAGAGTAATATGAGAAGCCCAGGAGAATTTCTCTCTGGAGAATTTTTAAAAGTTAAATATACCCGCCAACTTCCAACAGAATACCCGCCGGAGCTCTGGCGGGTGCCGGGTGCTATTGAAGCACTGTATACAGTATGCAGAATGTAGCATGCAATATGCAGGAGGCTTGGTGCAGGGTGCAGAATGCAGAATGCAGAGGGCAGGGTGCAGGATGCAAGGTGTAGTGAATCACCTAGCCTGCCACAAGTCTATCTGTGGCTCAGGAATACATAGAATACATCTCCAAGTAATTTTCTTTTCATTATTTTCATTAAAATATTCACAATACATAACGACATTTGTGGCGATTTTCAGGAGATTTTCGACCACTTTCCGACGATTCCCAATTTTCCAAAATTTGTCTGAAAGTCAGACAAACGTTTTCCGAACATTTTTCAAAGAATTCCGAACATTTTCCGAAGATAACTGAAGATTGCCGAAGATGACTGAAGAAGATTCGAAGTTGTTTCGATCATACACCACAAATTTAAGTGTAGTTAAAGGGACAAAAACAAAATGTTATCAAAAATGATATCTTCACACGTGAGGATATCATATCGTTTTTATCTGTTTGTTAACTTTTCTGTTACAATAAAAGTACCTGGTATTCTTTTTGTCTCTGCTGACAAACCATCTCTTCGCAAGCAGGATTTGGTTTCAACATCATGCTGGGAAAGAAGTCTTGAATTGCATTGTAGCCAAGATAGTAAGAAACAGAACCAAACTTGAGCAGATACCTGTCATGACAAGAATGGAAAAGCAAGATTTTTAGCAAAACAATATATATACTGGGTATGCTTTTGGCATGTACAGGCCCTCATATGGAACCTGCAAGGGGAAAGAAAGCAAGGAAGGCCAAAAAAACAACTGCAAAAAGGTCAACAAGAACTGCGGCAGGCAGGACTAAAATGAAATGATTTAAAACTATGTGCCCAAGACCTTGAAGAGTGGAGGAACATTGTAGATGCCCCTATGCTCCATAGAGGAGTAAAGGAGATAGTAGTAGTTAGTAGTTGTATGTGGTGAGCAGGGATGGGGCAGTGATGAGAGCGCTCACCTCCCACCAATGTGGTCCGGGTTCAATTCCCGGTCCCGCTGTAATTTGTGGGTTGAGTTTGTGGTTGGTTCTTAACTTGCTCTGAGGGTTTTTTTCCGGGTTCTCCGGTTTTCCTCCCTCCACAAAAATTATCACTTCTAAATTCCAATTCGATATGGAAACAGTGGATGAAGAGCCACTTTGTAGAAATGCCACTGCAAATTCCCATTATTATTATCATTATTATTTATATGTGGCAGGGATACCAAGTCAGCATTGTAATACAAGGCCTATGAAAAGAAAGGATGCAGCAATTTGTTGGCTTGAATCAACCAGAATAAATGGCCATGAAATGTTATCTAGTTGAAAGTTTAGAAATTTGTCTTCTTTTCTCTCATCAAAAGCACAGGTCTCGTATCTCGTACATAAAGAATACATGTATAGAAACTCTGACACTGAAATGCTAGCTAATTAATCTTGAAAAGCAGCTTGGGTTCTTTTTTTAATCAATGTTGTCCTCAGCGTTATGGCAGTGGATGCTTGTAGTTGTAAATTAACACTTACCGTAACAGTGGCATCCCGATTTCTCAAACACTCAATTTTTCCAATCTCCTGAAAACTTGAACCAAAAGTTGTTCCACCCCCCCCCCCCCCCTCAGTGGAAAACTGTAATTCTATACCCAGCTTCCTGAACTACTGTACCCCAATTTTCCAAACCAGTTTTTGTTTCCCTTGGAGGTTTAAAAAATCGGAATTCCACTGTATAAGGCATCTACAGTGTGTTACCAACACATCTAGGGATAAAGTACAGAAATATGATGCCCTTTATTAACTCACTTCAGAGTATTTTGAACAAGAAATCCTGCCACAATTCCCATTGTTGTGGGAAGAGACGCTGCACACACCCCTTCCCTCTTAAGTGTTCTCTCATCAATATTGGAAGCCACAACCAAAGGTGGGGCACACTACAGACAGAAAAAAGGACACTTGTTAACTGTATTTGTTTTGACTGGTCAGAACAATCAATAATTCAATTAAATGCCATGATGATAGGAAACCCTATTGTAAGCTTTACAGGTACTTTCTTTCTGTCATTGATCAGTGGTTCTTTCAGCCTTCAGAAGAATCTGTATGTGGCCAACAGCTGACCAACTCTCCTGATGATTTTTTAAAGCTCAATTCCAAAGAATAATTTAATGTACTGACTGTGCAGAGTATTTTATTTTTCCTTACAAGAACTTAATACTCTGTCTAATAGACAGGAATAGAGAAGGGAGTTTGGAGAATTTTTCCATCTTTAAAGACAAGAAAAAATATTGGGTCAGTGCCAACCTGGATGTAGTTTTTATTTGCGAGTCAACGTAACCACACAAGAAGAAACTGCATATACAAAACGTTATGTATATAGTTATGTACATGTATATTGCTTGTTGTGTAAATCAAAGATTTTGGTCACACTTAGGATGTTCAAGACAAAACACAATTGACAGTATTTTAGCCTTTAAGATATCATTATATTTTAGGGTTTCAGTCGAAGAAATGTAAACACTGAAATGCTGTTTGACAGTTTCAAAGTTCAAGGGTTTAAAGATGATTTCCAGTCCGTAGTGTGCACTCTCAAGAGTTTGTTTGTGTTTTTTGTTTTGTTTCATGTATCATGTAAGACATCACAAAATGTAGACATTTTGCAACTACTTTCATGAAGTAAACTCAAAGTTTCCAAACAACCGCCATTATAGATGTGAAGCAGTCAAAGCTTTATGCTTCATTCTTTCTCATATCACTTGATGAAACAACTTCGCTGCTGTAAAAATCAGTGAACCTGTTGGAAAAAGAATTTGAAAGGTCTTACAGATAATTAGGTATGTGGTTTCCCGTACGAAACGAGCAGATCTGCAGCAGATCTGCAACAGATCTGTTTTGACAAAAACAGATCATCTGCAGACTAATTTATCGTCTGCAGAGTCTGTTTTCAGTCTGTGCAGACGTTAAGCTTGAATACTCTTCGCAATTTTCAGACTGCAGATGAAAAACAGACTAACAACAGATCTGCTGATTATCTGCAGCGTCTGCAGATGATCTGCAACACGGTGATCGAAGTCCAAAAACCAGATCGATGGACCATTCATTGTACTAAGTATCGTGACTTCGGTATAAACCTTAGTTGGATCAGTCTTGAGATTAAAAAAGTAGTTCGATTCTACAGATAAAACGATAGTCGAAATTTGAAATTGTGTAAATAAGACTGGCATAAATGGTCAGCCAGTTACGTACGCTAAATGAAATTAAATGATAAACACTCTTTCGAGGGGCTTATTTTATCTTTATTTTATGGGAATTAGGCACGTATAACTGAGAGATTCTTTCAATAAAATTTAAGAGCAGTGTTGGGTACATTGGTATTAAATTCTCAGTTCCAAACGCTCAGGGAAAAATATTTATTGATCGATATATCACTTGTCAGTGTTAATAGAACAACGATACGAAAGTTGAAGTCAACATAGCCAGAAATTCCGAACCATGAATGGCGTTACATAGGTCGCCACATTCAATGTTGTGATTGGCGTACGGCTTTCTCGTAAACAAGTCACGCCAGCGCCGTTGCCGGCAAGCAAACTTTGAGCCCAGAACATAGAGATTATTTCGAAATTATTACTTTATGTTTAAGATAATTTCACCAAAACAAACTTTTTAAAAACTTTACCGATACTCTCCTCTTTTTTCCCTTTCACTTTCGTACGACGAGAGGCCTTTTCAAGCGCTTTTGAGTTGCCGTAAATCAGATCGAGAATCAGTTTCGATCGGTGACTGTTATGTCACGCAGTACGAAAACCCTCAAGGGAATCCAAGTCCCAGGCTCAATCTCCTTCAAAAAATTGCCAAAAGAAGCCTGGAGGATAGCTTCAAGCTTATTCAAAATGGCGGTTGAGTTTAGTTATGAAAAGTACACTTGTGGCGGAGAAAACAGTTCGCGTAGAGTGAGTGTTCGGTGCGAGCGATTATGAAAGCCGTGCACACAAAGATGAACAATTTTCGGGAAATTCAAGCATCTTTAAATGAAAAAACCGCAAGATATCCCAGTCGAAGAGAGCCTAATAATATGGAAATTGAAAGCACTTCATGTGGTCTTAAAGTTCCACATTGGGATGCTGATTCCACTCATTAGCAAGTTGAAGAAACTTTTAAAAAAAGAGTCAATGGTTTGCATGAAATTAAAAGGTTAGTATGGCGTATTCTTGTAAGTTTTATGCGATTCTTCAAAAGCAAAAACCGCAAGAATTATATTATGTTCAACAACGAAACCACTTCCAAATTAAAGGTATTGCCACAACGAAAGAACTTTGGATTGGGACTGTGAAATTCAACCACCTTAATCTCTTCAGCGGTCAACTGAACGATAATTTCCATACATTTTCCTATAAATAAGAAGAGAGCACATGGCAGTGTTTCGTCACGCTTCGCGGGGGGTTACGGCTCGGAATTTCTGGCTATGACACGGGAATGAATCATGAAAAGGAATAAGATGGTTCAATTTTTGTACTAATGATTATTTTTCTTACCTACAACAGCTTCAAAACATAAGGAGACGTTCTTCTGATCAGTTGTCGTGATTGATGAGAAGGTCATGCCGCCGCCGCTGAAATCGATATCACTTCTGGAATTGACACGCCGGCGCTCCTCCGATCTGATCCCATTTTAAAAGCATCCTTCTGACTTAACACTCAATGAGCACCGAGAAATTTTTTTCCCTTCTACTATCATTATCTTTGACTTTCAACATTCTTCAATTAGTTCTCGTGCCGGGGTGATTGCAATAAAACAACATAAAGGAAGGAAGATCTTGACTGTGCTCAACTTGACTTATTAGTGCCGTCATGTAATTCGTCTCAAAGTAAGATCATTTAAGTCTGCAATCATTCCATTTTTTAAATTTTTAAAACTTTGAAACTTTGAATCGTTTCTTTCTTTCAGTAAAAACGTTGAATGGTAGCGGTGTTGACGCTTGTGATAACACGATAATAATCAAGGAGCGACTGAGATAACAAAATAGCGCACGTCAAGATGCCCGAGGGTCAACGTCACATTTTTTCGTTACTTCGTTACTAAATTAACCTTGCTTGTAAGGGCTGCTGTTCAAGGATAGAGAGGCAATACATTTGCAGGGCATTATAAACGCTTCCCATGCAATTACTGATCTGACAGCTGTTACACTCAGCAAACTCAAAACATCCAATAAGAATAGGAGATGTATTCCTTTCAGTTGAAGTGTCACATTCCCATTCCCCGGGGTCAGATTCAAAGTTTGCGCGCAAACAAGACAGTCTTTAAGAAATTGCTTTTCAATATAAAAAGCTGGCTTTTGGTATAGTTCTTTGGATGGAAGAAGATTTATATAGCATCACAAGCGCTTCGCAGGTACATTATGCCGGAGAAATCTTCGAGGACTTAGATGGCATGCCGGTTGACTGGGAGGGGAATCAAAAGAAAGAGAGACCAGTAAAACTCTCTACCCAGGGAAATTATTAACACTGGAGGTTGGTGGTTTTTCAACTGTTTTAGGACCTATTTTAATGTAATATTCCACTTTAAATAAATTTTGATGATCGTTCAAAAAACAGGGTAAATTATCAGACGTTAATAGCAAATCGAGAAACAATTTTATTCACAACTTTTGTCCCGAAATCATATTAACTAAGTTTGGAGTAACGGTGACTTGATTTACAGATTTTCACTGTTTGAGAAGGTTTACGTGTATATGCATCGCACATGCGTAGCTGTAGTTAATAGTAACATTTAAAGAACAGTTCAGGAGGCTTGGAACATTTAAATGGGTATTTTTTGAAGCGAACAGGCAACCAGCCATGCAATTAATTTAGGCGCGCAAATTGATTGAAATAATTACTCTGCGAGCAACCTGATCCACCTCGGGCCGCCGGGCAGTCTTTATCATGGTTGAACTTGAAGTTTGGAGTTGTATTGTACTTACTGTATTTTAGACTTAAAAATGAAGGAAACATTTTGCGAGAAAACGGTCTATTGAACGAAATAGAAAAAGTTGTTAAACGAAATAAACATAGTTTTTTGATAACGCATACGAACAATGTAAACAAACGAGTTAAACGAAGAAACATTTTGTCGAATCACTAAAACCATTTCCAAAGTGTTTGTAATTTCTCACAGCATGGATAAAACTCGCGTTTAGTTTATGTTTAGGGCAGTGTGTGAATCAAGGTGTTTGCGGGTGTATTATGTTTATTCCCAGTATTTGATGTGTGCTGCTGAACACACGAAATCTACAAGCCGCTTGACGGTAAACTCATTTATTGAGAAAATGGATTCACTCACTGCAGTGACTTAGAAACCGACCTTAAAGAAAAATAATTGGTCGCATTTCACCTGAATAATCTTTTGACTGGTCTGTAAAAATATGCCAATTTTTATTGCTACCTACTAGAATACAATGCATTAATTATCTGAACTTGTTACAAATGTGTAAGCATACTTATCATGAGTATACTCAGTATGCGATAACAGTGCGGGTCAAGATTCCTTCAGTGTTCCGCAAACTCTCGGTAGCGACCTCTCTTAATCACAGTCTCCGCTTGGCCCTGGTTTGTTGGAATATTAGTATAAACACATGTTTGAAACAAGCCGTTCAGAGATCGGAGGTTAGTGCATCATAGACTTTAGGCCATAGTAGAATGCCGCACCGTGAACAAGGTACATGTACCTAATGAACAAATATTTTTGATATCTGTTGATATATGTAATTAAGCCACAAAGCGAATGAAAAATCGATACAGAAGGCGAACAGAAGCACATTAAGCGGTCGCTGTTGTGCATTGTTCATGTACTCTAGATATGACTTACCTCTTTCACTCCTTTAAACTGCCTTCATGTTAAGCAGGTGCCAAGCGCAGACGAGAAAGAAATGAATCTCACTCAGTATCCAGTTTACTCAATATCGTTTCGGTAAATAACGTGCCAAGCGAATAAAAAAAAAGCACGCAAAGCCTAGCTTGCGAGCAAGTTCCCTCGTTGCTCGCGCGCAGGCTACGCAAAGGCTAGAGTTTTTGAAAGGAACGGTTACTACTCGAGGTTTTTTTTATTTATGTGGAATGCATAAAAAATCAGTCACGCTAAGAAAAATATTTTAAATTCCTGCTAGTGATATTATTTGCTTATCTGTCAACATTAATTGCTCACTTTTGATGAATAACAGACCGACCTCCTCTGTCTATCTTTTAAATAAACGTTGTTTGATTGGTGCATTTTTGTAGGTTTCTGTTTCACATGATAGGCTAATTTCGTCTGCAAAGCGTCTGCAAATTTGCAGACTTTTTGCAGATCATCGCTGCAGACGTTCTACAGACATTCTGCAGATATTCTACAGATATTCTGCAGACATTCTGCAGATGATCTGCAGATGATCTGCAGATAATCTGTAGATCGTCTGCAGATCTGCTACAGATGTGCCAGCAGATCTGTAGCAGACTATAAACAGATCTGCTTGTTTCGTACGGGTTGTAAGGAATAACATTGATTCGCATTCCATCGAGTGAGAACTTATACTGTTTATAAACATTAGGGTGCTGAGACTGCGCAGTACGGACTGGAAATCATCTTAATTCAAATTTTGAGACAAGCATCCCCAACCCCTTCACATGGAAGTTCTCTCACTCCCCCTGGATTGGCCCATTATCTAGATACCTAACAGAAGAGGCTTTACCTATGAACTCAGCTTACAGAGCATAGAAGTGATTCAGAGAGATCTAAGACCTACCGCAAAACAGGCTGTTTTTCCTGGAATGATAAACTGAATATGACCGGACACAGCATTCTCACTTACACCAGATTCTATCCAAGGTTGATTCAACTCGTTACATGCCTGACAAAAAAGCAGAAAATGAAATGTCTTTTGAGATGTGTACATGTATGTTTTATCAGTAGAGAGATTTCCTGTGCAGCCCCCTTGTTGCTTAAGAGCTATTAATGGTCAATCATAATATAAAGCATATTTAACATGTAACATGCAATATGCAATGTAGAGTTTCAAATTGAGGAAACATTGAAGTCAGTCAAGTATTATTTTCTTACTGTATTTATTGCCATTCTTGCTTCAAAGTTATCCACACAACTTAACACCAGGTCAACTGCTTTTTCATCTTTTCCACCATGGCTAAAAGATGACAAAAAAGTCATTCAGCTACATGTATGAATACTGTATTTCTTCTTTGAAAGATGAAGTCACATACTAATAGTCTTTGCACCTTATAACTACAGTCTGCCCTTGGACAAAGATCACACTCAGGGTGAACTCCAGTTTTTGACAATATTCTATTTTATTATAAAATTGGCTTGCTCTGTGAGCAGGCAAGAATCCTGTGTTGTGATTGGCTACACAAGCGGGCAAGATGGCCCTATCTTACCAACCTGGGATTACCCACTGTGTCTCACAAGAAAATAGTGACTGTGTTCTTTTTTTCATACAATACATGTAAATCCGTTATTGGCCAAGATTGTTTGGTCAAGTTGGCTAGATATCACCCTCATTCTTTTTGCATGCTTACATAAACACGAAAAAAAAAACTTGGCCAATATCCAGCTATATTGATGACACGCTTGGTCAATAACCCAATATAAACAATGATCATCATTTAGTTGCCACAATAAAAGAAAAGTACTACTATATACAAGTACAACAGTTTAGATACATGTATGGTGAGAAGACACCTCCAAATAACACTAGGGTTTTTGTATTAATTAAATAATGTGAGTCAATCCATTCATATGTCCGAGTTGCTCCATGTAACGGTGCTATTGTCAAACATCCGAACAGATCCACGAATGCACGAATAAGAAACATTAAAAAAGCAAAAGTCAATAATTCACCTCCGCTGGAACAAGTTTAGCAATGACTTATTTGAAGGATAGGCTGGAACCAGCCATTGACTCGTAGGACTTTAGCGCAACTCTTTTTACATGAGCCTGCTGTGCTAACAACCCAGCGTTTTTGTTGAAAGCAATATAAAGATGTTTCATTAAATTTCCATCGGATGCTGATGGGGCGTAGTGGAGCAGATGATTGCCTTTCAAGCTTTTTTCCCCCTAATTACATGTAACTACTATGTCATTATCCAAGCTAAAAAATGGCCATAATAATGGGCAGGTTGTTCCAACAGAGTGGTCTAAAGGCAGGGTTATACTGGATATTATTAATTGCTTTGCTCACCTTATTCTACATAAGAAGTGCTTAAAATTTTCCAATAACGTAATGTCGTAGTTATAAGCTTCAAATTCTACATCAGGATTAATATCTCTAAAAGAACAATTAAAGAAAACAAATAGATATCAACATAGCTACTAACCAACACAAGCAAAGCCACATTATATGACCTAACTATCAAAAAGGACAACAGGTGTAACTTGTTTTGACAATGCAGTTCCAGAAAATAACCATTGATAACTACAGTACTCCATGCAAGGTCATTGTTAACTCCCAGAGGGTAGGAGGTCTCAAATGCCAAAACCTCTACATGTATTAAATGAAAGTATGATGCTAACAGGGAATTCTGGAGAGGGGTTGGGAGGGATTCAAACCAAGAATGCTTGTATAGGAGGGAGGGGTAAAGTACAGGGGAGTATTTCCTACACTTTTTACTTGTACAGTAAAGGCTGGTTTTCAATAGTGACGGAGTCGAGGTCTGAGTTGGAGTCGGAAGAGAGCTTACGACCTTGTGAAAATCGAAAATCGGAGTCATAAGATAGACAAAATAGGAGTTGTAAGAATCAAAATGTTTCCATTTCTTCTGATTCTGTTTACGACTCTGTTGCTTATGATCCAGTGAAAACTAGATTGTTCACCAGATCATAAGTGACCAGATCATAAGTTACGGAGACATAAGCAGAATCAGTCTTGTTTTTGAACCGACTCGGTTGGTATGATAATTATTCACTAGATCGTATGGCTCTACAATTTTATACATAGCAAAGTCAGTAAAACAAACTCACAGTCAGACATGTGATTTATCAGACAGTATAACAGTCAAATCTAGGCATTTGACCAATCAGGGTCATGTGGGAACACTGCATCCTCAGTTAACTTATAGATAATTTTCTGCGAGTTTATTATCTCAAAACAAATTTAATTTTTCATGGACCTATGTAAGCAAAGCATGAATAATAGTTGAAGATATTCTGGGCCGGGTTGTTCAAAATTTGGTAAACGCTAACTCAGGATTAATAGTTACAGTACTAGTAACCAATGAATTAATTTTTCTTGTATAAAAATGTTTTTCACTGCTTACGTATTGTGTAAGACAAACAAAACTAAAAGAAAACCTCAACAAAAAGTTACCAAACTGAAATCAAACTTCTCGCTAATCCTAGGAACAACCTGGCCCTGGGAACTAAAACATCTTATTAAGTTCTCACCGTAACGTGTTTACAGCAGCTTCTACTTTACTCATACCAGACTGATCAGGACGAAAGAACAACCTAATAAGCATCATACAATTTTTATAGTAAGGTTAGTGCTTACTTGATTACTAAAATCCTTCATTTAAGGTTTGAACAATGGAAAACAGACAAGTGTCATCTGTGAGTGGCTAGTATCAGGGTTGGTGAATGGTAAATGTGCTGGACTTTGCGAGAAGGTGAGGCCAGCATTTTTCTTTGTGAGCTTGACACATTTTGACTGACAATTCAAAGTACTGGTATATACTCTAAATTTGAGTGTGAGAGGTTCAAACTCTAAGGCACTCATATGTCATTTTACAAAAAAATTGGGGCAAACCAGTAGATACTTCCTGTGTGAAAAACTTGAGACTGTGAGCTGCACATAGCCGCTAAAAAACGTGACTGTGAAATTTGATGAAAACTTTGTGAGACCTATGGTTTTATCAATGACCATGATTTGCCTCCCTTAGTACCAAAGCCGTGAAGTACAATAACCTTGGTTCAACAGTGCACATCGGCCAACAGTTCGTCTTGTGTGATCGTCCGGGTGAGGGTAGTTCTGAAAAGAACTGTATGTTGTTGATGACTGACATTTCAACAACCTGAGCAGAATTCATCTTCAGAGTCAAGTGAACAGTGTTTGTCCACCTGGATGATCACACAAGACAAAGAACCAATACTCCTGGGTTCAAACCATTTACTAAATTTAAATATCATTTATTTGCTAGTGTCCTACGGTACCTATAAAAACTTGCCGTCAAAGACGATTGTTTACCTGTTCATGTTTGCAAGTTCCACTTTATCATAATCAAAAAGTAACAGCTGTGAAAGAGCAAAAAAATTATACATGAAAAATAAATAAAAATAATCAACTATAATTTCCCTTTCACCATACTCCAAAACAATAAATAAATAAAGAGAGGTGACCAGATGCTGTCAAGTCATGTTATTATAGCACATACATGAACTTATGAACCTGAAATCAATCATTCACAATCAAAATTAGACATCAAATCAAGGCATTTCATCAAGGGCTGGGCACCAGTCAAATTGATCGGCTGTAAGAATGATTTTGCCGCCTGGTGTGTCCACTCAGAGGAACGTCTTTCTTATAAAGAAGTTCAGTTAAAAAAGTTTTGCCCGCCTGCAAAAGCCAGTTGCAAAAAACGTCACTGAAACTTATGATCAAATACATTTCAACATTTTTGGCGGACTACATGTATATGTTGTAGTTCAGTTTTACCTTTGGTACAATTTGTTTCTGAACCAGTACAAAATTTTTTAAACAAATATGTAAGACTTGAATGGTTCAATACAACTAATTATTTTTAAAAAAAATGTAGACGGTGTGTTACCTTTCCTACGCCACATCTTGTCAACATTTCTGCTGTGACACTACCAACTCCACCGACACCCACAATCACCACCGTGTAGTCACGAATTCTCTAATATGTAAGAGGAAATGTTCACAAAAATCAAACAAAATCAAGTTTCTTCCGCAATGCTAGAAAACTCAAATTCGCTCATCTTTTGAATATAGCTAGCCCATAGTGTAGTTTTTTCCTTGAAATTGCTTTGCCTTTCCGAGAAAAACAACCTTTTCGATTTAACCTTCAGACTCAATTTATCCAGGTTTAGCGAGTCCCAACTGGGCTGAAAATCAACCATTTTGATTTGATTCGCATTTTGCAACTGTTGAGCACAGAAAAGTTGTAACACAACCAGCTCATTGCAGAACTATTCCTTATTTAAAAAAGCACAATTTCAAGAATATTGGATTAATCTAAGAGAGTTAATTTTCTTTGTTTCAATTTTAAGCCAGAAAGACCTAGTTAGTGAGTAGAATTTTATCGCTTTACCTAAGAAAAAGGGGCCCTGAATTGGAATATTGAGATATTGAAAAAATTATAAAACACCTTTTTTTCGGCAATAATACCCAACCCTCCTCTACCCTGTGTGCAAAACCTTTTACTGGACAATATGCAAATAAGAGACGCAGAGCGATCGAAGATAGCGGCTACAGTGTAAGTACACGTATTTGTTATTGCTAATTACTGGGGATTTCTGCCTGAAAGCAGGTTGAATGATTATACCGAACAACACAACGGAAAACATGGTACCATTTGCATAGCAGACCAGACGGATGAAATACTGGTCATGCAAACCTAATGGAACACCGTTGAAATGGCAGGATAGGAATGTTTTTTGACAGTCAAGACATGATAACTGAGCTAAGGTCAACATTTTTTGTGCTAAAGTGGTGCTGATATTCCTGGAATATTTTGAATTAATTAAAAGCGATTTAACTACAAATACAGTGATAGTATTTTTGGTCACGCATTCAACTGCTGGTGTGATTTTGATTTTTTTTATGTATGATTTGAACTATATTTTAACGATTGCCTAATCATTTGCCCAAACTAAACTTTACCCGTATTGAAAAACCTATGCTAGTCTAGTACAGTTAGAATCTAAAATCTTTTGGAATTCTGAGAAATGGCACATGGTCAAAACGACTAACTCATTTTAAAATGAATTCATCTTCAAGCCTTCGAGTTTTGTTTTGCAAATTGCAAGTGACAAGTGACTGCACAACATTGCTGTCGCAAAAGCTAAAAAAGGTTTTTCTCTTTCAGCTGGAAAAACGCAGACTCCACCCCGGTCTTAATAATTGTTCATAGACATTGCCATCGTCTTGAAAAGTCATTGCTGAAGGTCCCTTTTGTGAAGCGACTGGGAGGCACATGTACATACTGACAGTATTTCTCCCCCCTTCCCTCCTCCTCCCAAACCCACCATGGAATGACATGCTGGTCCACTGCAGGGTTACCCCAGCATCAAAATCAACAGTAACCATTTATCATCTGAGTGGAGAGACACTGTACTGTGAGGGTAACGTTTCTTGCCCAAGAACACAATAAAATGTGCCCAGACAGGGCTCAATTCTGTATGGCATGATCCAGAATCCAGGGCACTAACCACTGGCCCATTGCACCTCCCAGAAGAATCTTGCTAAGTATAACAAACATTATCATGACTTTTTTGGGTATTGTGGTGCATTTTGCTGGCTAAAATGGAGAATTTGGCAGCCTAAAATGTATTTTAGCCTCCAAATTTCCCGCGTGATTGTTCAGACTGTTTTGTTGTCATTTATTTTCAGTTTTTATTTTCTCAATGCCCTCCAAAGTGATAATAATAGTAATAGGGATTATGTTCTTGGGAATAAATATGTTTTGGGCCCTTCTAAGGACTCACTTTAACCCTCGCCTAGCAGAGTCCAGCCCAGAACATATTTATGCATATGAGCATAAACTCTATTGTTTTATTACCACTTGAAAGCATCCCTCATCAAGTGCTTTCATTTGAATGGCTTGCTTCACAGACTAAAAGTTTATACTAGTAACATTAATAGCACTCTACCTCATAGTTGTCCACTATTCCCATTCTTTTCAATGCCATCAAACGACTGATAGAAAAAAAGAACACCATGATTATTATTTGGTTCATGCTTATTGAAAATGTAAGTTGGCAGTCTAAATCTTACTACACTGTATTTCTGACCTCCTTAGCTCATCATATCATGAAATGCTTATAATATTACTGAAAGGTTACTTGTCAATTGATGTTACTTTCTTGATGCCAAATAAATGTTGTCAAAATTAGAGCTCCACTGATTCAACCATGGAAATGTGCAAAATACTCCCCCTACAATGCTAAAAGTTGGCCAACTTTAAACCCTTTCATTGGTATCTAGGAGATTTGGGAACCTCTACAGGAAACTGGGAGATTCTGTCTGTATCTAGGAGACTAAAGGAAAATCTGGGAGAATTGACAGACATATGACATAAAGACATACACTGTACGTCGATGTACATGTACATGGGCAAGTTTGTCTAGATTCATCATCCAGAGGACTGAAGCCATGTTGTCGACTGGATGGTAGTCCTGTAAAAGACAGCTCCTCTGCCCCCTCCCCAACCCAAATGATCATACTGGCCAAGTATAAGTATATGTAGTAATCAACTGGGTAAAGAACTATGACTGAGACAAATTTCCAGTCTTTTGAACATAACTCCTTGAACAAGAAAATAGACAGGTTGCTTAGCAGATAAAGATTTTAAGAAAAAATTCTGGTAGCCAAACAGTCTAACTGTCAGAAAAATGCAACCGACTTCAATGCAACTGGACAATTCTTAGATAAACTACATGATCCATAAAATCAACAAAATTTAAATCTTTTGCCAATAATTTCTTAAGGACATCAAGGTCTGTGAACACTTAGATTCTAATGCAGCTGCTGCATGCTCTGTGCATAAATTTTCCAAAAGGCGGGAAAAAGTTCAAATTACTGTACAGTTTTATAAAATTCACAAAATTATAAGATGCTGCCCTTGAGAAATGCTGCAGGCAAGTGCAAGTAGTAGAAATTGAAAAGAACAATCGAGCAGAACTAAGCCCATTAATACGGTCATATTGCTCAGTAGGGAAGATGAAATTAACAAGCACCAGTATCTTATTGCATGAAATTTTCACAGCAACTTCATAATGCAATTTTGGAAGGGCAACACTTTGTGCGACTCACTAATTTTCATGACTTTGGAGAACTTGAAAACCTTTCAAGTACAGTATAGACTTTCTTTTGTGCAACATCAATTTCTTGCAGATGACATTAATTAATTTCATTTTGCAAAAATTTGAAATTCATTTCTAGGTATCACTGACTTTGCATGCAGCTGGCTCATGTTCACGACATGAATAAATATGAAAAGGATGTAATTCGAACAGTGTTTCAGGCAAAAAAAAAACATTGTTTTAAACAAATATATCAGGCATGTCTTGTTTTTGCTTGCATTGAACGAGATCTCAGTACACTGTAAAATTAACAAGCAAGTGACTTGGTACACAGTTTTATATTATGTCAATTAGATGACAAAACACAACATGACTGCAATGAATTCTTAAGTTGTATTGTTTGTACTTGAGAGGAAAACCATGGCCATCAACATAAAATTACTAAATCATTCAAAAATGAACATAATTTTGAAATTTTGTATAAGTAACATGTTTTATACATAACTTGTAAGCAATTTCAAATGGCTTTGTACAGAATTAATTTTTGTTCTCCCTATAAAAATCAGGCAGTAAGATTCGAAGATCAGAGAATACTAAGCTGTTAACAATTAACAACAACCGTTCAATTTGATCGCAACTACTAGTGTTTTTAAAAAATTATGAATCGTTGAAAATATTTTTATCTCAGGAAAAAACAAATTTACAAGTAACTTCGATATGAAACATTTTCTGCTTTGAGGATGCCCCGAAGCAAGAAGACAAAGCATTGACAAGAACGTGTTGAAAGCTCGACCAGCCGGCCAAACCCGATCAAGAAAAAAAATTATTTGATTCTTGCTTTTCCGCCTTCACTTTTAAGCGCTTGCACAAAATCATCAAAATTATTTACTGTCTTAAACACATTGCCAACAAGGTTATGTTGTGTGATCCTCACTTTATTTAATATATAATTCACACAAGCAGTAGGAAGGGCTTTTCTTGACTGATTTGTTTTTAAATACATGTTCAAGAAGGTAATTCATTATCAAAATGCTGCAACGAATGCATTGTATTTCCAAGCTCTCTGAGCGATTCATGATCAAACACCGGGGTCCCGCATATTAAATTCTAAACAACAGCATAACGCCAAGAAATGAAAGTATAATGACCGCAGTGGTTGCTCCTTTATCACATTTCAATTGCCTTCGAATATCTACCCCTACTCCATCGAAAAACCTTTCAACCATGATTTAACTAGCCTACCTGTAAGGATTGCTGTCCACAACCTCCGAACTCATCTCCTGAATTTTTTCTCTCATCGGGCCCTTTCGTTTTCGTTCTGTTTCCAGCGCTGTCTCGAGGTCCTTAATCTTGGCCTTCAGTCCTTCGATCTCGTCCGCCATTGTTTATATCCACCGGTGCAAACTGTGAGTTCACAGATGTTTGATTTCAATTAAAAGCCTTCTTCCTTTCTTCACCTTAGAAGGTTTTTTTTTTCGTAACAAAATGGCGCCCGTCAGCTGCTTTTTAGGAGTACATAGCTGACCACATGATTTTTTTTCCCGCGGCGCTAAACCCTATATTGCTCGTTGATTGGCTGAGTGATTTTCGCGCGAATATTCAGGTCCATTCATTTCTTATGCAAGTTTCACGGCCTCATTCATAGTTTGATCGTTCGGATATTATAATCAAGAGTTGTAGCTTCTTGTTCCTCGTCCAAGATGCCTCGAGTTACTCGCAGTAGCCAGAAGCAAATAGAATTTCCTTGTCGCAAGACTCGATCGCAGCAAAAGGAAAACGAAGGAGCGATCGAGACCAGTCAAAGAGAGCCGACTCGAGCTTCTTCGATCTCGCCTCGAAAGCGACTCGGTCCTGCGAAAGGTAAGCTCAAGACATTTGCCTTTCTCTATTCCACTTCAGTTCAAAAACGTTTTGAAACGAAAAAGTTACGTTACGAACGTGGCAAATTCCCAACAACTTTACTGTTGATGAATTTCTTAGCATGAAATCTAAGCTTACATTCAACGGCCATTTCATCTCACAGGCTACTTAGAATAACTAAGCATATTTCCCGCGCAACTATGGCATACAGCACCACTGTACATGTTGAATTCGCCGGGAAATAATACAAGATCTTTGAAAGTGGAATACTGTAGAAGCTTTTTTCTGCAATTCATAGTTAATATATCGATTTCGGGGCGAAATTTCTGCATCGACCAGAATTGTAATTCAATTAGGTTGTCGGCTAATTCGTATGCAAGCATCGGGTTTTCTCGAAACAAAAGCTGCCACCGCTCATAATGACTTAAAATCTAAAATTGCATTCCCTTAGCTCTTGTGGCTTCTCATAACTACACGAAGCCATCCTTGTTGGTATTTTATTCCTTTTATTACTTCCATCGATATCTATAGCTTAGTTATCCACAAAGATTGCGTTACACTCAGCTCGTACAGTGTATGAGACCTTCACAACCTTTGCTTTATTACTCGCAAATCATAATTTCACTTATCGTAGAACACGTATTAGATTGACTTGTCTAGCTGGACCTTTACAGTGATTCAAAAGACGCTGGCGTACCGAAAATAACACCCTGGTCCCAGAGGTTTTCTATTATGATTAACTTTTTTTATTGAGAAATTTGCGACGCGAAGCGCTGAAAGTCGAAGCGCCGAGCCTAGAGAAAAGAAAGGCTTTCTTTTCTCGGCTCTCAGCGCTTCGCGTTGCAAAATTTGCCAATAAAAAATAAAATTAAAGAAGCGTTTCGCGTCGCAAAATTTGCCAATAAAGAGTACAAGAAAGGCTCTGGGACCAGGGTATGAAAGTAAGTGATCTTCCTTGCTTTCAGCTTGTCAAACTCCAGTTACTGTATCTCCAAAGAAGAGAAAGAACAACAGGGGAAAATCCGAAGATGTGATTTCCAGTGACATAGAGAACTCTGATCCTAAACAGAGGCTTTCATTTGCAGAACAGGATGGTATGTTACTTCAGACCAACATTGAACTTCTCCTTAATGTTTTCCATACACTTTTTGTAATATGTCTGGGAGAATTTGGTTTTTAAGTAAGATGTCTTCGAGGTGACCAGGTCTCCTAGACTGTCATAACTATTTTACTGAATCATTTTAAAGAGGTTGAGGAAGTTAGGTGGATAATCACACTAACACTATAACCACTCAAACGTTTGACTGGTTTCTATGACAGCTTTTTGATTACATGTACTTCTGTTTGATTGACCAATTGAAATCTTAAGGGGACAGAGAGAAGATGATGTATGCATGCGTCTGTTCAGTAATAGATCATAGACGATGTCAAAATGTGGTAAGAACGTCAGTGACACACTTGGCTATTGCCTTGTGTGTCACTTTTTTGTTCTTACCACATTTTGATGTAACCTGTGATTTTGTACTGAACAGATGCATGACAACATGGAATCTATTTGTTAAATAGAAAACAATGAGAGAACCAATCAGATAAATTGCAGATTTCCAATAGAACACAGTACAGCTGAGTGGCTACTAAAAATAAAAATTATTGAAAAATTGTTGAAAAGATGCCAAAGACAACAAAAGAAAAATCTACATGTAATGAGTGGCAATGCTCTGGCTTGTCTTGCATTTATGCATTATGGCAATTATAATAATTTGACACTTCTGCTTTCTGTCAAATTCAAGATTGTAAAACACCAAAGAGAAGGACAACTGACAAGCAAGGAAGATGCAAGGATGCGACTGCCAGTGAAACAAAGACCTCAGAAGCTAAGCAAATGCTTTCACTTGCTCGTCAAGATGGTAAATAACACATTTTGTTTTATTTCTGGCATAGCTGTAAGCCTACTGGTATTATATTAATGATTTACTGTAACACCTTCATTTGACTGTAGGGATTGAATAATAATAAGATTGTTCAGCAAAGAAACAAAACTATCCTGGATTAATAAATGTAGTAAATGATAATCATCAGCCATTTGGAATGAATGTTACTGTTGTTGTTCTTTCAGGTCATCAATACTCCACAGTGAGAAGAGTTCTTCATTCTTCACACCCTGACAACTTGCTGTGTCGTGAGAAAGAGATCACAGAAATCAGAAATTTCCTACAGAATCATTTGCCAAAGGGAAAGCCAGGAAGTCTGTACATATCAGGTGCTCCAGGAACAGGAAAAACAGCTTGTTTGACCAAAATAATGCTTGAGATGAAGGTAAAGAGAGCTCTATTTCGATTTAACACACTCACTCATCCTCTTCACTGCTGTGAGTGAAACATAAGGCTAAAAGAAATTGTCATTCCACCCCAGTGGAGGAAACTCCCATCAGGGATGTCACAGGTCGCACTAGTCTGATCCCAGATAGCATTTGTTACTGGTTAGTTTCTGTAGCGGGTTGATTTTTTAAGAGAGGGGGTTGCTGATCCCCTGCCAAACCTGATTTAGCAAATCAGGGAAGTTTTGTTTGCAGTAAACTTTCAAATATAACTTGATCATTTCCGATAAGATCAGTCCCCAAACTAGTCCAGTTCTGATCCTCTGTCTGTGACACAATACTGAGCATAGCATTGGCCATGTGTGACTGAGAGAGGGTTAGGGTTGACCCTGAGGCAATGTCTACTTTTTCTACCATTACGTGGCATAGACGGAACTGAGCTTCCAGCACTCCTTATAACATGGGTTCTTTCTTTTCTAGCTATGCACAAATCCCCATCCATTAACTCTGCTTAAACCTCTGTGCAAAGGCTGCGACCTACAAAGGCCGTTCTTCCTTGGTTACTGTAGAGAAGTTCAAACTGTAGAGTGTACATGTACTTCTGAAAGTTTGATGGAACACTACATCAACCAATATGCCCTAGTTGATGATTTCCTATATTCTCGTCACCTATCTATGTGAAAATGCATTGATACTGTAAAGACAAATTAGATGTTCATCACTTTAAGGACAGGTTTTTATATTAATTTTACTTCAAACCTCTTAAGGCTGAGATCAGGAAGTCCCAAGTTATCTTTGTAAACTGTATGGCGCTGAAACAAGCTCAAGATATTTTCAAGAAAATAGCTGTTGAGCTAGTGGGTGAAGACCAGTGTCCAACAAAGGCCATGCAGAAGTTTTTGGAAGAGGAATTTTCTTCATCAAATCTCACAAGGTATATTAAATGGATCCATGTCCACCAAAGGCTTCCACAGTCGAGTGTCAATCAATAACCTTGAGCAACACTCATCAACATCTGAATCGACATCTTGATTGATACTCTGTCAGCACTATATTGACTCATGATTGACATCTCAATCGACACTCAATCATTTGTTGGTTGATAATTGGCAGAGTGCCAACTGACTCATCTTTATCGATTAATACTCAATGACTTGTCTACGAAAATTAGTCGACTGTTGACCGACTGTCAACTGAGATGTCAATGGACTGTTGACTGAGTTTCAATGGAGATGTTGATTGAGTGTTGATCAAGATGTCGATGGCATGTCGATTAAGGGTATTGATCTACACTTGACCATCTATGCCTTTAGTACACACGATCCCATTAAATTTTATATGTCCTACTTCTGTAACCCTTCTCAAGTAATTGAAAGGTACATGTAGCAGTGCACTATGCAATAGATTTATTGTTTGTTTTAACACCTTGAGTGCCTACATGACATACTCAGTATGTCATGGTTTTTCGTGTTTTAACACCTTGAGTGCCTACATGGCATACTCAGTATGTCATGATTTTCGCTCCACAGTTACCTATAAGATGTACTGGGTACATCAAAATTTTAAGAGATTTAATCGAACTCCCGGTACACCGGAAACAACTTTTATTGGCACCAGTTAGATTTGTTGGAGGTTTATCAAGAGATTTTTAATTTCCCATAGCTGTGATGTTACAGTACATGGATATCAACTTATCTCAACCTCAGTAAAAATTGACTGCATTGAAGAGAAACTTAATGATCTTAATTAATTAAGGATCTTAATGTCATGCCTGACAATTAATCTTGCAAGTTATTTCATCATAGGATCCTGATATTGGATGAAATGGATCAACTTGAATCAAAACACCAGGAAATTCTCTACACCATGTTCGAATGGCCATCTTTGCCAAAATCCAAACTTATTCTCATTGGTAAGTAGGTGTCATCATTATTACTCGTCTGATAGTTTTCATCGTACTTTTATTCAAATTGTGCCACAAAAATTCATAATTCTGAACTTTTTTTCAAGGGATTGCAAATGCCTTGGATTTAACAGATAGAATTCTTCCCCGACTACAAGCCAGACCCAAATGTAAGTATTCTATATTGGCTATACTGAGTTTTATTAGTCATGCAATTCAAGTATTTTAGTCAACATGTAAATCAAGCCATTAAGTACATAATTCCACTTGACAGTTAGGTTTTGAGGCTCGCTTGATAATGCAGCATTTAATGACAAAACTACTTAAAATAAGAATGAACCTATAAGTGTTTATCTTTAGTTCACAATAATAGCCTTGACTACAACATTTTATTGATTTACAAGGTAAACCAGAACTGCTTCACTTTGCACCTTACACAAGAGAGCAGATAGTGAAAATTATTCAGGATAGACTTTCATCGGTAAGTTAAAAGCCATCTAAAACTCTGGATCATGTGTACTAAAGGCATCTGTGGTCGAGTATCAATGGATACTCCATTAACACTCCATCAACACCTCAGTTGACACTCCATCAACAACAACGTCTCAGTCAACAGTTGGTCAAGAGTCGACTAATTTTGATTGATGCATGTGAGTCAGTCGACACTCGGCTGACTATCAACCAACTGTTTTTCAGGTGTTGACCAAGTGTTGACCAAGTCTTGATTGGGATGTCACTCATGTATCAATTCAGATGTCGAGTGAGGGTATCGATCGACACTTGACCATATGCCTCTAGCACACATGATCCAAAACTCTTAACTATGAAGTCCTGATTGGACACTCATTACCAGATGGCTGCAAGTTGTATCATAATCGTAATAGCGACCTTAAGCAATGAAATGATGACAGCGATACCAGGAACAACGTCCAGTAAAATAAATTTTATATTTTACCTTTGAATTTTGCAGCTGTATAGATTTGTTCAGTGCACCTATCTGTCTCAGAACTTGCTCAAGCTAAATGTGTAATGACGGCATTGAATTCCATATTAAATACGAAAAAATTAGCCACAGCTGTTCGCGTTCTCCAAAATACACAGAAATTGGTCATTTCACGTTGTTATTTTGCAGAGTAAGGCTAAGAAATATACAAAGATTTACAATGCACATGCACACCCATTGTTCTACTCATTAAGCCTCTTGTTTGGTGATGTTCTTGTTGCTGTTGCCGTCATGGTTTGTTTAAGGTCCCTATTATAAGATGGAGAGGATAAAAATTTCACTGGATAGAAATACTACCAGAATATTCAGAGCTAGCGCACCTAACCCATTTTATTGCTAAAATAAAATGTCTTAGAAACCAAAATTTCAGATCTTTGATTTGTAGAATGTAGGTTTCATTGCAAAAAGATAAACAGAATATTCTTAAATTTTGTTTCAAGGTTGAAGTAGGAACTAGCATTCTTGACGCAGCAGCTGTCCAGTTCTGTGCAAGAAAGGTGTCGGCCATGGCTGGTGATATGAGGAAAGCTTTAGACATCTGCAGGTAACCCAAAAAATAGATAGTTCTTACTAGTTTTTATGATCCAAGTCTTTAGGACAAAACGTTTTGTTGAAACTAAGTGAATGAGAGATACTCGGATGACAAATTATCTGACAGTGTCAAATTTTAGTTCTGAGCTACAAATGTTGAAATAGAATATGATGAGTGTAGAAACCTACAACTGTTAAGCAATGGTTTGCATATTGGGCTCAAGATCATGTGGTCTAGGTTCAAGCACTGGTTGGTCCATTGATTGGGTCCTTAGGCAAGACACTTTTCTCTTAGTGACTTTCTCCATTCAGATGCATAAATGGCCGGTTCTGGGAAACTGTTAGCACCACATTACAAAATAGCAGGGGCTAACTTGTCCTAGATGAATGCAAATATAAGATTCCTGGAATTGGGTGTAATACATCTATGCTGTTTTAGATCCATGTATATTGAATTAGAATTATTTAATAAATTATTAAGGTTTTGATTGCTTGTGAGTTTAAAACTACCTGAGATCTCTGATCATAATGACGACAAATCTTTAACATCATCTTTCAGGCGAGCAGTAGAAGTGTTAGAATCTGGAGAAAGAAAACAACAGGTTTTGCAGCCACTCAAAAAAGGTAAATTTCATTGATCAAATTAACTTGGATATACATGAAACCCTTAAGTTTCACTATTAAGCGTAAAACTTGAGAATAATTCATTATGATTACTTTACTACGCTTTTGGTCTTAAATCAATATTTAACTAAAAGAACAATTCTATGATACTGAAAAAAGAAATGAAATATCATTAATTTTTTACTTACTGTTATTTCCAATCAGCTGAATCTCCTTGCAAAGGAACTCCACCAAAGCCTAAAAAAGTTGGAATTTCTCAAATCGCCAGTGTCGTAGCAGAGGTTTATGGATCTCGTCTGGTGGCAGGTCCCGGAGTTGAACAACCAACGATTCCATTACAACAGAAGCTTCTTATTTGTACTTTCCTATTAATGACAAAAGAACGGAAAACTAAGGAGGTTGTGTTAGGAAAGGTAAACAAAAAAATTATTATTTAAAAACAAAAACACTTTTCTTGGGGGTTGTCAAACAATAATAGTAATTATTACCAATCTTTATGTGTTGTAGATCTAGGCTAGACACACTTTACATATTGCAGACCTATAGTTTTAGACTAGAAAATTTCTACCACTGGGCACGCCTTGCGGGATACAATATGAGTAATTCCAGAATATTTCCATACCCACCCGGAGGAATGTTATTAGAAATTCCTAGGAGCAGGGGAGGAGGGTCCCAAAAGCAGAAAGACTGAAATAAAACTGGAATTTCCAGAGGGATGGGGGGGAACGGGTCAAATAAAAAAGCTCTCTGTGGGAGGTGTATGGATATTTTTTGGAACAATATCTTGTAGATATTAACCTCATAACATTTTCCCCTTTCTTTACAGTTTCATGACACCTACTGTAAAATATGTACCAGAAGAAAAGTTTCACAGCTTGGCCAGGAAGATTTTCTTGGACTCTGTAACATCCTTGAGACTAGGGGACTTCTTGGCATTAAGAGAGCTAAGGATACAAGATCAATGAAGGTAAGTTATCAATAAATATTCATTTGCTTTCAGTCAAGAGTCATATTTTGAAATTACTAATTACAATTGATCCATGATTAAAACTTGCCTTTTTGAAAAAGACAAAACCCTACGAATTCCACCCGCTAAGATCCTATTAAATTGGGGTTTACGCTGCCTGAGCTAATTTAAAAGTTTAAATTTGAGGGGAAAATGATTGTTTGGCAAGGATCTGATTCACTAAATATCAAATGTGATCAGGAAAAATAGCTAATAGATAACATTTTGTCTTTTTTGCATCCAGGTGACACTTAAAATAGATGAGAAAGAGGTGGACTATGCCCTTCAAGACAAAACTTTGTTGTCCAGTATTCTTCAGGAGGGAATCCCAGCTGCTTCAAAGAACTAAATATTAAACAAGTGTTGTAGCAAGCTTGTCAAAAAGGAATCAGTTTTCTGTAGTGTATATAAACTTAAGGAAGCCTGATCACAGAACTTAAATGTCATGGAGAGACTAATCAACTTTACAAACTCAATGCCAAATGTTACAATATGATCATTCTCATCAACAATTTGCTCAAACAACTTTTTAACAGGACAGATATCTCTCTGATATTTGGCTTTTCTATGTCACATGCAGTGGCTGGGTAGTAGCAGCCATGCACATTAATCTACAAAGTTGATGTGCACGTGAACTTATCCTCTTGTATGTACTAACTTAAATATCTACAGAACATCTGACATAAACATGTTGAAATCTAAAAAAAGAAACGGAAAACTGCAGAAGTGTTAAAACGTTATCAATAGCACGCAAAATGCTGCTGCTACAAAGCCCTTGCATGTATCGCATGCCTATAACAGATCATTTTGGATATGGATGAATAATTAATTTCTTTTGTTTTATTCCCGCAAGCCTCAGAACCATGTTAGAATTTTAATAAATTGAAAATGGCCTACTCAACATACTGGTAATTATGATCTAGCATAATAGGCTGGTAATGCGTGCGTGGAAAGGGCTTACATAAATTGCCTTTTGCACATAATTTGTGCCTATGGTTAATTTTAGGTATAATAACATAATTTATCTCATAATAGACCAATTTCGATATTTTAAAAATTCAGCCAAAAACAATAGACCTCAGCATGAGGCTCCCAGGAAGTTTAACTACAGAGTTCGTGGGATTTATTCCCCAGAGCCTTGTGCTAAGGTCCATTGTTTTAAGCTGAATTTTAATGTATCGGAATTGGGCTATTTAAATGTCACTTTATTGGTCTATTTTTATACTTTTCAATCTGAATTACTGGCAGTTGTTTTTTTCAAAATAGTATTACGAGGATTGTTTTTGCAGATTGTACATAATGCATACCTTAAACTTACTATTTTTAGTAACAACCTAATTTGGGAAAATTGTAGTATGATTAAAATTTGCTAATTTCAAAACCTCGATGAAAAACCAGCTAAGAAGTTTCAACTGAAGTCAGCTAAATCAGTCTGACCCTAGCCCTAGCCCTAGCCCCAACAAGATTTGGTTGTCACTACAAATAGTATATTTGTTACGGTATATGAGAGCTAAGCTTTCTTTAAATTGTTTAATAAAATGCTTTGTTATCATTCTTAAAGATTTAATTATACACATGTGAGCCTCGCAGAACATTCAAATTCAAATTTTGAGAGCTGGTTTATTTTAACATTGTATTTTGTAAAATATTATTTTCGTTGGGAATTTAATTTATTTATTGATGTTATGTATAGATAAGTAGTATGCAATGTTTCATAATAAAGGTTTTTAAAGCCATGCGATTTTATCATCTGCTATCAATCTGTGTACACGTGTGGCACAAATTTTATAAAGCTGCAGACAATGGATATACCATAAATGGTGATAACACTTATCACCTATCAATCAATCAACACTTTATTTATACACCTTGTGCCCAAGAGCTAAGTATTATTGAGGCCATCTTAAAGGTTTTGGAATACAGGAAATTTAGTTTGTCTTGGGTGAATATGTAGGTAAAGAATTTATGGGACACATGAAATTTGAAATTAAAATTAGTGGGATAAGGGGCATTTAAAACAGATTTTCCGGGACATTGAAATTTACAGAATATGGGATATTTGGGCCAAAAATTATCAGGATATCGGATTACTCAGACCCTCCCCTCTTATGAGGCCTCCTTATTTACTTCTTCGAGTGATCCCAAATGACATGAACAGAACTCACTCCACTTCGAGAGCTGCTGAGTCCCCTATGTGTGACAAACATATTCAGAAGGAACGGTCTAAGAGACTGGGCACTAGGTTTCAGTGATTAGCGCCCACGAATGGTCAGCAAACACACGTCCAAATACAAAATGGCGGCTAAAATTCGTGGAGTTCTTGTTGATCTTAGCGGAACAATTCACGTTGAAAATACAGTAATACCCGGTTCTATCGAAGCTCTTAAAAGGTATTTAGGGCGCACGCGTTCAGTTTGTCATTTAGAAGCTTTAATACTGAAATCCAACGAGAGATTGCAGCAACGATATTCCTTGTAATTCACACGATGTTTTTCGCAGACTTCGTGAAACAGGAGTTTCAGTGCGATTTGTGACTAACACCACAAAAGAGTCAAAAGAGACGTTGCTGAGACGTTTAACTGGCATAGGATTCGACATACAAGCAGAAGAAGTATTCACCTCGCTTACTGCGGCCCGTCGATTAGTTGACCAGAGAAACCTTCGTCCAATGTTGTTGTTGCAAAAAGATGCGATCGAGGATTTTAAAGGTGTTGATGTCAGCAATCCTAACGCGGTTGTTGTAGGACTTGCTCCTGATTGCTTTAATTACGAATCACTCAACAAAGCCTTCAGGTATAGGACATAACGCTCATACTATTGTATCATTGGTACCGGTATATATAAAGTATGGGTTGTTGACCAGCCGTAAGGTCAAGATGGCTGGATATTGGCCTCGTTCTTTTTTATGCGTGTATCGAGGTCCATAAACACGGAAAAAAATAATGAGGTCAATATACATCCAGCCATCTTGACCGAACAAGATTTATTGTATGGAAAATGACACTATTTTTTTGTAAGACATAGTGAGTAATCCTGAGCGGGCAAGATAGTGCCATCCTGCCCACTTTGGTTGGGGAGTCAATCACAGCACAGGATTCAGTTAATCTTGCCTGCTCTCACAGCTAGCCATATAATAAAAGGTCGTATAAGCTTAATAGTATCGATAATAGTAAGTTTGAGCTGTAATTTCAGTTAATCCTTCCATATGCCATTTTTGACGGAAATGGTACCCCATTCACATGTCTAGAGAACTCTTTTGCTAACACCACAAGGAGTCCTGCAGAAATCTTCTACCCAAACGTTTTTTAACCTAAAGAGGTCATTCACACCTTCTCATCACTTATACACCTGTATAATATATCTTGGATTGGCCCGATTTTATGGTAACTTTAAAAACATGCTTTCAGCGAATAATAAATGGCGTGCGTGCATATATGGACACTATGCCCCTAGTAAATGACAGTTTTCCTACCCTTTTCTGTGCTCAATTCATTAAGACCATACCCATCTTCCCTATACTACCTGAAATGATGCCAACTTATATCAACTTTACTTACTGGTAATATGCACTTTCTAGACTTCTGCTTGAAGGTTGTCCTCTGATTGCAATTCACAAAGTACGTTACTACAAAAGAGGAGATGGACTGGCACTAGGCCCAGGTCCCTTTGTAACAGCTCTTGAATTTGCATCAGATGTTAAAGCTGAAGTTGTTGGCAAGCCACAGCCCTCATTCTTCCAGCAGGCACTGAAAGAAATAGGATGTGATGTACAATCTGCAGTTATGATTGGGGATGTAAGTCAAGCCTGAAAGCTGGTGTGTGAGATATGTCTCTAGTTCTTTTGATCCAAGTGTGAATATCGATTTTCCTTTTGTTACTTTTTATAGATGACCAGGGAGATTTTATGCATAAGAGGGGGAGTTGTACCTATGAGCACATCAGTTTTTACCCCTACAACAGTGCTTTCAAAAAGATTTGAAGTAGATGGCTACCTCGGAATAGCACCCGCCAGAGTAATATGAGAAGCCCAGGAGACTTTATTTTTTTAATAGTTTAATATACGAACTGACTTTCAACAGAATACCTGCCAGAGCTCCGGCAGGTACTGGGTCCTATTGAAAGCACTGTACAAGAAAAGGGCACGCCGCTTTAGAAAAATACTGAAAAAAAAACTCCCATATTATTTACCTTCCAGTTCGACCCTTAGTTATATCTTTTAAGTGTCTAGATGTGTTTTACATGCCTATTTTGTTACTGTCTGTGGCTATAAGTTAATTGTTTTCAATTTTTATAACCAGGTAATGATATGTTATGGTACTGCCATATCTTTTATTATCAGTATTAAAGAATAAACCATTTTCTCATCAACAGGATGCAAGGGATGATATTGGAGGAGCAGAGGCCACTGGGATCAAAGGATTTCTTGTCCAAACAGGCAAGTTGACATTTCTAAATTACCTGGTACTTGTATTATTTGCTAGTACCATAGGTCCACAAGGTTTGCAAAAAATGTACAAGTACATATCCTGTGCACTCATTGCGTGCCTATAAGTGTGTGCCTATGATATTAGCAAAATATTTATTTGAACAATCAAACCTTGTCTAAGTACAAATAAAACTACAAGATTGTTTGAGCATGGATTACTGAATTGAAATATTTACCTTGTAGGTAAATACCGCGACGGGGACGAACATCGTCTTGACAAAACCCCATTTGCTGTTTGTAAAGATTTCTCAGCCGCTGTTGATCAGATTGTCAAAATGCTATGATGACACCACCGGAGCATAGTAACTATGACTGGAAGCATGGTCACTGTCATTCATCTTGAGCTCATTTCTACCTAAGATCAGCACTCGAGAGTTTCACAGATTATGCAGTGGAAAGATCCAAGAGTGATGGCTAATCTTTCAAAGACGCTTGTTTTACAGACCTTAACAATTGGCATCAAGATACACTGTACATAATCTGGCCGTCTTGGTGATGACAATAATTCAGTCAGGTATCTTCCAGTTGTTTTATAAGCAGGAATCGGTCTGATATTCACTGGGTATAATAACTGAGTCCTTATATCCTGGCCACTTCCTTGACGTTGCTTGTGCCATGGACACAAGCTATCTATTTCAATTTCTTTGTTTGGAGATATTAGCATTACCACTATCATACTCTGAATTCCAATTGAAAATAAAGTTATGTTATGTTATACTATTTTGCCATTTTTTTGTAAATATCTAATTAATAATGAGGTAAATACAACCAGTGGCTGATTAACTAGAGCATAAAACCTCTATTGATTTAATACAGTACCGTATTTCCTACGATTGTGTCATTCTCTAAAATCTATAAATAGCCAGACAACCTCTATTTATCCTTGTGGTTTTAGATGAGGCTTGTTAGGCCTCTAGCATGTCCTGCTAATGGACTGAGAAAATGAATAAATAATTTATCATGGAGTAAGGAAGCAACTTAATTATCACACCATGGTTTGTCTTTGTACGTGAAAAGTTGTTATTTATTTATTATTTTTTTCAGAGTTAATGTAATATGTACAAGATATTAGATATCTTACAATAAAAATGACAAATAACATAAATTATGTCCCATGAAATGTAGTAAACCAAGCTAGATTTTCCTGGTTAAATATTAGATGTGGCTTTCTTTGGGAGTGTGTGGTGACGTTTTTTACAATGTTACGATTATCTTTTTCTGAGAAATTTCCCTCGGAGTTTGACTCGTTCGTCTCAAAAACACTATAACCTTAAAGAAAGGTTTTTGCCCAAGACTTGCAGTCCTTCTATCGCCTTTTCGTTGCTTATCAATCAGGCCCAGGTTGTTCGAATGGTGGATAACGCTATCCATTGGATAAATCATTTTCCAGTGGATAGCGTTGTTTGTTCGTTAACACTTATCCACTGGATAGCGATTTATCCGGTTGAAAGCATTTCCAGCCTTTGAGCAACTGGGGCCAGGAGATTAGGTGTCACAACTTTAATCTCGTGAAATACAAAAAAATATGATATACAAAGGTGAAACAATGTAGAATTGAGACGTTACTTATTTAACGCGCAATGTTGCTGTTAAAAGTCTCAGAGACATAGAGTTCACTATGGCGCAAAAAGATTTTGGTACTTACAATCATGTACTGGACATCTCTGATTTTCATTTTAAAAAAAACAGTTCATCAAGCTATTGAGTGGTCGGTTTTTTTTTGGTTGTTCTGAAGCCTTGCAAAGTGCTCATCTTTGGATTTCAGAACCTCTCACGTCTTTAACTCTATCCTTGTCATTACTTACTGCGCCTTTCAATGACATGCGGACTCTAAAATCCAAAGCTCAACCGACACATGCGTTTTTCGCTACGGTCATACAAATGTTCGGCGGCTCCTTCCAGCTTCCGACTATATTGTCTAAGCTGTGCTCCACGATTTGATTACCGTGCGCTGGGCAGTAGTCGGAAGCTGGGAGGAGCCGCCGAACATTTGATTGACGGTAGCGAAATACGCATTTGTCGGTTGAGCTTTGAATTTTAGAGTCCGCATGTTATTGAAAGGCGCAGTAAAGATGTATAATTGCTATTCAAATTTCAGGAGCCGTTGGGACTCTTGTCGAAATAGTGTTCTTCCTCTTTTCTTCGTTATCCTATTTGCACCTCTATGCGTTTTTACAAGAAGAGTTTTCTGCGAGAAAGCATTTTGCAGTTTTCATGCAGCCTGCGTTGTGTGATCCTCTACATTCAGGAATTCGTTTGAAATTTTTTCCTTCACACAAATTCCGTTGTTAAAAACCGTTTTCTAATGACTTTTGTTGGGTCAAGTAACATTCCTCACTTAGCGAGCACTTTGGGCAAATATTCCACGACAGCGGGTGGAGATGAGGGAGACATGCAATACCGTAGCTGCCGTAGGGGTGGAGGAAGCTTCAACCCAGTGTAAACGTAATTTATTCGGCTCCTTGCTCATCACCTTGAAAACTTTTCCTCCAAGTAGTTTAAGAGGATTTGTACTTTCATGGTGTTTACGCCGACTCCGAAGTGCGTACCGTCGAAACTGTGAACTCCCGCGGTCATGTTGAATGTATCAAACAAAGTTACGTTGTGCATGTTGCAGTATTCTGACAGTTGGTCATTAAATGACAGTATTGCCGGGTTGCCCTGGTCACGGTGATAATTGATTGGCTTCAAAGGACCCATCGAATGGGTTGATAACCAAATAAGGTGCGGCCAGCCATTTTTGGACGTTGAAACCAATCGCACTGCGGGCTCAAGATAAAGTTGGATAACCGCTGGCGCATTGAAGTTGTTGTGAATTCCTATTCCCATGAGAACGACCGAACCAATTTTGTTCAAGAGTTTTTTGATTGCGAGAAGGGCCAGCCCTGCCGTCTCGACTTTGTAGGCTTTCACGTATGAAATTTGAAACCTCGCCCAGCCGTCGCAAAAGTTTGGATTGTCCATTATGTCACGCCACGTCATGGCGGTATGCACGTGACAGATGCTATCCACAAACTGACTGTCACCTTTACAGATGTCACGCATATTGGCCGGAGTTGTGAACTTCAGTGCGCCATGGAGTGGATCGTTCGTCAGGAGAATTACCATTGCCGAAAAGAAATGCCGCACTAGCGAATCGCCAACAAAAGTCACGCTACTTATCCCCCGTGACATCGACTCGCATGCAGAAAATTGCGTGAAATTCTTAACATGGCAACCTTTGAGTGGCTGCCACTGTGCAAGCTCAGCGGAGATGAACGACTTGTAATTTATGCAGCTGGGGCAGTCGCAGAATTTGTCACCATGCCCACACCAGCCTGTGTTCCCTTGGCAACAATAACTATTACTTTCAGTATCGCATTGCGATTGTACATCTAACACATAAGGTCTGCTTGGGTTTCTTACTTTACGAGGAAGGGGAAATAAAGGTCCGCAACGGAGATCTCCGTGAAACAACCGCTCGGGCCAGCCTTTACGCTCCCGAAGCATAATATCTAGTCTCTTTCTGTTCCGTACAACTTCATCACTGACGTTTCTTCGTACCCAGTTTCCATTGGTCAGCGTTTTAAGGGGTCCTCGACAGCGCAAGTGATTGGACAGGGGCTGAGGAGGGTGGTGGGGTGTTCGCAGTTCATTTTTCATGAAGCACGAAAAGTAATACACGTATAACAAGGCAACGATGAAGAGAAATGCTGTACAACTTTGACGACAAAGACAATAGGTTTCTCCTACAAACGGAAAAAAGAAACATTCAGACAAGAAACATCAAGAATACATGGCATTAAAGTAGCAAAGGAGCATTTGTCTTGATAACTGAACCATGTAATTATCAAAACTGATAGCAAAATAAATATGTGAAATTAATGACGAGAATTAACTCATCGAGCTTAGGACTTAGAGCACCATATTTTACTTTGTTAGTAATAGATGGATACATATTGGAATATTACACGTCTCATAAGTAAGTTCTTGCTGGATTATGCAGATGAGGCACCATTGGCAAATAGCAACATAGAACCCTAAAAGTGGTCAGAAAAACCTTTAATATTGTGGAGATCTGGAACCTAGTATGTTGCTATGGTAACAAAAATCGTTAAGCTCATATTGCGGAGCACCACTAGTAGAATCTTACTGTAAAAATTCAAACATTTATCATACAAATTGACTGAGATATCCTTGTTTATCACATTTGATCAAAATGCAGTTGAGTCTATGACGTCATCACTTGGTTAATTTGCATATTTTAAAAACTTGAATATCTCTGGAACGAAAAGAGATATTTGAAAACAGTAAACAGCATTTTACTCTTGTACAGACTACTTGTTTATGTCTTAAAATGGCTCAGATTTGAAGGATGCGATTTTCGTCATAGTGGCACTTTAAAGTTAACCAAAAAGGCGACGTACCCGGCCCGCAACAGACCACTGTTTAGCGCTCAGAGAAAAAAAGTCCAAAAAGGATTAAGCTTCTCGGTGTTTGTCAGAGATTCGATTAGCAGAATGCAGCGAATCGGCTGATTGTTGTGTTTCGATCGCCGTTGTCTGTTTAACTTTCAAATTAAAGGGATATTTTTGGTAGTTAATTATAGGGAAAAGGGGATATCTCTACTATTAAAGGGAACTTTGAGTCCCTTTTGCCTCTATGTCAAAACGAATCGAAGTGCGATTCATATGAAAATGAGTTTATAGGCCTACGTGTTCATTGTTATGTAAATCACACTCATTTTCATTTGAATGGTTTTGCACTTAGACTCGTTTTAAAACAGAGGCACAAGGGCTCGGAAAAGGCCTATTGAAAACCACTCTATCCAACCAACCAATCATGCATGAAACTTTACACTACACGTGATTAGATTCACGCTATTTTCCCGCGCTTCTGGGTCGCTCGCCGCTTGTTACGCTAAGTTTGCTTCAAGCTCTAATTGGTTCGCTTGCTTTTTCTGAATTCGAAAACTGCTCTTAAATTCAGTTTGCGTTGATTTTGTCATTGTTTGCAAACGGGACATTAGTTAAAAGATAATTATCATAGTAAAAATTCTCATTTTCATTGTGGTTCCAGAGTACTATTGCTGTAAAATATCATTAGCGAAATTTGCTAACTGGTGCTCAATTTATTCAAGGAAACAATAAAATGTGTTGGTTTATGAAAAACAACCTGCCATTGAATAATATCTACAGGAAGCCATCGCGTTAACCAGCAGTTTGTCCACTTGAATCCGAGGCCTCAAAATTAGCAAATGAAGGTTAATTATTCGAAGGGTATCTCCAAACGTATTTATCTCAAACTACATGAAGTTAGTTCCGAAAATAGCCGTTCTTGCTTGTAGTTTGTTTCAACTGATTAAAAATTAAAGCTCGAGAGAAGATCATATAATTCGAATCAAATGACTGCAGCTATATATTACACTTTAACATACCTTCAAAGTCCACGGATTTCAGGGTCGGCATTTATAAGTCAGGTCGAAGTTGTTGAGAAGAGACGAGGCAGTTAAATTACTTCGAAGGGACACGAACCTCAATTGACTGCAGTGAAACTTTTAGTCGGGCTACTAATGATTTGGAAATTTGTTATGGACGAGAACTGAACTGTGCATGATTCCGAGATAGTTGGATTAGCTAGTGCAATGAAAATTCTCGAATTTGCTAAGCACTGACAAGCGTTCTATTTGATGAGAAATCCTTCATCACCTTTCAGTGCACCCTGTTCAATGGTGAATAAAACCTACTCACCCTGATTCACGTACCTGTTCTAAATCCTTTGTCAATCATGGCAAATCGACCCCGTTACTGGTTAAAGGTCTCTACCTTTGAAGTCCACTTAGATTAAACTTGTGCATTAAAATGGCGAAGCCCCTTCAAAGAGCCAAACATGAGTCTTATTTACTCCAAGAACGCGTTCTTATGGGAAGAATGAGTTATGTTTTAAAAACCTTGCCCGTTCCCTGGGTTAAACCAACTGCTCCGTAAAGGTCGCCACGTCTGTGCACACTCCCTTTCATTCAAGCAAGACAGTCTCTGAATATTTCATCACTGCCTTGTGAACGACACCGCGGGGTTCTCAGTGACCGAAGCTCGACTTTGGAAGCGTTCCGTGGTTTGGTTATTACCCATTTCAAAACCTGACGTAACGACTCCAGAGCGTTAACTTAAAACAAATGTTCCTGTCGCTGGTGCTCTACTAGCCATGCCTTCATAAATAAATATCAACGGACCAGCGACATAAACACGGCGCATGAACCCTGAAAATCCATTGCGGGTGACTCTATCGTTTTCCTCAAGACAAGCGAGGCACCGCCGGCTGTGGGTACCGGTAATGTTCTTAACGCTGCTGTAAACAATGGAGCTAGTATTCAAAACAAAAACGTTTTATAAAGGGTTCACTAGTTAAAAAAAATTAAAAGCGGTCCTTCTGCTTGTTTCATTATGTTGTCAACCCTAGACTCGAGTGCCCTAATGAAGTGGTGCAATCGACCGGCGCTCGTCTTGTTTCGTACATAATTCGGAAAGTTACGAGTGCCCGAGCATAAATTCATCTCAACCGACCAGTCCTCGTCTTGTTTTCGTAAATTGGCTGGAAAGGTACAAACTCTAGTTAGACTTCTTTATGCGAATATCTCGTTGAACTGCGGGTGTCCGAGTATAAATCGATCTCGCCCGACCAGTTCTCGGCTCGCCTCGCCTCCTCGTCTATTTTCCGCGCCTACATTGTCGAGCTACAAGTGCCCAAATATAAATTGACACAACTATTCCTTGTCCTAGAGTTAGGGATGCAGGCTCTCGTAAGAACTCCCGCCGACTCTTATCTAGTTCCTATGGCTTTTTTTATTTACCCCTCTTGAGAAGACGGAGTGAGGAAACAGAGACTGGAAACAAGATGGGGCTTAATTGATTTATGAGCTGTGGAATGAAAGACTTTCTTTGGTTACGACATGTATTTTTCCACGACTCCCTATTCTTTTGTTAAGTTAAGTTTGTTTGTTGAAGCATTCTTAGCTCACTAAGCTCTTCATGAAAAGTCACGTTCCATTCAAACAGAGCGGTAAAGGTCAAACGAGGACTGTCTATTTATCAGGAATGAAAGTGATGCTCATAAAAATGTGAAAAAAATCAATGTTTCTTTATGCTCGCATACAAGACGTGTAAACAAAGTAATCAATGTGTGTCATTCAAAAGAGGAAAAGGTGCACAATTTTAAGGGTGGAAAAAGCCAAAGAACTCAACAACAAAATTCCCTCTTTTCATTACTAGTATTACTCGACAGTGTTGTAAACAAAGTTCTGATTAAAAGCTGACAGAAAATGTGGTACAGCTGGAGAAAAGTTTGACGATTTCTTTGTGTTTTAGTTCCAGTGGAAAACCGCCATTTACCAAGGAAACAAACGAATTACACTCAACTAGAAGATCTACTTTCATTAAGGGATTTCATTTACAAAACAAACAGATCGGTGTTAAGATCGTAACGCAAATTGAAATCGCAAGAGCGCGCAGCGATTGGGCGAAAACATTTACCTTGGCGTTAAAATAAGTGAAAACTTCTAACCCCGCTTTTATTACATAACAAGGATAGTTAAACCCTTGTTAGCGACAATCATGTGCTCTGTTCAAATTACTAGAGACGGCAGGCAATGAATTCAACAGCCATGCCGAGTGATTTCACCTCGCCGGACTATGATCGTAGTATTGGAATTATCATCGTAGAGGTTGCTCTATGTATTTTGATTGATGTGATGGCGCTTTTTGGAAATGTGTTGGTTTCCTTGGCAGTGATTCGCAGTCCCAAACTGCGCATTTCAACAAGTATGTTTATTCTCGCTTTAGCCATCGCTGATATCCTTGTGGGGCTAATCTGTATTCCAATTACTTGTGGGATACTTGTGTCCGAAGATTGGATAAACAAAAGCGCTCTCTGTCAAATTCAGGGCTTTGCTATTTTGACTTTGGCGCTGATGTCCATAGCCACTTTAGCTCTGACTGCTTTAAACCAATTTTTTCGTGTGGTGAAACCTGTAATTTACAAACGCTTCTTCTCCAAAAGAAACTCCCTGCTTCTCATAGGAGTGGCCTGGTTTATGATCATTACATTCTACGCGGCGTTACTTGTGAGCAGGGCGACTCACGTCCGTTATGAGCCTAGCTACGCAGTTTGTGCTGTGGCGCACATTCTCGTGCAAACGTTAGTCGAATTCGTCTGTGTTATTCTTGCCTTTATAACAATTGTTGTAAGTTACTCGCTTGTGTTCGTTCGCATAAGAAGGCACCAGATTTCCATGGTCTCTTCGCTTTTGGGACAAAGTCGAGATTTGAATATCTCCGTGGAAGAGATTAAGATCTCCAATCTTCTTTTCGTGACTGTTCTCGGATTCGCGATCTGTTGGATTCCAAGTTTAGTTATTATCACCATGGATCGTATAGACCCTGACAACACACCGCCTCACTCCAGGACTTTATTATGCACGTACCTCAACTACCTCAGCGCGGCCTTGAACCCCTTTATATATGGTGTCATGAATCGTTCCTTTAGAGCGGAGTACAAGAGGATCCTTCTCTGCCGCAGGACGCAGACTGACGTCCCTCAAGCTGGAGGTAAAGCTATCAGGACATTTAGAAACACCGCGCTCGCTGCAGTGATATGGAAAACAAGGATCGCTCCAGATGACAAAGTAGAGATGCCAAAAGTCGCGCCGCATAAGAAAAATATTCCCGACACAGTGCCACTGGAGAATGGAGTTGTATTTCTTAGAAATTCTCGCAGTTCATCGCCTTGTTCTGGTGTGGTCACGTTCTCGCATATTTCCCGCACTTCGTCGCCAACTCTAGACTGACAAGAAAATTCTGAAGCCAAAAAAACTGTCACGCAAGACTTGGGTAACAGTTTGCGTGACGGTCAACATCCAGGCTCGATGTACAAAATTGCTTTCAAATTCAAATTCAAAATACCAATATTCCTCAATACAAGAACACCGCATAAGTAGAAATAAAAAATAAACAAGGATGGTCAGGATTGAAGAAGATTGAGAGGGACTGCGAACGATCAGTATTAGGACCAAGCTGAGGATGCTTTCCATTATGCCAGATCGACCGGTCAGAGATCAGTGGGAATACCCGGGGAAAATGGAACGCCATTTTCCGATCAAACCTAGCCAACCAAGAGGAATTGCTTTTACCATTTCTCATTCCATTTCCGAACTCCCTACAAAAGTGAAGACAAGTAGGGTAATGAAACTGTTTGTCAAAATGGAACGTCGAATTTCCATCCGACGACCGGTCTGACTGCGGGTCAAAGTGGACCACCTCCAGAGGTAGTCCCGAATATTTCTGTCGGGAGAAACCGAAACGGGCCTTTTCATTTGACTTCCGACCAAAATTCCCGGAATCTTTGGCATAATGGAAAGCACCCTGAGTCTTCGTGAAGTGCTTCCTTTCAGCAACTGGGCTGCCTCGTCCCCAGGCGCCGTTAATTTCGATTCGTCGGAAAAGGGCGGGAAACAGGGCGCGCAGTGCATCACTCCACGCGCACCATGCTCAAATAGGCTTTTTACGATAACTGCAGAAATTCTCGCGCGCTCATTGGCTAATTTTTATCGTCAATATGCGGACAGAATTTGAAATTCGTGCGACGCGTCAGCGAGCGAGAGCCGGCATATGGACAATCGCCTAGCTACCTTACTTCGCTTATCAGTTCCTATAAACCAGTTCGTTCTTTACGTTCATCTGATCATTTACTTTTACGAGTCCCGAATGTCATGACAGCCACTTATGGTCAAAGAACCTTCTCTTATTGCGCCCCGAAACTGTGGAATAGTCTGCCTAAATCTTTAAAAGAGTCTGAGACTGTAACGATTTTTAAGAAGAAACTTAAAACATTTCTTTTTAGCGATTATTTTAACCTTTAGTTATTTTGGTTTTTAGTTTCATGCTGTAAGCGCATTGAGAATTTTAAATGCGCCGACAAATGCCTTGCTATTATTATTATTATATATTCGACCGTTTGTTATCGTAAAAAACAAATTGATGTCAGTTTTTCATGCGTCTGTCCTGTTATTGACAATGAATTTCGTCATCACATTGTCAAAGTAGTCTGCGGATCAACTCGGCTATCGCCTCGTGGATCCACAGCTACTTTGACAATGTGATGACGAAATTTATGATCAATAACAGGACAGACGCATGAAAAACTGACGTCAATTTGTTAAATTTCCGAGTTCCCTTGTGCCTCTGTTTCAAAACGAGTCTAAGTGCGAAACCTTTCTTACGAAAATGAGTTTGATTTGCATGAAAATGAACCTGTAGGCGGAACTGATTTTCATATGAATGGTTTCACAATTAGGCTCGTTTTGACACGGAGGCACCCAAGGAGAAGTATTGTTATAATCAATGAACGCTCATAAATTAGTTACAGGAAAACGTAACTGGAAGGGTAGAAAACACACAAAAACGTTTATTATTTTTCTGCCATTACAGCTCACAGTGGTTATCTAAAACCAGTGCCTCAGTAAATAAGTGTAGATAAAGCAATTACACGTCTTCAAATACCCAAAATGTTTACTCCTCACTACAACCAAATTATTAAACAAACCATCTCATCGTACAAAAGGCTGATGAAATCATACAATTAAATATTGCATGGCAAAGAAAAAAGTGTAGAAGAACCCATTACTCAGAGTATCATAAAACAGGAATTAACACTAATATCAGTAACAGGCCCAAGTAACAGGTAGATAACAATAATATTTCCTTGTAACAGATTATCAACGAGAAATACGTTTGGAAACTATACATAAGTTTTCTCGCTAACAGTGAATACATAATCAACTAAATTTTTAGCAAGTTGAGTGCCCAAAAAGCAAATCTAATTTTGAAAAAATTATGTCCCAGGTTTTTACAACGAGAAAGTCGTTCATGTATTTTTCGGTAACATTGCTAGTTTGTCAAGTTCATTTTGCTAACGATTATAATTATTGCGTTTAAAATATATCTTGTCTAACGACAATGGTCGATCGGCTGTCGGCGTTTTCGACATCTTGAATGAAACACACACTACTATTTAGTTTTAATAGACTATATAAGCTTATTTCCTTTCATTTTGGCAAGTAAATATCCTAGCAACACTATATAAATACCCTATTAAATGATATCCTGTTAAATGAAGCAATCTCGTTCGTGTGTTTTGCAAAATAAACGGTCTGATTCTGAAAAACGAATCATATTTCAACGGAAAATCATTTAATAAGATTTTAAATCATAAAATAAGAAACATGCTACGCTCGATTTGATTGGTTTAAAACCATTAAGAAACATAACTGATCGAAACAACTTTTCATTTCATAAGAAGAATACATTCAGTTTTGTTCATGCTGTCTATGTTTGAAATAATCGTCTGTCTGGCAACCCCATCCCAAGAGATCGTCGAAGAGAGGGCCCTGGGGACGAGGTTGAGCCCGCGAGTAAAGATACGATCGCCTCCTTTCCAGAGGGCCGCTTGCCCAGTCTCCTACTCGCGTCCGACGAGATGCGTTAGGATTTTTCAATTTTTCAACGCGTTAAGATTTTTTAATTTGTTTGAATCACTTGTGCAAAGCAGGGAAAGTATAGCATTCGACAGAACCTTCGTGGTAACTAAACTAAGTGTGACACCACCGAAATGCCATTTTTTGGCGTCAAATTCAAATTGCTCACAAATTCCAAGAAACTAAGCGAACCATATTTCATATCACTCAAGGTCACACTCACAGCAGGCGAGTTACAGGGGCGAGTTACAGGCTACCAACCCTCGTTCGTCTGTGTGCTGCTCTACAAATACTAAACATGTGAGCAACAATCTCGCAGCATTGAAATCGTGCTTTGTATGTTCCTGTTGCTTTCTAAGGTATTCTTATTTTATTTTCACCGCTATAAAATGGTTAACACTGTTTGGAGTTTCTTTATAACGAAATGAAAACTTGCTTACCTCTTTCTCCAAAGAATATACTTTGCTTTTTTCTGCTTTAGTTCACGATCTCCAAAGAGCTAAAATTTGCGCAACTATTTTTGAGAACACTGTACAAATGTGCACGTGATTTTGCTAAACGATGGTGCACGTGACTTCATCGCGAACAGAACATGTATTATGCATAATGCAAGTGACACGACGATTTAATTAACACACTAAAAACTTGAAGCAGCTTTCAAATACTCAGCGCAAAGCAGCGATTGATAATAGATTAGGAGAGTAAACTGGAACACCAAAGGTTGTTCAAGTTACAATAATGAATATAAGATCAATTTTAAAATGCGAACAGCCAATCGCTGCCAAGCTGACAGCTCTAATAAACGCTTTTTCAGTACAACCGCAAATTTTCAGAAACAGCAGGCAGATGACGAGAATAGAGAAAATCATTCATTAAGTGATATTAGGGAGCTTAAGCAAAACACGACGACGACGGCAATGAGAACGCCAACAAACAAGAGGTTTAATGAGCAGAACAATGGCAGTGCACGTGCATTATATATCTTTGTACATTTCTTTGCCGCCCTTACAAAACAAGAACGTGAAATGACCAACGGGTTCTGCGTGGTCTGCGCGAACGGCGACGGCTAATTTTTCGCATTTCCACTTGGAATTGAACGCTATCATTGCATATTGAGCCTAAGTACGTTTTTAGAGCCATTGGCGTATCTAGACAGTTGCGAATTTTGCTGGTAAAATATAAATTCATTTTTGACTAGGCATCGCCGTCGTCGTTGCTTAAGCTCCCTAATAATTGTCTTGATGCAACACCAAATTCTTTGAACTAACATTACAAGCAATACGTGAAAATCACTAAGGAGAATTCATGTTTTGATATAGGGTCTAGGTTCAGGACATGATAAAAGAGCCCGGCGACTTGAAAGGCGAGATGTAAAACGTTCCAATGTTTCATTGTTCTTGCATTACGTATAGGCCGGTATCTCCTGCAGGTATTCGAAATCGAGACGTTCCTTTATATACAGTCTCTACTAAACCCCATAGCCTTGTTTGCACGCATAACTAATACTTATAGCATTTCACTACCTTGGTCCACTGAATCTCTCGCATCTGTATAACTAATCACATCCGAACCCGGCGGGGACGCTGAGGGCGTGGACTCGCGATACTTCCCCGCCGTGCGCATTCGATCCACCGCCGAAGGAAACAGCCCTGCTTCAACCAATCCAAGCCCCGAATCATGTCGCGGCAGACTGCCAGTTTCGGAGCGCTGAATGGTTGGCGTCGAGACGTAGTTGTTTTCCTTCTTTTCGTGCATCTCGTATTTGGGCGGCGGCTGGAATTGAGGTCTCCGAGGTCCGATAGCCTCTTCCGAGAAAGACTCGGACAAGTTTTCGATGCTGAACCTCTCCTTCTTCGTGATACAATGGCACTTGAAGAAATACCAAAAATGGCGTCTGAATTCCGGGTTGTAGGCGAAGAACAGAATGGGGTTTACGATGGTCACACCATATGTGAAGATGTTCAAGACATACATCGCGTCTCGGAAGTGAAGTTTCTTGTCACCATTGCCGAAATCCTGAATTAACGACATTATTTGGTGAGGCAGAAGGAAGATGGCAAACACGATCACGTATGAGACCATCATCCGAACGATGCGGCTGTGACGGTCTCTTCTGCCCGCGCGTTCAGGATCCAAGATTTTATACCTGAAGTAAAATTGTAAAAGCATGTCACAGATACGTTACGTAACTGCATGAGTTTGTTCATACAAAGTACATCTACACTCTGATTGTCTGGGTAGTCATTTTGAATGGCCGTTTGTTTTACAATTAGATTACGAGTTACAATTAGGTTTGTACAAGTTGATCTTGAAAGGACAAAATATTACTATCGCTTTTGGCCAATCAGAAAGCGCCTTTTATAATCTAGACTAGGAGAAATCCTTCATTATTATCAGGAGTAGACCCCGTCGGCGCTACACCAGAGGAATTTGAAAACGCAGCTTCATTTCTACGGTTAGTCCTACCGTCCACACTAATCCGTCACGAAAACGGAGCTTTTCGAAAACGCTCTTCAAACCGGAGGAATCTGAAAATGCTGGCTTCTCGTTTCGCGTGGGACAGAAAACATTTTGAAAACGATGGCGTCACGATAATCATGTGATTTCCCCGCCCGAGTTTCCCTCAAACACAAATTCAAAATGATTGGTGAATGTTGCGTTTTCAAATTCTTCCGACGGAGTGTGGACGTAAAACATTTGATGCGTTTTCAGAGTGAAACCTCCGTTTTCAAATTCCTTTGGCTTAGTGTGGACGGGAGCTTAGACGAGGTGATTTTCATGCGTGCTCGCCCGCCGCTTATTCGCTCCCTTCACTACCCCTAAGAAAGTGTCAGGTATTTTGCTAATAATTCAGCTACAATGTGATGATTACCTTTGGAGTCGTCCCCAGAGCATCACGTACAAAACGAGCAAAGCGATCAGCGGCAGTAGGTAATCCAATAGGAACAGAGAGATGGTGTAACCCTGGCGGCTGGACTGCGAGTTCCAGTTCTTGTCACAGGTATCGTTGACGTAGTTGTAATCCAGGTTTAGCACGTATGGGATGACTGTGATGATACTGGCAATCCATATAAAGAACGTGGTCACGACAGCGTAGATGAATTTCATTTGACCAAGGAGATTTCTGTAATGGAGAAATAAAGACGTCAATGTTGCACCTCTATCCACCGCAGAGGTGAAATGACCAAGTTTTGCGTATTTTGAAGAACGTAAGCTAATTTTCCTTATTTTCTTCTGGAATTGATCGCTAGCGTAACACCGCGCGACGTACTGAACAGTTCTAGATAATTGCAAAATTCAGTGCCGTTGTCACGCGTTCAGTGCTTAAGGTCCCTAATGCCGTATCAGGTACCTGTGTGTAGAAAGTCACGCACTTACTTTGTCACGCCATACAATCGATGATACGCCAAAGCCACGTAAGTGTACACCATAGCCTGTAACGAAGCAGTCTGCAATGGCCACAGAATCTTACACCCCCCGGGTCCGAACGGCCACGAGTCCGACTCCTGCCAGACAGCGTCGAATGGAATCGAAGCTATCACGAGAACGAGGCCAGATAAGGCGAGATTCTGCATCAAGACGATAAAACTCTTCGCTGTTTTTTTGTGTCGACGAAATTTCCTCCATAGAACCAGTAGCATGAATATGTTAGCCAGGACACTGACTATGAAGATCATAATGTACATGACGAGTTTAAAACGCCGTAAGTGTTCCGTAACGACTGCTGACTCCGTCGGGGGAGGTTCCGTTGTGGAAAGATCCATTTTGATTTTCAATCAGCTACGAAGCAAGAGGACATACAACCATGATCATAAATTTTAATTCAGTTTAGAAAACAAAATAAACCTTAATTGAAGGGCTTGGCTTTAACGTATTATGTTTCTTTCTCCATTACAATTTACCTTCCTCACTTTTCATGCAATATCGTTTTTAAAGGAGCTGTGTCAGTTTGCCCATCTTGAAAAGTTTAGCCTAAAATTTTCAAGTTCGTCGCTTATAATCCGTTTTTAATCTTCTCCATCCTTAACCATCCTTGTTCCTTTATGATTTATTAGTATCTCTTTGGTGTTTTTCTATCTGAGTGAACTAGTATTTTCAGGTTTCCTTCAATTTAAAGGTCATTTTGTACATGGCCGAGATAACTCAAATTACCGTGGCTAAGCCGGTGAAATGAAAACTAACCACCGGATGAATTTGTCAGTTTTTGTTCGCAATTTATTCTAGCGATGAAATAACAGTGGAATCCCAATTTCTCGAACATTCGATTGTTGTTTGAACCTTCCGATACCTTGAACCAAAAGTCGTATCCCTCCTCTCAGTCGAACACTGTCATTTTACTCCCCAGTTTCTCGAACTATCCGATTTTTCAAACCAATGTTAGTTTTCCTTGAAGGTTTGAAAAATCGGGATTCCCGACACCGTATACAGTACTATACAAAGATTTTCGACCTCCTAGCTGTGAACTTGTGCAAGATAACACTTGGTGTCGTGTTAGACGTCTGGAAGACGCTGGAATGTTAATCCAATAAATTATTAACCGGAAAATGTATTCGTTGTCGACTTTTTTTTTTACACAGGAGAATTTTCATGTGGTTTTGTTAACTATGCTGTACAAGATGGTTGTAACTTTTAAAGTCTGTGGATGAAACGCTGGTGTGTGACCATTCAAATGAGAGCTATTGAGCAGTACTTTCATGTGGTACTGTTTATTATGCTGTATAAGGTGGTTCTAACTTTTAAGTCTGTGGATGAAACCCTAGTGTGTGACCATTCAAATGAAAGCTATTGAGCAGTACATTCATGTGGTACTGTTTGTTATGCTGTGCAAGGCAGTTCTAACGTTTTAAGTCTGTGGATAAAACCCTAGTGTGTGACCATTCAAATGAAAGCTACTGAAAAAGTTTCATGTGGGTTTGATAAGTATGCTGTCCAAGGTGGTTCTAACTTTTAAAGTCTGTGGATGAAACCCTAGTGTGTGACCATTCAAATGAAAGCTACTGAGAAGTACTTTCATGTGGTGCTGTTTATTATGCTGTACAAGGTGGTTCTAACTTTTAAGTCTCTAGCGTGCGACTATTCACATAAAAGCTATTGAGAAGTTATATTACATGTTGCTCTTTAGTTTTCTTCCTTTTTGCAAATGAAATTTCAATTCAGTTTAGAAAACAAAATAAAACTTTCTAAAAGTACTTTGCTTTAACGAATTTGTTTCTTTCCCCATTTATTCCCCTAACTTTTTATTGTGCAATATCGTTTTTAAGCAACAGTGATCAAAAATAAATCTAACCACCCGATGAATTGGTCATTTTTCTTTCGCAACCAAACCAACTTTCTTTTTCCCTTGAAGGGTCGAAAACTCGGAATTCCCGGCGGCACTGCATATACAGTACTTTATAAAGAATTAGTGATATAGTGATATGATCCTTAGTCCGACCTCCTGTGACTTCATGTAAGATAAAACTTGGTGTGTTATTAGACGTCTGAAAAATGCTCGACCGGATTATAATCCAATAATTTTTTTTACCGGAAAATGTATTCGTTGTGGTTTTTTTCACAGGATAATTTTCATGTCGTCTTGTTTTTTATGCTGAACAAGGTGTTTAGAACTTTTCTGAAGTCTTTGGATGAAACCTTAGAGTGTGACCATTCAAATGAAAGCTATTGAGCAGTACTTTCATGTGGTACTGTTTATTATGCTGTACAAGTTGGTTCTTAATTTGTTAAGTCTGTGGATGAAACCCTAGTGTGTGGCCATTCAAATGAAAGCTAATGAACAGTATTGTTTATTATACTGTACAAAGTGGTTCTAACTTTTTTCAAGTCTGTGGATAAAACCCTAGTGTGTGACATTTCAGATGAAAGCTGTGGAGCAGTACATTCATGTAGTAACGTCCTTCTAACTTTAATGAGCATTCAGATAAAAGCTATTGAGAAGTAATATCATATGTTGATCTTAAGTTATCTTCCTTTCTGCAAATAAATTGCTCTAAGATTATTTATCTCAGCGCTTTTAGGAGTGAGATGGTCCATAATCAAGTACAGTCAGGCAAATGCACTATAGACACAAGAAATCATGAACGATTCGTGCACATCAAAGCCTTACCTTGCTTGCAGAGTAAGTTTTTCGCTTTCTGTCTCTCCACTGGACTATTTAAAGCGATTTCAGCCAAAACATACTTCCGGTTTATCGTTGCAGAACAAACGAAGCTTTGTCGTCATACAATAAGTCATTCAAAAACTGCAGTGTGTAAAATCACCCTCGATTCCAAGCGGCAATATAATAATTTTTTTTTCAAAAAAATTATAGTTTACTGGGGAAGAAAAACACTTCTGGGATGACAATAAAGAAAACGGTAAAAGGATGGTGAAGACCGGGGAACCGCAAACACGAAAACTTCAGGTAATTTTTTTTCTAATATGCTATTCGTGACACAATTCTTTCAAAAATGTTATAAAGAGGATTCCCAGGAAACCGGAAATTTGGTTGAAATCAGTCTTAGTTAATCCGGCAAATCTCCAAAAATATCATGTTTTGATGTAATACTAGATTCTCAGAAGCTACATTGAAACGATTCATGGCAATCAGTAAGGAGAATCAATATTTGGAGGTTCACATAACCTCCCTCACGACACAGACAGTATCACACCAAACTGTGAGTGGTTTATTTGACGTCATTAAACAAAGCCGGTCTCTTATACGTTGTTTATATAAGAAATGGTAACGGCCGTGCAAATTTGCATGCTTAAAGACCGGTTTGATTTGGAGATAAGCGTTTGAAAGTTTGGAATTCTCGGCTGAATAAGTGAAGAGCTAAAAACAACATTGTAAATGACATTTCAAAATCAAACTATCGCAGAAAGTCTTCGGTCTGTTCTGTAGTGTAGCGTTTTTCGACTAATCTAGTGAAAAACGAGCGGCCTATATGTTTACAAAAACTTCATTAGCTAATTATATCATAAATACTTGTTTTTAAAACGTTTCGGCCCAATGTGAATCTGTCCGAGCACAAATGTACCCTATCTCGTTAATTAAACAAATTATCCCTGTTCTAGTCTCCTACGCACAAATTCTTTTGGAATGCGTGACGAATGATTGAATCGCTTTGGTCCTCGACTTCTCATAGAGGATTTTCTTATGCCTGGAATAACGTTCTCTGCACAGTCTGTGCAAAAGCACTGAAGAGAGGACTATATTGTACCTATATTGATCTTTCAAAAAAAATATCAATGTCCCTCCTACAGAGGGTTTTTTGGTTTGAATACCCATCCCCCTGGAAATACCAGTTTTAATCCATACTATAATCCTTTAAATATTTTGGCTTTTGAGATCTCCCTTGAAATTTCCGATAACTCTTTGGCGTGGGTATGGGTATTTTCTGGAACCACACAATTGTTGAAAATGTCTATTCACTCTTCTGGGACAGTAGAAGATGCTGGAAGGATATCCAACAGATGTGTGCTGGACGAAAACTTGATTCAAATCCAACTCATTTTTTCCCACCTTTCAACATGCATTACAACATATGCTGTGGTCGTTTAGGCAACAACAGGCCATAACAAAACTCTACAATGAATTAAATTTTTACTCTCATTCAGGGGTGTCGAGTCGACGAAAGCATCAAATCCGAGTTTGAAAAATTATTTTGATAGGTACTGAAAACCCGAGCATATTTGTATACCTTTTGATAACCAATGCAAATATTTTTAAACTCAAAGTCAGTCTAAACAAATGATAAATCTCCCCATGACTTCTGAGATAACATTTATAGCATGCACGGTCATACAACAACGATTATTAACCTCCGCCAGGAGAACAGCGCAGATGATAAGCCCCCCGCTAATAGGTGACCATTTGAACTGCAGGGTATAATTCCTTGAACAGAAAATCGAAACGTCGAACGTGTCTCAACGAATCATTATTTTGACGTACTTTGATCAGAAAAACGTTGCGGTAGAAACTAAGAAAGGGATCCACCGCGGACGTACCAAAACTCACTTCGTGTAACCGGCACGCGATTGAATCAGGGGACAAAACTAGATTTTGAACATGTTCGAGAATATTTTCCCCTCCGTTCAGGATGTGAGATGCTTTAGATGTAAGTTATGGTGCATTTTCATTATCTATTTTTCATAACTTGATGTTTGAAATTGGATAGCGCTGAGTAACACGACAAATATGCCACGCATTACAAAAATGGAGAACATATGACTAAAGCCAAGACTGACCGGTGACGCCATTTTTCCCATCCACATAACGCGGCAGTATTCTTAGTATATCAAAGAGCGAAAAAAATTACATCTTAGCGCTCGGTGACGAAGATTACAGCAGTAAATGCTTAATTGTCAAATCTAGACTATGTGACTGCCAACCTGTCATAAACATACCTTGCTAATTCCTAAGTGCATGCTTTTCTCAGAAAT